>CM037089.1:120928632-121448594 GCA_020916435.1 Oxytropis ochrocephala
TCCTCCCCGCTTGAACGAAATGGAACGTCGAGGAGGAGAAGAATGGAACGATCTTGCGAGGTTAAGCTTAGTTTTTCTTTTTTTTCTTTTTTGTTTTGGCCCAATCTTATATGGGCTTCTCTTTTCTTTTAAGTTTTTTTTAATATCTGATTACTAATAAAACCCCCCACGTTTTGATTACAGCTTGTGTTTTTAACAAAATGTGGACCTATGTTCCCTTTAGTTCGTGTATCTATGATTAAAATATTTTCAGTTTGATTTTATTATTGTTCTTTGCTTGATGATGTTTATATTGGTGCTAGTATTTCATTGTAGTATTAAATGTTATTTTTGTTGTTAGTTGATGAACAATATATTCATGTTTGCTTGATTATTGCAGTATGAGTTTTGTTCATTCATTTGCATTTGGTTATGGATTTAGAATTGATTTGAAATTTTCTACTTCTTTTCTAAAACCCATTTCCTAAATTCATTTTTAAAACCCTTTTATTTTCAAAGCAAGAATAAATAAATTGTCATTGATAACCAAACGCGCCGTTGCCGTTTAGGTTGTTAATGATGATTTTGTTTTCAAAATGAGTTAATAGTGAGACCATTCTAACCGTTGTTGTTCGGTCTTCGCAAAAGCTCAATCCTACTTTCGAAACTTATCTATTCCTCAAAAATAAATCAATTGTCGTTAATTATCAATCGCGCCGTTGCCGTTTAGATTATTAATGGTGATTTGCTTATCCTCGGCGAGTTAGTAGTGAGACCATTCTAACCGTTGTTGTTCGGTCTCCACAAACACTCCGTCATTGCGAAAACGTTTTCTTCCTCATTTAATAAAACCGATTGTCGTTAATCTGGTCAAACGCGCCGCTGCCGTTTAGATCATTAATGACGATTTTATTTTCAAAAGAGTTAGTAGTGTGGCCATTCTAATCGTTGTTGTTCTGGTCGCTACGAACACTCACCAAATCGCGAAAAACTCTTAAGCCGTTTTGGGCGCAAAAAGCGAGAACTACGTAGCTTTGATCCCCTCGATCGGTGGTACGTAGGACCGGGTTCATGTCCCGTCAAGCACCCTTTTAAAAAATCTTTGTTTTGTCCTGATTTTCAAAGATAACCAAAAATATTTTCAAAACCAAAAACGAGAACTACGTAGCTTTGATCCTCATTCCAGTGAGAAGTACGTAGGACCCAGGTTCATGTCCCGTCAAGCACCCTTAAAAAGGTCTTTGTTTTGTCCCGATTTTCAAAGATACCAAAAACATTCTTTTCCCCTTCCTGTTTTCAATAAAACAAAAATTCAAATAAAAAGAAAAGAAAAGAAAAGAAGTAGAACAAATTGTTTTCAAATCAAACTTTTATCTAAACCACACATCAAGTTAATGGTTCCCTTTCGGTAGAAAGGACGCGTGGGCGCTAATACCTTCCCCATGCGTAATCACCCCCGAACCTACATCTCCGAAGTTTTCAAAAGGCCATCCGCTTTTCCAAAAAGGTTTTTTCAATGTTTTCCTAAATAAATATTGGTGGCGGCTCTACTATTTTTCACGTTGTCAAACGAGAAGTCCAAACCGGATTTTAGGGTGCAAATACGGTGGCGACTCCATTTGGGGAACACTTTTTTAAAAAGACGAGGTCAAGCCTAGTTAACTTGATGTGTGGTTTAAAATTGATTAAGTTGAAAGCTTTGTTCTACTTCTTTCTTCTCTCTTCCTTTTCTTCGTCTTTTCTCTCCTCTATTTGTTTGTGACGCTTGATTGTCATAGTGTCGCGTTGCACTCATACGCATTTGTTTTTATGTGTGTTTCTTGTTTCTTATACTTTTTTTATTTGTTCGCAATGTTGTGTTCATGCATTCCTCAATTCCCATGTCCCCTATTCTCTCGCTTCCCTTTCTTAAGGTAAAAACATGCATTTCCCCATTCTATTATGATCCCTTCTTCTCCGCTCCCTTTCTTGAGGTAAGTCTGCGATATGGTGTTGTTGAAACCTAGTTTAGTTCATTGGTATTCGATATTGAACCCCTAGGGTAGATGATATGTGGTTGCTTGCTTTTGTCCTGGACTGGTGCAGGTTTTCCTTTGCGCAGTGGGGAATATATGTGGGTAGTTCTAGGCGGTATGCCCTGGCTACACACACTCACACCTTATGATTATTGCTTTGAGAGGGGCCTAAAACCCAAGGTCCGATAAAAACTTAGGAGAGTGGAAACGAGTAGTGACTGGCAATTGGACCGTTGTCCTTCTGACTCTCCCGAAAGTTTCAAATGCGAGTATGCTCTTTCATGATGCCTCACACCAGATGGTGTTCCATCGTTGTGGGTGCTATTGTGAGAGAGAATTAGCTCTGGTAACCTGGTGAGAAAGTGACTAGAACCCACATGGGAGGAACATTTGAGTTGCCTTAGAGCCTAGGTTTCCCCACCTTTCGTAGGATACAAGGGGCATACCAAATTGTGTGTTGCATTGTAATCTAGTCATGTTTTCCAAAAAAAAAGAGAGGAGATTTTTTCAAAAAAAAATAGAGAAAGAGCTGCCGTTGTAGCCTTTCTTTTGCCGGTCCGTACGAGGCAGCATGTGGCCCGCTCTTTTCAAAAAAAAGAGAGAAAGAGCTGCCGTTGTAGTCTTTCTCTTACTAGGTCCATATGAAGCCGCATACGCCCGCGTTTTCCAAATATAAAAAAAAAAGTAATTTGGGTTAATGCCAATAAAGATTTTGCCCTAATCTGCATATGCATAAAAACATCATCATCATTTTGCATGCATCCTCGCATTGCATCTAACATAAGCTTTTACAGCTCATGCATGCATCATTGCATCCCACTAAAGGTTTGTCTGCCGAGAATCACAAAATAATATCTTGTCATAGGTATGGTATGGAATCAAAAAGTGAAACTTGAATGCATGGAATGTGCTTTGTTTCGCTTATTGATTCTAACCTTTTTGTGTTTCAAAAAAAAGAAAAATCAAAATCCACCGTTAAACCTATGGCGAGACATGGCACACTGTGGTTCACGACATAAGACAAACTAAAACTAACACTAACACTCATCTGCATTGCACGCATTGCATTCATTAATATCCTCGCTCATTAAAAAATGTTTCGTCAGAGCAAGTCAGGCAAGCTGGTTCGCCGTCACCGATACTTCACCCGACTACAAACAAAGCTGATGGCTAATCCGCAAGAGTATCCGGAGATTGAAACTGAAAGTAATCCAGAACATGAAGATTTGGGCGTGCAAATTCTGAACTCTGAGCAGCTGGCTCAGGAGAACCAAGTGCTTAAGGATAAGGTTGGGGCAATGGAAGCCCAGATGCATGAGATGGTGGTCATGCTACAAAGTTTAAAGAGTGGGACAGTACCTTTGAAGGGCGCCAGAAGTGGGTCAAGATGGTGTCACTCTTTTCGCTCCTCCTCCAAAGATCGATGAAATGCCACGCCCACGTTCCTCCGGAGCCGGTCAATCACCTTGTTTTTGCTTCGTAAATGAATGTGTCAAATCAATACACTTCACAAAGATATCCTTGGGGTATGCTGCTTTGGATACATGCCGCGAATCGTTGGACTTACTCATCGGTGTGGTCGCGCCTAATCAAGTCACCGCTTGTATTGCGTGCTGCAAGAGCCGCCGAGGACCGCAGATCCAGATTTCTAGTTCTCCGCTGCGCTCGCCCTACTCCGGGGCTGGTGGCACCACCTCACAATACTCTCACTGGATGGTATTATTACGGTATGGGAGTCACCCCGAGGACACATGTTTGAGGGGTCGCAGCCAAATGACCCAATTCGTACACTCGAAGAAAGAGTAAGGCGATGGAGGTGGTGCGGTGTCGAGCCAAGGAGGCATGTGAGTGTGTTTGGCCCTGTGATTTGGTTTTGCCACCAAAATTGTGAGCTCCCGAGGTGGACCAATACAGAGGAACCGGACGTCCGGTGAGTCGTGACACGATGTTTGATCACAAGGCTCGTGGTTATCAAGACAAGAAACGAACCGTTTTGATCCAATACCAATGACATATACTGAGTTGTTTGATTATTTAACTTCCAAGAACTTAGTTAACACCCGTTCAATGAAGCCACTTCACCGCCATTTCTTAGAAGTTACAACGCTAATACTACCTGCAGTTTCCATGAAAACGGGGTTGGTCATACTGTGGAGGAGTGTAAAGCCTTCAAGCATGTGGTGCAAGACCTAATCGAGGCCAATTGGATTTCATTCAAGCAAAATGGTCCAAGCATAATCGCAAACCCATTTGTCGGCACACGAGAGGCCAACACCTAATGCCATAGAAGATTTTACTGGGCAAGTAATAAGAAAGATTGTTAAAATCATGATGGATCAAGGGTATAAGGTTGGGTCTCGCTTGGGAAAATCCGGACAAGGAATTCTTGCGCCTGGCCCGGCTAAAAGGAACAAGGACCAGTTGCGGGTTGGGATACAATCCAAGTTCCAGCCAAAAGAAGGAAAATGGCAGAGGAAAGAAGTGGCGGATGGTTGGCTGAGTCAAAAGGCCAAGATCCCTGGCCTCAGAGCATTCCTGTCTGTGACATCCGCCAGAGCTTCGTGAGTGCGGGTTTGCTTAATCACAACCAAATTGCTGCCATCTGTGGTGGATCTGAAACCGAAGAAGGTGGGTCTGGTCTGGTTCGTCGCTGTCTTGCCGGAAAAGAAGTGAAGAATTGGGAAGCTGCTGATTTCCCGTGACCTTTTAACTCAAAGTAATTAGTTGTAATGCAACCCTGTGGCTCTGCCCAAGGCTATAGGACAAGTTGTTAGGGGCACACATGTTTTTATTTTCAGAATCATCATCATCAATAAAAACGTTGTTTTTGAATTTCCATCAATAAAAATCATTTCTTTATATTTCATGTGTCCTTTTTCCTGTTTCATTATTGTTTGCTTGTTTGTTTCGCTTTTCATTCTGCTTTTTCGCTTCGGCAAAAGCCGATCCACCAAGAATTGTCTCTCAAAATAATACAGTGCTAGCAGTTCGCATTTCGACTTTGATCACCCTATCAATCAAGCTGAGGGGGATGTTGAGAAAGACTGGGAAAACTCCACCAGAACTGATGAGAGTAATGGAGCAAGAAGAAAATGTCATCGAGCCCCATGGGGAGTCTACGGAAATGGTCGATTTGGGTACTGAAGAGGACAGTAAGAAGGAAGTAAAGGTGGGTACTGCAATGAAGGAAGGAGAGCGCAAAAAGAAATAAAAAGCAAATATATAGGAGTAAATAAATTATTGTCCTTGAGTTAATTTTTGAGAAAACGAGCAATCATGATTTGAAATAAAGTTTGATCATCTTCCCATATTCTCGGAAAAAAACTGTGCTACCCACTGTAAGCCAAAAAATCCAAAAATCACCCTAGACAAGGATCACCTCAAATATCAAAAAAAGGCGCATCACTTTTTATCAGCTCACCCAAGTCAAAGAAGCAAAAAAAAAAAAAAAAAAAAAAAAAAAAAAAAAATCAAAAAAATCAAAAAAATCAAAAAAAAATCAAGAAGAAAAAAGAAAAAGGGATTTAAAAATGAAAATCCCAAAAATACAAAAGAAATGTAAGTGGTGAGTGATGCACGTAACCACACAAAACACAAGAGATCCTTGTCTCAATAAAGCGCAAATACTTCCTTTGACCTCGGCATTCCGCCTCCACCAACCTCTTAGCCAGAATAAAACTTCCAAACACCTCATCAAGGCAAATAACCATCATAAACCATCAAACGTCAGCCAACGCCGAATAAAAATCATCCTACCATTAGCTTCAAGCACTTCATTAAACCCAATCATCCTTCCTCCACAAAACCCACAATCTCCAAAAATCCATTCCGATCAATGATCGATTGCTTTTGTTTTCTCGAGTTTTAGCTTTAAGACAAATAAGTTTATTTATTTAAATATGTTTGTCCGAAAAAAATCTCAAAAAAAAAAAAAAGGGGAAAGAAAAATCAAAAGGCTTGCACCCCAAGATTCGTTCAAGTTACAATTATATCAAGGCAAAGTTTTAGAGATCACCAAGTGGGTTGAAGTTCGCCTCATACTCCGAAGATAACCGGATTCGGTGGTTGCCAAATTTGTGAAGAAAGATCCGATTTGCCGTTATGGTCTTCCAAGCAAGATCATCGCGATAATGGCAAAGAACTCGAACAACAAAATGATGAAGGACCCGTGTGCGAGTTGAAATCCAAAGATCATAATTCTTCTCCTTACCACCACCAGAAGATGAAGGGGCAACAAAGCGACCAACAAGAACATCAAGAAGATTGTGCAAAAGATGGTGGTAACCTACAAGGATTGGCATGAGATGCTTCCCTTTGCTTTGCATGGCTACCGAACTTCGAGACGCAGCGTTTCAACCGGGCAAATCCGCCTCTCTCTCGGTATATGGGTGAGCAGTCCTCCCTATGAGGTTGAGATACCCTCCTGCGGGTCTTGATGGAAACCAAGTTAGAAGAAGCAGAATGGGTTCAAGCCTGTCTGGATCAGCTAAACCTCATCGAAGAAAAAGAATTGCAGCTTTGTGTCATGGTCAGCTGTACCAACAAAGGATAAGAACGACTTTTGACAAGAAAGTCCGACCACGTGAATTCAAGCAAGGTGATCTGGTGCTTAAGAAGATTTTGCCTATCCAGACTAATCCCCGTGGGAAGTGGACTCCAAGCTATGATGGACCATATGTTGTCAAAAAAAAAGCCTTCTTTGGAGGAGCACTGATACTTACCAACATGGACGGCGAAGATCTCAAGAACCCAGTCCATTCAAACCCAGTGAAGAAGTATTATGCCTGAAAGAAATAGACGAAAAAAGAGAAAGACAAGCCAAGTAAGAATTAGCTCGCTAGGTTGAAAACCCGAAAGGGCGGCCTAGGCAAAATCAGAGCGACCCGGTGGATTGAAAACCCGCAAAGGGCGATCCAGGCAAAAATTAGGGTCAGAAAACTTGAGCACGAAAAGTAAAGAAAGGCATACAACTTCCCTGAAGACTTGGATGAGGGGGTGATCAAGGTCAAGGAAACAAATGTTGGCACTGCTCCACAGAGACGGACAGTCAGAAATTAGCTTCTCTCTTGTTTTCATGTCTTTTTGTAGTTTAAAACTTTCAAATGTATTGAGCGATCCATCGTAACATTCTCGCACGATCGCTTCTACATCGATAAAGCTCAAATCGTCTCATGTCTGCATTTGTTGATTATTTTTCGCTTTTTCGCTTCAAAATAAATGTTTTATGATGATGGTGATCTGAATCGTAAAGCATGTGCATACATCATATAGCATTGCAAATCCTTGCGAAATTCTTAAAAGTCACGGAAAGAGGCAATTCCCAAAACAAGTTATTCATGAAGAGGAAGTGATTGAGCCCACGATTGCTTGAACGACAAAGTTAAAGCCCACCGCACTCGCCCATGAGCCCCGCAAGTTCAATATATTCCTCGGCCTCGTGCCATGAGTGTCGCGGATTGGTGAACCAAAGAAGAAGATGAGCCAACAGGGCAAAAGAGCAAGAGAGCAAAAAGGAAAACAAACGATCAAAAAGAAAGTCGATCAAAGAGAGAACAAAAAAAAAAATAAAAAGAAAGTCGACCAAAGAAAATCAAGAATAGCATCTCATTGCATTCATCATTCCACTAAATCATCGCGATCGCATACGCCGCATAGCATGCATTTGCATAATAGACTGCGTAACATGCATTCATACTCCATGCGCCATGCCTTGCATCACGTTGCGTGTGCGGTACCGGATTATTGCGATGGCATTGGACCGCCAAGCAAGGCAAAGAAAGGTCCGCTAGTTTGAGCGAACACCACGGATCGGTGCAATGACGTTGATCACTAATCGAGGAAGCCAAGAAAGGTCCGCTAGCCCGAGCGGACACATTGGATCGGTGCGGAAGCATGGATCGATCAAGAAAACCAAGAGGAATCGTGAATCCTTTCGGGACCCAAGCGCCCCTTCAAAAGCAGACTTCACCTCATTCGAGTGCGGGTACCTCAATTCAATACGCCAAAGATTGGCCATCTCAACGATCAATCAACAGATTTGTGAATCCCTTCAGACTCAAGCGCCCCTTCGGGACCAATGCGCCCTTCAGATCCCGTCGTTATCGAGCACCGACGAATCATCGACGTTAGGGTCCTTCGCTTTAGTTCAAATCAACAACCCAAACGGCGACTTTGAACTCGACCTTCATCTCGCCAAGTCATCACGAACATGACGGATCGGCCCTCGAGACCTCGTGTCCTTCATTTCGCCAAGTCATCGTGGAGCATGACGGATCGGCACCCTGCACTTCATGTCCTCCAGACTAGCCGTAGTGTCATTATAAAGCATAGCGTAAGTCCATCAAGGTAAAATGTATCGGCCCCACAACTTGATATTGAACCTCGTGCCGCTCGAAGCAGCCACCTTCAGAGCCCAAGTGCTCCTTCAGAGCCACAAGTGCTCCTTCGTAACCCAAGTGTTCCTTTGAGCCACAAGCGCTCCCTTTTTATCGCATTCTTTATCACTTTCTTTATTTCCTCGCCGTTGTCGGCTACTACCAGAGGTCGATACCATCTTTCTCGCTTTATTTCTTGTTTTTCTTTGCTCGAGGTTGGCACCAACCTATTTCTGCTTGTGTCGGCCTACCAGAGGTGGTACACTCTTTATCGCTTTATTTCCCGCAGGTGTCGCTACTGCAGGTCGATACCTTCTTTATCGTTTTCTTTACCGCTTTATTTCTTCCTCGCTACGCGCTCGAGGGCTAGCACCAATTGATTTCCGTTTTCTTTATCGCCACCACCATCGGTGGAGTGGTACCAAGCTTATTTTCTGCTTTTGTTGGCCGAAGGCTGACACCCAAAAAAAAAAATCGGGTTTCCCAAGTGGACAAAATTGATATAATTTCGAATTCTTTATTTCTATTTTATCTCGAAATGTCTCTACGATTCATATTTCTTGATAAAATCCAAATAAAGAGGGCAATTATCATACCCCAATTTTGTCCGATTAGTCGTAAAATTAAATAAAATTGTATTTTTGTAAATACCCAATGTTAATAAGTATTTTTCGCTTTTAGAAAACCTCAAAATATGTGTCTCGTTTGGTAGGATTCAATTGCACAAATGTGTTCAAGTTGCGTTCGTTGTTAATCTAGCATCTCTTATTCTCATCGCGATGCGCGTGTCGTTTCAAATCGTGTGCTTGTATTTATTCTCGTTGTTTGCGTATTTGTTTCGTTATTTATATGTTTATTAATCTATCATATTATTATACAAAAATAAGATTCAAAAAAATTGCTTTTATTATTGTAAATAGTTTTTATATAATTTGATACATAAGTCAACTTTTGTAGACATATGGACAAATTAAAAGCAAAATAACACAAATGTGTAAAACAAAATAAAAGAAAGAGAGAAAAGTTTGGAATGCGTTTGCGACAAACAACAAGGCTCTTTCTACTTGTTTTTTTTGGCTAAGACCCATTTTTAGCTCTTGACTTCACACTGCTTCAGCCTGCAAACACAAAAGAGAAGATACACAGAGGTCAGGAACAAGTTCAGAAAATACAGAATCATGAATTAGGCAATGGGAAAGGGACTATTGAGTCACCCCTTAGCTGGTATCTTCAGCAAGAAAATAAAATGAGAGTCTCAATAAATAAGAGGCATGAAAACAAACTGAGAGGAGGACGCACAAAGGGGGAGGGGAAAGAAAAGAGAAGCATAAGGAGGATAAAACACAAACAAACACAGAACACATATATTGAAAGGAGAACAACATAGAAGGGGATATACTGAAAATAAATGGAAGGGAGAAGTTGAGTAGAACAGAGGAAAAGTGTGAGAGAAAATCAGACCACTATTCATCTTCTTCTTTGAATAATACCCACTACAACAACACCACAGCCACCAACAAACACAAACCAAAACCATTTTGCCTACCACACAACAACCACAGCTTCAGCCCATTCTCTCTCTATACGGCGAGCTCTACGCCGTCAACGCCGCAACTACGCGCCGCCACTACCTCCGCCGCACCATCGTCGCCGAAACCTCTCTCGTTCTCTCGTTTCACCATTGTCGTTTCTGAAGTCCTTCTCTCTCCCTGGACCTCCGTCACCCTTCGCGCACCACCACACCGTGGCGCGCCACCGCCGTCACTACTGGAGCCATCACCTTTGTCGCAGCCACCGTCCTCGCCGTCACTCTCTCCGTCGAGCTTCCGCTCTTCCGTTTTCCCTCTCTCTCGCGCGGTGCTCTCTCTCTCTCTCTCTCTCTCTCTCTCGCGGTGCTCTCTCTCTCGATCTGGTTTTTCCTCCCTGCTTGAACGAAATGGAACGTCGCTGAGGGAGAAGAATGGAACGGTACTGAGGTTAAGCTTAGTTTTTCTTTTTTTTCTTTTTTGTTTTGGCCCAATCTTATATGGGCTTCTCTTTTCTTTTAAGTTTTTTTTAATATCTGATTACTAATAAAACCCCCCACGTTTTGATTACAGCTTGTGTTTTTAACAAAATGTGGACCTATGTTCCCTTTAGTTCGTGTATCTATGATTAAAATATTTTCAGTTTGATTTTATTATTGTTCTTTGCTTGATGATGTTTATATTGGTGCTAGTATTTCATTGTAGTATTAAATGTTATTTTTGTTGTTAGTTGATGAACAATATATTCATGTTTGCTTGATTATTGCAAAGATGAGTTTTGTTCATTCATTTGCATTTGGTTATGGATTTAGAATTGATTTGAAATTTTCTACTTTTTCTAAAACCCATTTCCTAAATTCATTTTTAAAACCCTTTTATTTTCAAAGCAAGAATAAATAAATTGTCATTGATAACCAAACGCGCGTTGCCGTTTAGGTTGTTAATGATGATTTTGTTTTCAAAATGAGTTAATAGTGAGACCATTCTAACCGTTGTTGTTCGGTCTTCGCAAAAGCTCAATCCTACTTTCGAAACTTATCTATTCCTCAAAAATAAATCAATTGTCGTTAATTATCAATCGCGCCGTTGCCGTTTAGATTATTAATGGTGATTTGCTTATCCTCGGCGAGTTAGTAGTGGGACCATTCTAACCGTTGTTGTTCGGTCTCCACAAACACTCCTGTCATTGCGAACACGTTTTCTTCCTCATTTAATAAAACCGATTGTCGTTAAGCGGTCAAACCAGCGCGCTGCCGTTTAGATCATTAATGACGATTTTATTTTCAAAAGAGTTAGTAGTGTGGCCATTCTAACTGTTGTTGTTCGGTCGCTACGAACACTCACCAAACTGCGAAAAACTCTTAAGCCGTTTTCAGACGCAAAAAACGAGAACTACGTAGCTTTGATCCCTCAGTCAGTGAGGGTACGTAGGACCGGGTTCATGTCCCGTCAAGCACCCTTTTAAAAAATCTTTGTTTTGTCCTGATTTTCAAAGATAACCAAAAATATTTTCAAAACCAAAAAACGAGAACTACGTAGCTTTGATCCCTCATTCCAGTGAGGGTACGTAGGACCGGGTTCATGTCCCGTCAAGCACCCTTAAAAAAGGTCTTTGTTTTGTCCTGATTTTCAAAGATACCAAAAACATTCTTTTCCCCTTCCTGTTTTCAATAAAACAAAAATTCAAATAAAAAGAAAAGAAAAGAAAAGAAGTAGAACAAATTGTTTTCAAATCAAACTTTTATCTAAACCACACATCAAGTTAATGGTTCCCTTTCGGTAGAAAGGACGTGTGGGGCGCTAATACCTTCCCCATGCGTAACCGACCCCCGAACCTACATCTCCGAGTTTTCAAAAGGCCATCCGCTTTTCCAAAAAAGGTTTTTTCAATGTTTTCCTAAATAAATATTGGTGGCGGCTCTACTATTTTTCACGTTGTCAAACGAGAAGTCCAAACCGGATTTTTCGGGTGCAACACCCTTCTTCTTCTTAGTGGGTTTTTATAGCCATGATTGTGAATTTATGTGATTGTCTACTGATCCTAGGCTATATAAAGGCTCTCTCTTCACTTGTAAAGAGAACCTGATCACTTGCAAAATTTCTCTAAAGTTTAATCTAAGTTTATGCAATTTTCTCTTCATCTTTTATTTCTTGTTCTTTAATTTTTCTACACTTTAATTTTCTGTTCTTATTTTCTGCACTTTATCTTCAGTCATTTACATTCTTGTCATTTACATTATGTCAATGATTATTCTTGCAATTTACTTTTCAATTATGAGTGAGTAGAACTTGGTCTTGGGTTATTGGGAGTAATCCAATGATAGGTCCCTAGTAATTCCCAAGACTATTCTCCACTCCAAATTGTTTTATACTTCAATCTAATTTCATTGTCCTTCAAATCTTATTTTAAACATCAAACGAGGTACCGAGAGGTGAAGTTTGATGTTGGAACTATGAAATTAGACAAGGGAATCAAAACACGAGAATAGGCTTGATTGTTAGTTCAAAACACGCTCTTGTACTCTGAAAGGAGACATTAGTTATATTCGCTGTCTTGTCTTTGAAATACATTACTATATAATTTGGTGAATGGTCTAAAGAATTATTTTTGGTTCGTCATTGTTGTGATGAAACTATAACCCGAGATTATTTTAATTTTTGAATTTTAGATCAAACAATCACTTCTTCTACTAAAATAATTCATTTTAGCTAATCACCACTGAAAAAAGAAATTGGTAATCACAAAACTCTCTGTGGGATCGATACTTTTTATTACGCGATAGAACCGTGCACTTGCGGCCTATCACGCGTGCGCTTGACGCTTGTGTGTGTGTGTGTTTGTTATAGTCAAATTTCTAATTCGAACTTGACCGTGGGTATAGTCGGCGGGAAAGAAGTTTGATGTGGAAGCATTCAAGTTTGGAAGGATTGGGAAGTTTTGAAGCGGTTTGGAAGTAAAGTTCTAAAGCGTGGAAACGAAGGCGCGTTTTGGATTGGTTTCGATAATTTTTGAGGCGTGCGGACAAATGGACGACTTCTACAAAGCCAAAGGTTATGTGGCAAAGCATATGATAACTAATCATTGGCGCGTCATTAGTTAGGTTAGTTTGAATTTGACATGTGTCCATCATGCAAATAGGAAGTTATGATTTATAAAGTGTGTGTGTGTGTGTGTGTGTGTGTGGTTCTAGGGAAGACATTCATAACATTCCGTACCTCATACACGTTTAACACATCTGCTTACACATGATCACTAGCATTTGTAGTGGAAAATGTATGTCTAAGTCATTTCTTTGTATTTCGAATGTTATTTTCAATAAATCTTTTCTTTTGACAATTGAGTGTTTCACTCTTATCTTTTATTTTTTCTCATTGTGCAGTCCACCTTACTTCTTTAACTTTGATACTTAGAGGATTCATGATATTCACCCATTCTTGGGTCTGATTTCCATGATTCGTTTAAGTCTCTTTTACTATTCCAAACTTCGAATTATGTTCATATTGTTGATCTTGAGTCAAATTATTGACTCAATTGATGATAAAAGCCACATTTTACTCTTCGAAAACAATCTAAATCAAACTTGCATTTAAACCTAACAACTAGGGATTTCTTTATTCAATCATTTTCGGATTCATTTGTTTAACAACAAAATTTGTTGATAAAAATATCAGTACACACCCTAGAATATGGTATGACTGCTTCACTCCTCTCATATGTTCCATCTTAATTATGGGTTGACTTGAGTGTTAAAGTACTTTGCAGTGTCGACCTCATTGTTTCTCACTAGAGCTTAGAGCACCACTTTGAATCCTCCTTGATTCCACCGCTGTGAGGTATATTTCTTAAATTCTATTCAGAACATGAACTTTTGTTTAACAAAAGATGATTTTCATTTGGAATAAAAACCTAAGTGTAGTTCCATAGGTGTGATTGGTGTTTTTCCAATCACACAATAACATGTAGATTAACTATTATATTTTTATTGCGTAAAAAAAAACTTTTATATTTTTAGTATTATTTATTAACTTTTAAGAAATTAATCCATATGTCTTGGTGTGATTGAAAAACATCAAACACGCCTATGAAATCACACTTACATTTTCTCTTTTTTTGTGTGGATAAATCAAGGTATCCTCTGCGGCAACTGTAGAGACTAATCCACCGAAGTAGTGAGATCCATTTAAAGAGTTGACTTTACCTACTAAGTATTTTTCTCATTTTAATTCATGGTGACTTTATTTTTTTGACTAAGGCTTTGTTTGACAAAAATCGCGGATAGTAGATTAGATAGCTTATAGCAGATGAGGTAACGGATAGCGGGTAAGTTAGCCGATTGAATTTAAAGTGTTTGATAAAATTAAATGTTGATGTCGCTTAAAAAAATAAAATTAGGTAAATAGACATTTGTAATTAATGTTTAAAAATGAGAGAGAAATTTAATTAATGAGTAAGTGATGAATTTAATTAAAGTAATGAGAGTAAAATTGAGAAAAAAATGAAAAGCTATAAGCATTGGGCATGCAACAGTATCCAGTTTAGGGTTTTTTTTTGGTACCCCCACCCAATCCCCATATACCCCCACCAAATAGTGAATTCACAAAATGCCCTTTAAAAAACCTTTTTTTTTTGACAAAATTACACGAATCGTATATATCTCTTTTTGAACATATATACGATGTGCAATCTTTAGGCATCGTATATATGTTCAAGCAGCGATATATACGATTGATGCGTTTTAAGTCAATCGTATATACGCACAATGAATATATATACGATGCGTTTAAAAATGCACATTGTATATATGTCCCACCAAGGGTATATACGATGGGCTTTGTATTTGTTAACGGTTGTGATTTCATCAACAATTTTAATTTGAAGCCTCGTGATTTGATTAACATCAACGGTGTAGATATATTGGATAAAATAAACGCGTATAATTACAAAAACACGATATAGTAATAGATACACGTGTAATACAAAAAAGGTGTGAATCTATAAGTCGTCAATAGAATCATCGGCTAAATCGACACATCTAGGCGCATCACCGGGAGTGGGACGATGCACTGAAGGACACATAGACTGCCAGAGGGTAAAACGACCGGCATACAGATCCAACCATGACCCTGACTCTAATGAGTAGTGCCGGTACCACTGCGGGGCAATAGGAGGCAACTGACAGGTGGGAGAGATCGAAAGATGCAACCAGTGTAGATTTTCCTTGTTCATAACAGATATAATTTTAAACTTAGATGAACCATAAGTACCTCTCTCAAAAGCGGATAAGTAAAACTCATATTCAAAAAAATCGAACCAAAGGCAACATTATACTTGGTTGCAACTATATACCCCATCTCAGGCAAATCAAACCACTTCGAGTCCGGCTGACGTCCGTAGGATTCAATAGTTAAAGCTTTGTGAAGCTCTAACAGTCTGTTCTGCCCAAACATGGTTGAATACACTGTTTCCCTTTCCTTCGTTTCCTGAATTAAATCTTGCCTAATCACAGGCCAAGAATCCTCACCCATATCAAGTCCAACACCGACTGCTCTAAAACCACAATTACCGTCACCTTCCACATCAACTATTTTTTGAACATAACTGTGCACGTGTGGTGGAAGAAACAGTAAATGGATTTTAGTCTCGGTATGCGTGATAAAACTCTCGAAGCACCACCGAGATAGTTCGAAGACCGCTGTGTTGATTTTAAATTAGAAGCCCCAGATTCTTCAGTCATTTTTACCTTCTCATCCACATGCTCCCACCCGGAAGCATCACGCTTAACATCAAATAATTTCTGTTTTTTCTTCTTTGGTGCACCTTTTGTCCTCCCTTTCATCTTGTTCATGTTGTGAAGAAGCTCCTGAGCAACAATATTTCATGAATGCCACGGGTTGGAATAAACCCTTGAATCATTAGTAAACCCGCCTTGCTTCTCACAGCCAAAATCAATCTTATCTCGTCTCCCCCTCTTTTCGGCTGTTTTTTTTCTGATCTCACTATAATAACGACTACACCGATACTTCTACCAACAGCTTTGGCCCACTCCTCCACAGCCTCGCGTGTAGAAAATATCTACAAAATATATAATTTATTAAGTACTTAAGTAATTGAATACTATTTACCAAACTTGATTTATTAGAGTAAAAAATATACCGTATCGGTGGTAAACGCCGCAGTAGTATCGATATCAACAGGAGTCAACTGAGAGTCGGCATCTGCAGCATGCGGGTCAATATCTGTTCCAACAAAACAGATATCTGTTTCATTAAAAAACAAAAAAAAAACAATCGTATATACCTCGTCAACCATGTATATACGATGGGTAATTTTTAACATCGTATATACATGACCCAGATGTATATACGATTAGATCTTCATAGCCCACTCGTATATAACCTATATACGATGGGTAGTCTACAAAGCATTTAATAATGCAATCGTATATACATCTCGAAGGACATATATATGATGCACACTTTTTCAGGTCAACGTTCATTATTTAAAGCAATCGTATATACCTTCCATTGAGGTATATACGATAGAAGATTAAGTGGGTCCCAGTCAAAGTGGATTCAATGCAAGTCAAAATAGTGATTTATAGCAAGGGTATTCTGGGAATAACGTAAAATGGTGGGGGTGGGAGGGGATGGGGTGGAGGTATAAAAAAACCATGCGTCCAGTTTATACAGGATAAAGAGTAATGTTTGGCATAGTTGGGTTCTGTGTCATCATTGGTGCTTCGATTTTTGGTTTCTTGCAACGACTAATCTACGTCGGAAAATCTAGATGACCACGAGTACTCGGCTTTGCCACGTGTGGTTTTTCTTCCCAACAGAGTTTTTGCCGCACTAAATATTAGAACCCAAGACCTCAAGATAGGATCTAAATTCAGTTACTACTCTGACCAATATTATTGGTTATGTTTGGCATAGTTAGTGTACGCGGCGCCTAATATGGAGGTGCTACATTCAATAACACTCGGAAATGGAATCTACAACTGTCTAATAAATAAATCATTATTATATGCATCCACATGCTGTGGCCATGAAACCAGCTGTTTACAACACCAATTAGGGACAAAACTGAGTCGCTCCTCTTTTCTGTAGACAAAACGCTTGATTCCTAACATCAAAAAGTATCTCCTGCATTTTACTATGCTAAATTAAATTCCCCTCCCACATTATTTAAGCATGGGGTCGGCTACTCAGCTCACACATCCCAAAATCCCTCAAATTAGTGAATAATTTTACATAAATATTCTTATTATAAATAATTAATTTTTAATTTTATATATATATATATATATATATTTAATTAAAAATATAAATAAAATATTAAATTATGCTAATTTTATATTTTATTCTGATTTTTACACTTTTTAAATATTCAAATATGAAAGTAAGATTATCTTTTAAATTTATCAAATTTAAAAGTTAAATTTTTGTATTTTTATATTATTATATATATTTATTAAATTTTTATTATATTTTAATTTATTTAAATTTTTTTAGTAACTTTTAATAAATTTGTAGAATCCCCACATAGACGGGAGAGGAAAACTCCTCGAGTCAGGGATCAAGAGCGGAGGACAACTTGACCAAAAAAATAAATCCCAAATTCAAATCTGAGTAACCAAAAGAAAATATTCAATCTAACATGATTGACATTACCAATAATTGTGTTAAGCCTTTGTTTAATTCACCCACATTATGTGGTTAACTAGTTTATTTCAAGCTCAAATTTTAACTACACTGTCACTACTACCGTTAAATTTCACACAAACACTAGCTCTTAAGATCTCATGCTTTTTTTAAAAAAATAATAATAATAACAAAAGAAGAGGGCTTTTATTAATTTTTCCTTAGTAATAATAGCGTACACAGAAATAACTATGTATATGTACTTAGAAACATCATCAAATTGATGACAGAGTATATAATATTAAATATAAATAAATAAACCTCACTATCACATATTCTTTCTTACAACAATTGAGAAAATACACAAAAAATTTCAACTCAAAATACAAAAAAAAAAAATTACAACTAATCAATTAATTTGATCACACCTTCGTCTGATTTCTCCTTTCCTTCCAGTATTAACACCCAAAAGACTAAGCTTAGTCATGGCACTTGAAAAAACCCTAAAAAACATTTCTTGATCTGCTGCAAATTTCTCAACAAAAGGTCTAGTTAATTCATCACTAAACAAACCATGATCCGATTTCAACACCCCTAATCCTTTAGGTAAATTCTGAAAATAAACATTATCAAATTTATTAGGTGTCATAATATCATTAAATACTGATAACGTAGGGTTATTTTTGTAATCTCCACACGCCTTCTTTAACCCCGTAGCAAAACGAGGATTATAACCAGAACCAGAAGAGTTGTTTAAATCTGAAGTGAATTCTGAACAATGTGAAAATCCAACGGTGTGAGCACCGGAAAGAGCGACCATTTCTTCGACGGAGAAACCACGTTGAGTGAAGATTTGAACGATTTGTGACATCGGCATTGAAGGTTTAGGTAAGTGGTTGTTAACGGCGGAGGAGAGAGAAACACGACCGTCACGGCGACCGAGGTAGACAGGGAAGTGGGGACCACCGAGCATTATAAGGAGGTGGTTAGTTGAAGCGGTGAGGATGTCGGAGCAAGAGACGGTGTTAGGACAAGAGAGTTCGAGAGCGGTTTTGATTCGTACGATGAGGTCGAAAGCATCGCCGGGGAGAGATAGGTTAATGTCGGCGTCACGTTCGGCTTTGTTGAAAGGTGTTGAGGAAAGGAGAACTGAAGCGTCGCAACCGTTAGGGAGGAGACAGTCGTGGAGGAAGAGACGGAGTGTTGCGGCGGCGGTTGTTGGGTTTTGGATCTGTTTTGTTGTTACTGTTTGTTGGATTATTTGTTCGAATTGCGGACATGTTTTTTTGTAGAAATCTAGTGTTAGACGAGCGTTGATGGTGTAGATGAAGAAGGAGAATAGTAACAACAACGTTGTTGTTGTTGTGGTTGCTGCTGCCATTGTTGTGTGTTGTGAGAGAGTGTTGCGATTGATGAGAGTGGAAGAGTAATGAATGGGAGGAGATAGAAGAAGGGGTTTTGGGGAAGTGAGAGAAGGTAAAGGAGATGGAAAGGGACGCGTGTCGGTGTTTGGTGCGTTGATCACGGGATGCGTGATATTTTTTTTTAATAGATGAGGTATCTTCTACGTGCAACAGTGAGATTAATCGACCACAATGGCGGCAAAACTTTCCCTGAAGATATTTAACATAACTCTATGCTCAAGGCTAGTTTCGAACTCCAGATCTTGGTTAAGATGGAAGAGAGTTCTACCATCTAATCCAAGTGCTCTTAAATACTGGATGCGTGTCCCAGAAGGGTAGTTCACATAGTTAAGTGAAAATGATATCGTTGGTGGAAAAACGTAGGCGTATGGGATTCGAACCCCGCTCCCCTTCCCCTCTAACAACTAAAACACTAATTTCTATACAATGTTGGTGGGAAAAGAAGAAATGTTAGTTTTCTGAATTTAAACTTGGGACTTTCAGCTTGCACTTTTTGAGGCATTCTTTCGATATCTCTTTGGCTCACCAACTAACTTATCTAATTGGGATTACCGGATGCGTGATTGATTGAGAATGTGGATGGACTGGAGGGAGCTGGAGTGGAGTGAAGTGGGGCTGGCTAAGCTAAGATTGCTTGAGATGTGTGGGCTGGCACGATGTTGAAAATGGATTGGCGGGATCAACGGTCGTTGTTTTTTCTAGATGCCAAAAGCCATGTGAAAAACAAATCATCAATAATGCAATGCTACTACTAACTACTTCTCACAAATACCTTTTGATTCAAATGATTTAAAAAAAGAGAATGAATGCTTCAAAAGAAACAATTCATTGTATTAAGTAGCTCAAACAACAAGTTGATAATAAATAAAAGTAAATATGAAATCCAACAATGTGGATGAAAGCATAGATTTGTTTTTTATATTTTTTTTTTGATACAAGATTTGTTTCTTATCAAAACAATTCATTGAGATAGAAGTTTTGATACTGTGATCAATAATGGCAACATGATTAGTCCAAAAATTTTTGGTATTATGATGACAACCACGAGAGATATATTAAATAATAAAGAGTAGAGATGGAAATAGATTGGACCGAACTAGACTTTGCTTGCGCACGAGCCCCGGTATGCATTGAACGTGTTAGCTGAGAAGACTGACGCGCTGTGATGCACCGACTTTCGAGGCCGACTTGGTCTTTTTTCGAAAGTCGACAACGCGCGAAAAATCATTTAAAATCATATTTCACCGATTTGTTTTGAGAAAACCGACAATCATAGAGTGATGTAAACTTTATAAAGACGAATAAGCTATTAGATCAATGAGATTGAGATCTAACAAAATCTTTTAGAGACTTATCTTTATAGGACATTCTATTTAAACTTTATTTTATAATAATACATTTAAATATGTAAAAAAATTGATACAGGTCAACATTTTAACTAAATAAAAAATGTAAGCAAATTATAATTTAACAAAAAGTAAAAATTTAAAAATTTAAAAATAATAATAATAATAGTAGTAATAAAAAATAATATTTATGTTTACTTACGTAGGCTGGCCTGATAGGCCTACAAGGCTTTTTTGATGGTCTTAGAGCTGTCAATGGGTCGGGTTTGGGCCGGCCCGCCCAGGCCCATCGGGCCAAACGACGATATATGGTGGTCGGGCCACCCAAATATCGGATGAAATTGAAATGAAAATGTAAGGCCCAAGCCCGCCTAACACGACCATGGGACCCATGGGCCAATGGGCCACGAATCATTGACTTTTTAAAATTTTGTATAAATCAAAATTAGAATTTCCAACCACTATGTCTAGAACTTCAAACACAAATGCTTGAACTTGCATATCAAGTTGATTTCATATATATGAAAAAAATGTGGAAAGTTGATATACTGTGATTAAATTCTCATGATATTACCGACTCAAAATTTGAGTTACCAAATTTTATTCGCTTTGCCTCTAATTTATTTGTTTATTGAGTGTAATTCATTAGGATTAGGATTAGGATTAGATTAGGATGTTGGTTGCCTTTATACCGAATTGGTATTTTTTTTTGAAATAGGACAATTTCAATAGAGAAGAAGACAAAGGCATCTCGAACAGTTCTGGATCGGTATTTGGTGGTGGTGTTTTTTTTTTGAGTCGAATCGCTTCAAGAATTTATGAATGGAGTTGCAGAACGGTTTGAAGAGAAGACAAAGGACGATCCGTTAAGCTCCAAAATCGAAGGCGTGGAATAAATAATTGACTTGTCATATTTTGATTGGATAACAGTAAAAACAACATGTATAGCACTTGTCATATTTTAAAATTTAAAAACAAAAACAAAAAACAACGGGCCGGCCCATGGGCCGACCCAATAACATCATCGGGCCGGGCCAAAAAACATACTGTTGATTTTGGGCTACTATTTTTAGAGCCCAAGCCCGCCCAAAAAATCGGGCCATTGGGTCGGCCCATTGGGCCGGACCCAAATTGACAGCTCGTGTAGCATGACCTTTTTACCTAAATAGGCTTTTTAAAAAGTCTGGCCTGGTCCTGATGTAGGTTGGGTCGTAGGCCCCTGTAGGCTGGCCTGGCGAAGCGCATGACTGGAAAAAAATTGATGTTGCATTGGTATTCTAAAAAGTCATGTATTATGGGACAAATTTTTTGCCTAGAAAGTTATATAATATGGGACGGAGGGAGTAGTAAGTTATACTTTTTTTTTACAATTGAAATCTAGCTCGTTTCGTTTAACATAAATGAGAAATACATGTTGGTAAAACTGAATAGATATCATATGGGGATTAGTTGAGAACAAAACCACTCTAGCTAAAATTGTGTTAGCATTCATTTTAGTAAACTCTACATGAGAGTTGAAACTAAAATTAGAAAGAAAAAAGTTCTTAAATTCCTAAAAATAAGAATAATAGGAGCATTATAGGCATCAACAACTAGTTTAGCATCTAGTTTAAAGATCACATCGTTGAAACCTAGCTCGATGACCCACTGCACTGCATACATCAAGCCAAGGGCCTCACCGACCTGCACCTCAGGGGAGAAACACTGAGTTTGAGGTCTGATAACTCTTATTTATAAGAGTTATGAGGCATTTCACAAGCTTAAATCATTGTTAGTTCTCATTTAATTTGGTCTTTATAGTTGTAAATATGTTGTTTTAAGAGATGTCATGGTTGAATTGCTGAATTATGAATATTTAGCACAATGGTGTATTTCTTGTGGTTTTAATGTCTGTAATTTAGTGTTGCAGCAATGCTATTTTGCGTTAGATGAAAGAGAATGTTTGAAGCGCTGAGAACGCGTAGTGTGTTGGCAATTAGAACGCGTAGTGGTTAGTGGAGCAGAGGTTTGTGCCTCTTGGAAAGGGACATGTTGCCTTTTTCCTAGGCACCTTGCATATTTGGGCACACTAAAGGACAAATTGTGCCTCCAAATTAGGGTTATCCTTGGATCATGCACCCTAATACTATATAAGGCAGCCAATTTTTGTCATATCTCACGCTTGGTCTGAAGGGGAAAGTTTAGAAATAGCTTTCCACCATTTTTGAACCAAAGCTACCTCACACCAAAAATGATACATTGCTGAGTTTATTGCTGCAACAATACCAGAACCTCATTTTATTTGGAGATTTCTTCATTTGGGAGCTGATTTCGTACCTTCTTGTTGAAGAACTTGAAGCTCTACTTCGGTTTCCCATCTTTAGTATAATTTCTCTCTTGTATTTTGAGCTATGACTTGCACATTTATGTTTGAGCTATTTTTCTTGCTTCGTTTGCTCAATATGAGCTAAACCCTCTTGATTGGAATGCTACCAAACTTGTAATGAATTTTTTACGCATTTAATGACGTATGTTTGACGTTTACGCATTTCATCTTTTGTGAGATAATATTTCCATATTGAATTAGGAATGACAACTAATTTTGAGTAGCATTTATGAATTCTGAAAAGGTTTATGAATAGATCTCAAAAGATGATATGGGTAGTGGTTAATTAAAGACATTTAATTAACCCTTGCTTAAACACTAGACATAGGAGGGCAAAACCCATAAGGTGATATTGCACGTGCTTAAACAGCCTAAGGTGAACCTATTTAGGGCTTAGAAATAAGTTCTTGTAGTGAAACCCTAGTGTAAAGAAACTGAAAAGTGTATTTTATTGCTGTAGCATCAAACATCGCATTAATGTGTTGAAATGGATTTACTTGGTTTAGGCATCCCAACTTGTTCTCAACTTTGATTCCTTCTTTCCTACTACTTTTATTACTGTTAATGTTACCAAAAACTTGTGTCCTTAAATCTTCATTTTAGACCTTAAATCCTCGTGGGAGCGAACTTTTATCACTTTACTACTTGTTGGACAGTGTACACTTGCACTATATATTTTACACAACAAGATCTAATGAAATTACCCTCCAAATCTCGTAAGTAGTTTCCTGTGCTCACTTTGTTTTCTGCTCCATCCAAAGAGGGGTTACACCAAGTAGCCACTAGAGAACTGTGTAGTCCTTCTTGGGAGGGTTCGCTGCACGGCGCCCGAGGCCACAAGCCAGGGACCATCCGCTGAGAAAAGTGCTGCCATGGTTCATTATAAAAGAAGGGGTTTCATCTTTAGTAGACACAAAAGTTGCCAACACACCACAAGCTCCAAAGGGTCATACCTAGACCACAAGATTAGTATCTCAACTCTGCTAAGCTTGTCCTCCATAACTTTCCATACTCCTGGCTGGCGAAGTTATTACATACTTTAGAAGAATGTATTTGGTATTTTTAACACGTGTTAGCTGGTGTTTGATAGTACTAATTAAAAAAAATGATTAATCATTTTAGTCTCTAAGAAAATATTTGATCCATAAGCAAAAGTAGTACAACTAATAGTCTTTGATAATTAGAAACAAGGGGACACTTTAGTCTCTCTTTTAGCATCTCAATTGATATCCATTTAGGTGTTGATGTGTCTCATTATATTAGTGACACACCTCGTCATTTATAAAACCCTATAACAGTTAATGTCATGTCAGCCATGTCATATTACACATATGTGAAAGGGATCCAATTTAGTATATGATAAATGTTCCAGCATACTAAAGAAAAACTCAATGAAACCGTCAACTCTGCTAAACTTGTCCTCCATAACCTACCATATCCCCAACTAAGTTACTACATACTTTAGAAGCAAGTATTTTGTATTTTTAACATTTTTTAGTTGGTGTTTGATAGTACTAATTGAAAAAACGAATGCTCATTTTAGTCTATAAGAAAATATTTGATCCATAAGAAATAAGAGTACAACTAATAGTCATTGATAATTAGAAACAAGGGGACACACTAGTCTCTCTTTTAGCCTCTGTCAATTGATATCCATCTAGGTGTTGATGTGTCTCATTATTTTAGTGACATGTCTCGTTATTTTTGAAACGCTACAATTGTTAATGTCATGTTAGCCGTATCATCTTACACAGATGTGAAAGGGACCCAATTTAATTCTTGACTTGAAAAGACCCAATTGATCATTTCTTCTTCCTTTTTCCAAAAATTAGAAGAAACCCTAACACATTGCCGGTGACCCCTTCTTAGTCATTTTTCTGGGTTGTTATAACTCTCCTTTTGTAATCCCCCCCATATAATACAAGGTTGAAAATCAACAATTTTAGCGGGAGATTACGTGATGAAAAGCATATTTTCATGCAAATTGGCGGAAACAAGTGGTATTGTGAAGAGATTTGTGAGGGAAAATAAAAAAGCAATGGCTAAATGTGAAGAATTCACATTTTACGTACAACGTTTTATTGAATGTAACTTTGGACATATCACGCGACCCCCTCCCTATTCCATTTGGCCATATCACGTGGGAGTCTATATCACGTGGGAGTCTATATTATACATTGTAGAGAGATAGGGAGCTAGAGAGAGAGGGAGAGCGAGAGAGAGGGGGAGGGAGGGAGGGAGAGAGAGGGATAGAGAGAAAGGGAGAGTGAGGGAGAGAGAAATGGAGAGAGAGATGGAGAGAGAGAGAGATAGTGAGAGTTAGAGATAGATATATTGGATAGAGTGATATAGTTAGAGAGAGAGAGAGAGACCATGACGTGGAGTAAGGTGGAGTAATGTATTAACATTGTACTCATTCATTTACGATCGATAAATCGACAAAAAAATTAGATTTAAATTGATTTCAAATTAGTACTGAATCTGTTTATTAATATTGAACAAAAAATGACCAACAAAGTTTTCGCTGATATTTGTACTGACAATCGATATATTAGCGAGGTATGCGTTGTTACTGGTACTGATTTAATTTGCTTATATACTACTTTGTTCAATGAGCAATAAATATATCGAAGAGTTGGTGCTGGGCTACCTGAAAATCCAAATTAAAATTTATAAGAATTTCAATGGAATCAGTTATATTGAAATTAAGAATTTTCAAATTAGTACCGAATCTGTTACTGAATATTGACAATAACATTAGAAACAAAGTTCGCGCTGATATTTGTACTGATGATCGATATATTAACGAGGTGCGCGTTGATAGTAGTCTTGGTTTAATTTGTTTATAAAGCATTGTGTTTCATGAAATTTGAACTCGCTAAATAGAGATCCACAAGTGTAATTAGGAATAAAAAAATGTACGCACTGTACATTGGTATCTAAAAAGTACCATGGTTTTAGGAGACAAATATGAGAACAAAAGGAACAAATAGAATCTGGACCCCACATGGAATCTGGCAACCTCGCCTAATGGAGTGAGTTCTATGGGCCCACTAATTTGAAGTTGTAGTTCTCAATTGGAACAAAAGTAGGATTTTGCAAGTGAGACTCATTTACCCAAAACGCAGTGTACCGCCTGACAAGAAATCAGAATCACAAGCATTAATGGTGATAACCATATGAGAAGCTACGTCGGCCTTGGTGTGTTAAATATTCACAGTTTCAATAAAAAGTATCATTGCACTTAAAGCTCTGTCCTTACCTACTGAAGTTTTGGAAAACTCATTAATCAAGATGAAGCACTTTCTTCATCCTCGAGAAAAAAGGGCCTCAAAGCCTTCAATTGCATTGCGTAAGCTTCTTAGGACTACCCCTCCGTTCGACGCCCTATTCCCACGCACCTCACGAGTGGTTTCTGTCCATCTCTTGTATGTATTTTTTCATAATCTCCCTTTTTATTAATATGGAATAAATAGTGGAAAACTAAAAATCTGAATACACCATGTTTCAAATGAAGCGAATGTGTTTTGTAACAATGGGGTAATCTAAGAGTTTTGGACATAAGGTTTCATATGTTTAGTGTTGAAATCTCATGGTTCGTTAATGAGTTCAATAGTTATCGTTTTCAATGTTGTTCACTCAGCGGAGTTTGTAACGATTGTTTACTTGACAGGTTAGGCAACGGTTGAGGACCCATTATCATTGGCCACTGCACTTGAATAGGAAGGATGGTGATGTTTTTTTTGTCAAGCTTGAAGCTAGAGATGTAAGCTTTTAAACCCCCTTCCACATAGTATGTGTATATGTCAAGTAAATAAATAAATATGAAGAATAATAGAAATATGATTCATCAGTATGTTGCTAAAAAATTCTTTATTATTCATGTATTGATGATTCGTAGGAGGTTGGCCGTTTACCCTTCTCATTTAGTCGTTCGTATTTCAACACGGTGCGAACAAGGGTTACTCTCACGGATCCCAAAGGCAACGTCACATTCATGAAAGTTTTGAAGAGAAAGGTTTCGTTTTTTTGGTGATGCATGGAAGTTTCTTGGTAGGTTCTACGGTTTGTATCTGGGTGGTTGGATCCGGTTGTCATATAATGAAAGTGGGAATTTTGATATCGAAGTTGCAAACCATGATGGGAAGCAAGTTGAATATCCACCAATGCCGAGTCGTTGGATGTCATGGTCCGAAAGTTCCGTTGATTCCAAATCAAAGCGAAACCCCAAAGTTGTTGTTGATTATTCTGGACTCACTCACATCTTCACTAAGTGGTTGACTCCTGATGACATATATGGGAATTGCATGGTAATATGGAAACCATCCTTCAAAGATGAAATAGATATATTTATCTTTAGTTGATCATGTCAATATATTGTTTTGAGGGTAACTATGTCTTACATTCATTATAGGTACATATATTGAGGTTAATTTATTGTAGAATTTTATGTCTCATATGGATTTAATTTAATCGAGGTGTTTCCACACTTATTAATGTTATTCACAAATAGATGGTATCGATTCACAAATGAACCTGATGAATTTCATGATTTGGACTATTACGAAGGAGTTAGAACGATGCTTTGCAATGGATCGACGCTATGGTGTGTGTCATTGATGATGAAGGGAGTGGATGGACATGCAGATTATTACATGATGTTGACAAGGATGGGAATTGTGGCATTGTTAGAGGATGGTCTTCATTTGTGAAATACATGGGGTTTGAACCAGTCAATGTGTTAATTTTGGGGTATTTCATTCAAATGCAAATGTGCTTTTTACATTTCTTAGCATGTATTTGAAATCGGATGTACAACTCTACCTTGGTTATAAAGTGATTAAAAGGAGATGTATTGGACCGATTGATGTGGTCGAATACATTTTTTTAAAATTGCTTTGATCATGGGTTTGAGTTATGGTAGGAAATATGTATTATGTTTAAAAAGTTTTTGTTGATTCATTGTATGGATTGGTAGGCTTATGTGTGTTTCTCTATGTGATGTGTATTTACCTATGTAGTTATTTTGGACAATGTAACTTGTAATAGTATTTGAAGTAGCATTCAGCCACCTTTATGGTGTTGAATGCCTTATTTTGTAGTAATGTGTTTGTTTTTGGAAACATTCCTCACATTGTTTGCAGGTTACTAAATAGGGAATGTCTGTTTAAATAAGTAGATATATGTAGTATATGTTTATATTATTGGTAGTTCCCCATGAAACATGTGGGAGTAAATGTTGCAGACACATGGTGTTTTTCGGTTTATAGGTAAAGGTCCATATGTAAAATAATATTATGGTACTTGGTATAAAAGTAGATGCGATCCGAAGCTTGAAAAGCAAAAGAAAAGTGAAATAGTTTTTTTGGATTGATATAAATAAATGAATGCAGTCCGTTTGTTGGACATTGGGAAACGTGGTCTTTACCCCACATTAACTTCATCCCGTTTGTACCAATATCGATTCCATATCACTCACATTATGAGACCACTATGAGTTATGTTTTAATTATATCTGACTTAGGTAGCCCCACATGGCAAGCTTCTAGGGATGCGTATACAATCATCCTTCACCCTTCCAAACGCTTATAAAGCAAAACTATTCGCAGCCTCACTCACAGATACAAAATTCAACGTCATTTTCCTCCAGGGTAACTTCCTTTTGCATTCATATATTTATTTTTTACACACGATGTAGTTTTAGATCTGAACAGTATGTGTTGTTATTACTTTTTTACAAATGTTTTCAGTTTTTTCACATACACATGTTTGTTTCGCTAGGTTGCTTCAGTGTGAACAATATGAACTCTCCATCAGTTTTTCCTGTTGCGCAAAGTGCGTACGACCTTCGCATCAAGTTTGAACCATTTTATGTTGAATATCATTCTGATAAGGTATGTATGATAACATTTATCTTATTTATATTGTAGTTGATTGATCATAAAGCGAGTTACGATTTAAATAGGACAAGGTGAAACTTCCTAGATTGTTCACCATGCAACATATAACGGAAGTGGCTCCCAAGGTTTGGCTTTATGATCCGTCTGGTAATATGCATCAAGTTGTTGTTGAGGTTGTCCGCAACAAAGCATATTTTCATCATGGTTGGCACAACGTAGGCAAATTCTATGGGCTTGATATTGGAGGGTGGGTTAGATTTGTTTATGCAGGTAGCGACGCGTTCCTAATTCAAGTTAGGGATCGTCTTGATCAACAAGTTCATTACCCCCTTCCAGCCAAAATCACATGGTTAGGTGAAACTCCTAAAATTCAAACTTACCCCAAAAGAGCACTCCTTGACTACCATTATGCAAACATTTGCAAGAAGCCTGATATTTTCCATGTTCTGGAGAAAATTCTGACACATACTGATTGCACATCTGGGTTTTTGGTAAAAATTTAATTCTGTCATTTATTAGTGTTATTATTAGTATTTTGAATTTTCAATCAAAACATTGTTTTGACAACTATTACGTTTCTTAAATATGATAATGCAGCATATACCCTTGGACTTTTGTCTTCTTGCATTTAGGCAAAGTGGTTTCCATATTGTGGTATTTGATGAGTATGGTCTTCAAACTACATGTTATGTTGAATTCCAAGCACATAATCCTAACTTATGCGGATTAACTGAAGGATGGCATCGATTTTGTAAGGCAAGAGCATTGTGTGAAGGACTGCAAATTCAATTAGGAGTTCCATGTTCAAACCCCAATATAATGAGTGTCATCGTCAGCCTCCCGCGAGTGACAAGTATTTGATAGGCAATCTGTGTTCCGTACCAAGAATCATTATCACCATAAGCAATTTTAATATCGTGTTGTAACTTTTAATTATTGCATTCAACTTTGTAATTATGGTGGTGGGAGTATGTTTAAACTTTTAGTCCCGTACTTAATGTTTCTAATTTGCATTTGATATATGTCAATGTACTATGAAGTTAAATGTTTTCACTCAAATTACCATGTTGTTTCTGGATACATATCTATAAATTTGAAATTTAACTTCAAGAGTGAAGTGCAAGCATGGCTAATGAGATTTGGATCCTCTAACTTCTCATTCACTACATTTCCCTAACTTTATTGTTTTTTTGATGAGAGAGAAAAAAATGGTGCGATATTGAGAGAAATAAGATGAGATATAATGTATTAAATGAGAGCAATAGATTTAAAGTTAGGGGAAAGTTTTCTCCAAAAAATTATAGGATCCTTCCACTGGCTAATGTGTGAATTGCAAGGGTAATGGAGAAATACAAGTTAAGGGTAATGGATAATTATTTATAACTGTTTGTAGTTGGCATCCATCCTTGAGTGTGCGGATAGTTAACAAATCACTACTCCGTATTGTTCAATAGTTTGTTTGTTAACAACCATTTACTCAATGAACTGAATAGGAACTTAGTTATTACTCATAGTTGCCTATGTGTAGTACGATGGACTCCCATGGATATTCATTATATGCAAATGTAGTTTTCATATAGCCTGTTTATTATTGAGAATTCTCACTCCCTCTGATATTAAGTGTTGTTTGAGGTTTTAGGTGAGTCTGTAAAAAACTATTGAGAATGACAAAATTACTGTCACACTTTGCTTGATTATAGCAAACACATGGTTATTCATATTAAGTAAAATTAATAAACCTTCTATGGAGATTATCAAGTGATATTTAATTTTAGATTAAGAAAAATCACAACAGGATAATTAATATGATACATAGGGAGTATTTGATAGATATGAAGGTACGCCTGTGTGGAAAACTCAAGTAGTATATGCGGTATAATTTTATAGAAAATAGTGCCCACTTATGAGTGGTAAGGCAGTAGGATAAGGGTATTCAATGCTACCCTACGAGTCTATGCCTATAACAGTACTATTGTGTTCACAAGTAAAAGTGTTATATTTTTTTGACGCGTAGTACAAGTGTACAATGCGGGGAATGATATCCTACCTTTAAGTAGGTTCAATTTTTATCACGGTAGTACTACTCAAAATGCACAAGGACAAGGCGTGGGTGTGACCAAAAATAGTACTCCATTTACCAAGTTAGTTAATATCCATTTTTATGGTTCATAAGGGAAAAAATATAGACAACTTTTTTGAGACTCATTTTGTTTTTTAAAATGACCTGTGAATTATCAATTGGTAATGATGACTTTTTTGTAGTGGGAGTGTTAATCTCTCATCAAGTCAATATAGTTGAAATAAAGAAATCAGGATAAAGTTATTTGAGTCACTTTATTATTCAGTAAAGTGGATATTGTCCAAAGATACTCCCTCGGGACTCAAATATAAGCAAAAAACACTTTTTTAGGTTCATTGAAAAATTAATGTATCTGGACTATCTATAGTCCAGATACATTACTTTTTCAATGAACCTAAAAAAGTGTTTATTGTTTATATTTGAGTCCGGAGGGAGTAACTCTCTATGCCATAAAGTAGGTACTAAATTATTTTCCAAACGTTTGAGAACAAAGTACAACCACATTTGTTATGCACCACTCCGGATAGGAAGGTATACGCATGTTGCGTGTCTCAAGTATTTTGCGTAACCCAATAGTAGTATTATCAAAAATCGAGCCTATATGACTAGATACTAATGTTGTATGATATAGGATATTAAGTACTCTATGGTAAGATATGGAGTTCTACAACTTAGTACTCTATCCGTTCATAAACTTTGATCATTTTCCGCTCAGTTTATTTGGATTTCAAAATATAGTTAATTTTCATATACTAATATACAATTTATATATTCTTTATAAGATGACCCTTAATCAGTCAATTGACACTGTTCACAATATGATCCATATTGGATAATAAATACTTAAGGGTATTATTTACAAAACAATAATAAATTATGCATAGAAACTTGAAAATGACATGTAATTTGAAACAAAAATATTCTCCAAAAACGACAAGTAATAAGGAACGGAGGGAGTATATAAATTTTTTATCTTTTTGAAAGACTTTCAAACGACCAAACTTCAAGAACATGAGGAGGAGTAGTACTTAAGAAGAATTATTGGATCATCACAAGTACATGTTCACTTGAGTCTACTTGCACAAGCACAAGGTACCTTTAGATAACAATGGCTAGAGTAGTACGTAAAAGACGCATGACCAATGTACCGTAAGTGTGTATCAACGCATAGCACAATTCCGTGACAATAGTACGTCATCATTACCCTATTTTAGAGGCAACTTCATAGGGTCATCATAACTAATAGTACGTCAGCTACACATATCCATGATATGTTTTGAGATTTTTTTTATTCGGAGTAATGTAAAAAAGTACTCATATGTCATAATGAGCCTAAACCCTATACTACACCACTATACTAAGTGAGGCAATGTTTGTTCGCCTAATACACAATAATAGAGGCAGCTGCACGTGACTCTATCCTCCATTTAAGAGTACTATTTTCGTGCGCATATCACAACACACTCTTGTCTTTTAGTGCCCCAACTAGGACCATTACCCGTGCGATGCCTTCGGGAGGTGATTAATGTGCCTACTGAGATCTGATTTGAGAAAAATATCAACATTTTATAAGGGGTTATAAAAATACGCAACACATATATATAAGACCAAGAGGCAACAATAGCTCTTGGAGGATGAGGCAACAATGTCGGTCAAAAATATAGAGAGGGTATATTGGTAAGCGAGTGGGGTACAAATGATGGGTATATTTTCCCACCAAACGTTGATAAAAAAACGATGATGGACAATAAAATAATGTCGTGGGTATGTCATTTCAAAAATATATAGTGGTGGTATGTTGATACATTTGGGTACAAAATGAGGGCTATATTAGTAAATGGTGTGTTACAAAATATAGAGAGGCGATATATCGATCCAAAAATATAGAGTTGTGGTATATTAATAAACGGTGAGATACAAAATGAGGGGTATATTGGTAAATGGTGACCATTTAGAAGCATCAATAATCAATCAATATCAATAATTCAAAGGAGAATTAGAATTATCGATAATGAGCGTAAGAAATAAACATTGATGAGAAGTAAGAGATTCATAGGTGCAAACCTACATTTTTGTAATAAAGAGTGAAACAAATAAACATTGATGACTATGGACAATTAGAATTATCCATAATAACGATTGAAAGAAATAAACATTGATCACTACCATTATACCAATACACATGTTAATAACTAACTAAGATAATATACTACATTTGTAATTTTTGTAATAAGGTATTTAGGCCATCGTAAAATGAAACATTTTAACGTAAGACACATACGACACTATAAATACTCCTCAGCAAGCACCTATTTGTATCACCAAATCGTAACAAGTTACATACAACCATCAGCTGCTTGCAACCCTTTTTCAACAAACACATGGGTAATTTATTTGTTATCCTATTCTCTTTAGACATTAGTTTTTGTATATATGTTCATATGTTGATCATAGCCATGTCGATGAATGTCATGTGTGTGTATTTTTCAGCTCTCCAAGTTCAACAACAAGTTAACATGATCGATGAGATTGTCGCTGGTCGTGTTATTTGGAAACTTCGTGTTTGCATAATTAGTCTTTCGAAGATTACAACCGCAAATAATCCAAATGAAGTTGTCAACATTGAGATGATATTGATGGATGAAAATGTAAGAATTGTGGATTTATTTTCTTCGTCCATTATAGTAGAGTTTGTTTAGATATATATGGTTGAAGTTACCTTATTATTTTTTTTTTAGTGTAACAAAATTCAGGCGAATGTTAAAAGGCCATGGATATCCAGATTTATCAATAATCTCCAACATGGGTCTACATACATAATTGAAAAGTTCTTGGTTGCCCAAAATGATGTGTTATACAAGAAAACAAACCACAAGTTCAAGGTCAACTTCATGGAATCAACTGTTGTCACAAACATAACTGCACCTGAAATTCCACTCAATCATTTTGATTTCTGTGACTTTCCAACTATTCTTCAAGAGCAACGCAAAGACCTTTACATTGGTGCGTTCATTGCTATAATTTCATTCCACAAAAGCAATATTTTATACTTATACGTTTAGGTATATTTTATACCTATAGGTTGGGTTTTTTACCGGTGACTATTTTTTATTATATTATATGTTGTTGCAGACATCATTGGTCATGTCGTTGAGAAAGACAACATTCGGGAGAAACTACTTAATGGTGTTCCCACTCTAATGCTTGAAGTAATACTTGAAGACCTAGCGTATGTTTTGCTTCGTGATTTTGTTTATTTATTAACAGACTATTCATTGTTGGTATTGCATGATATAATTTTAATTTTAAAATAATCAGAGCAACATCGTGTGAAATATACGCTATGGGCGAATTATGCTGAAAAGTTGCAGACCGAGTTGGAAAATCTTTCTGCTACATCAATAGTTGTTGTTGCTATGCAACGGTGTCGCTTGACGAATTTTATGGGTATATTGATGTTATTGATTTTTATTTTATTAATTAACCGAAATGCACATACCTATAAAGTTTTTGTCACGCTAACATATAATCATTGTTAGGGAACAATGGTGTGTCATCATCGCAATTCATGGGACTAGGATGTTTGTTAATGTTGATATCCACGAAATCCTTGACTACAAATCAAGGTAACTTGATAACCAAATTGTAGAATCTCGAGACTAATTTGGTTAATGACACATTTGCATTCATACTGAAATGAAATTTATTAACATCTATAGGATTGAAGGTGAAGCTATTGCTCCCACTCAGGGTGTTACCCAAATGAATAATCAAAGCCTAACCATTTCAATAGAGGATGAACTCCTAGGGTGTCCTAGAATGACAATTGCTGAATTGATTGAGGCTACACAGGTTGTATTATAGACCCCATGCAGACATTTTTTAGAGAACTTCGAATGATATGTTCATTAGTTTTATGATGGTATACATAACGATGTTTCTCGATCGTGTTTTTGTTTCAGAATTGTGCTGGGACATTGCTTGTGAAGGTAATTGAGATTGACATGGAACATGGTTGGGCCTTCGATTCTTGCAACACTTGCTTCAGAGCGGCATCTAAGTGTGAGAACAGATTTTATTGTCGTCATTGCAAGACATTGGTTTCTGCAACTCCCAGGTAAATAAGCCAAATCAAGTATAGGTTTTTTGGAAATTATCAGGTGGATAACGATGGTTATGGCATTTTTAGGTACAAACTGCATCTTCAGGTAATTGATGACACTGGGTCGACTACATTTCTTATTTTTAATCAGTTGGTTACTGCATATGTTGGAAGAGCTCACATTGACCCTCATGCGCGCGCATCACAATGAGTTATTATTATTAAAGTATTTTGATATCTTGATTTTGATTGAAGTTTACTTTCATAATAATATTTCTAACTCACATTAAAACTATATATGATGATTAAACTAACATTTAATATTTTAGAAACCTGCGACCTATGAAACTCCAACCGAGTTCCTTCCACTTCTTGACAAAGATTTTCTCTTCAAGGTAGAAGTTACTGATTCAAACACCGTGACGTGGTTTCGGACATTTATTGTCAAAAAGTTGTCTTCGGCGTAGAAGTTATCAAAAATTCCTAATGAAGCATGGATTACATGTAATGATTCGTTGTTCTTACTCATAATGTGAAACCTTTATCGTTATGTTTATTTGTCAAACTTACCACATCTTTACCACATATTCTGTTCATATTGTCATTATTTTAGGTACCAACATATGAATCATATCTCGATTATGGTCCGTCTCAAAATGCCAACAACTTGATTGAATCGTCTCAGTCTGCAAGCAACTTGATTGAATCACCACCTGTGGTATGTACATAGTGTTTGTGAAAACAAAATGAGTACATGCGTAATATATTGACAACGGTCTTATAAAAGATCATTTTTACCTCTCTGCATTAATTTGGATAGTCGGACACCCACGATGGATACACCTCGCATGATTGCATATATTGACCTCGATGAAACCCCTCCAATGAACAAAAATGGAAAAAGGCCCATGGCGGATTTGGAAGGAATTAATCTGAATGCAATGGAGTTCTCTCCAGATTCGGTGATTAAGGCGTGCAAGAGCATAGTGAAAATTGAGCCTAAGGAGTAGTCAACATCATTGCGCTTCATATTGTGTGTCATGTTTTTTTTAATTTGTGTACTGTGTTCCATTTTCCTCCAAGCAGCCTGCGTGCTGCATTGTGTTGTGTCATAGTTAATTGAACTTGCCTAGCATTTGAATTCCGTTTTCAGTTTCAATTCCATCCTATGTGTTTTAGTTTAGCAATGTATTATATATCATTTACAGTATGTTGCAATGTTAAGTAATGAATGTAATCAAGACTCATGATATGAAGTTCAAGTATTGTAATTCGTGTTTCGTACATGATGTTATTTTCTAACTTATTTAATATTTTAAGTAATATTCGAATGATAATTTATAATATTTTAAATATAATTTAACATAATGGTATGGAAAAAAAGAATTATATGTACAACAATATTAAAATTTTTATGAACAATGACGAATTAATTTGGACAATGATGTTTTTGAATGACTGGCCCACTACAATTACGTAAATGATCAATGATATTGAGAGTTTCATAGAGGAAAACTTGCTATAAATACATAGTAGCTAACCATATCAAGTATCACACCAATTGAGGATATGAATACACATGAAAATGAAAATCCAAAGTCATTACCACGTATCACAAATGCCCGTGTTACTAATGTTAGAAGTCAAAATTCAACATTTAATGACATTACCAACTTAGAAAAGAGGTCAGTTGATGATGATGGTCAACCCAAATACACAGAAGTAACTTCCACAAGAGGTTAGTTTAACAATTTTCGTATTTTACTTGGTATGATGAATCATTTATGTTCCCACCATTAAACATTTTAGTGAAGACTATCTAACTATCGAAAATGAACATATGCAGAATATGCTCAAAATGTTTTGTTATCATCAAGTCAACGTATTCATCGTATCGGAGCAGGTAAACATGTGTTAAAGAAGAAAAGTTCAGGCATTGTAACAAGCACTATCAGAAAGAATACCAACGTTCAGACAAGAAATTCACCCTCTATCTCTGTGGGTCCAATAGGTAGTTATATATTGTTTTGTTTATTACGTATGAATAGATTGTTTAATAGTATGTTACAAACAAACTACAATACTGAATTACCTCAACCACATGTATTTCAGTTGGTACATTTGTTAGAAGTAGTAAAGATGTTGCTGCCACCGATGGATTGGATAACATTCAAGTTACTTGCATTAGATCTGGAAGACACGTTTTAAAAAGGAAAAATGTAGATTCACAAGAAAGTAATTGTACGAAACCTGCGAAGGAGCATGCATCAAGTAATCCTTCTACATCTGCGTGTACACCAGGTGTGTGGTTAATTATGTATGTTATATAATTATTCACACTTTTAGTTGATGTATACTTAGTGGTGAAATAATGCTATTTTAGGGATATTAACGAATCCATCGTATATTAGTCCATTAGAAGATTCTCAGGAAGAATGCCACGAGAATAATATTGGTGTACATGAAGGTAAAAAATAAAGTTATTTTATGTGTAAAGTTTCATTTCATTATATTTATTTTCCAACATGTTTATAAGACACGTATAGTATTTTATCATAATGATTCTTGGGATGTTGGGATGCCAACATATTTGTGTCCCCATTGTGAAATTTGTTTTGCAGTTTCTTGGCGTAGTCAAAAAGCTTACAATGCGAAGAACCCAAAATTTAGTCTTTGTTGTGCATATGGCAGAGTTATTCTACCCCATTATGATAAACCACCTCAACCTCTTAAGGATCTGTATAATCAAGAAAATCGTGTCGACCAAATGTTTTCGATCAAACTTACGCTCTTTTAATAGTATGTTTTCTTTCACATCAATGGGTGGTCAAATCCAACGGCAAATGAATATTGGCACTGCTCCTCCAATTTTTACTATGAACGGCGAAAATTATCATCAGATTGGTAGCCTCACACCACTTCCAGGAGAGCATCCTAAGTTTGCACAACTTTATATTTATGACACGGAAAATGAAATTCAGAATAGAATGTCAGTGGTGGGGTAAGTAAGTTTGGTTTTATATATAATGATTCAACATAGTCATAATTATTAATTTAGCACCTTTATTAACCAGTATCAAATTTTGTTTATTACAGGATGAAAGATGATGTGGACAATTTACACTCTACAATTGTTGTCAAGTTGGGCGAAATGCTAGACAATTGTAATCCATTTGTGAAGACATATAGATATGTACGCAATCGTCTTACCTTTTCTCAAGCTGAAAACATTAAGTTAAGGATTATAGGCAAAAGAGGCAGAGATAGTAGGAGATACAACGTACCAATGGCATCAGAGGTGGCTGCTCTAATAGTTGGTGATTTTGACTCTGGTCATTTTGATCGAGATATTATCGTGGAAAAGACATCTGGAACATTAAAGCGTATATCAACATTGAGTGCGGCTTACTTACCAATGCAATATCCATTATTTTTTCCAAGAGGGGAAGATGGATGGACGGATGATATTGAGTACAGCGATGATGATTCAAATATCAGCTCCATTAAAGAGAAAATGTCACACTTCGCGAATGGCTTGCTTATCACATTCAACAAAGACCAATTGAAGACTCAGTTGTTTTGAAAGGCAAACGACTTTTTCAACAATTTTTGGTTGATGGGTATAGTATGGTGGAAGCACAAAGATTAAAATGGGTCAAGAATCATCAACATGAAGTAAGAGCAGACATGTATAAAGGTTTATCGGATCTTTGTTTCTGCAGGTGATCGTGATCCAACCACAGTAGGCAAACGTATTGTATTACCATCAAGCTTTATAGGTGGTGCTCGATATATGCAACAAAACTACCAAGATGCAATGGCAATTTGCCGATGGGGTGGATATCCTGATTTATTTATCACATTTACATGTAACCCCAAATGGCCAGAATTAACTGCTTTTTTAAACATCTTGAAAGCAAAAGCTGAAGATAGACCCGATTTAGTTTCAAGAATATTTAAAATGAAGTTAGACTACCTCATTAAGGAGATCAAGAAAGGCCATATATTTGGTTTTACCAAGTCAGGTATTGAACTTTATTTCATTCCTTAGTTTCAACTAAATATTTATCTAACAATGGTCATGCTATTACTAATTTTTTTCTCATTTTTTTGATGTATGTGATTATATACACCATAGAATTTCAAAAGCGCGGACTTCCACATGCTCATATTTTGGTCTTCCTCCAACCCGGTAGTCGAATTTTGGAACCAAAAGATATTGATAACATAATATGTCTTTGAAATTCGGACAAAGACAAACATCCGTTTTTGTATAACGTTGTTTCTGGGTTTATGCTTCATGGTCCGTGTGGGGAGCAACGTAAGTCATCACCATGCATGGTTGGTAATAAATGTTCAAAATATTTTCCAAAAAAATTCGTGGACACAACAATTGTTGATAATGATGGATATCATTTTACAGTAGAAGAGACAATGGTATAAATACGAGAAGGGTGAGGCTTCTCTTGATACTTGGTATGTTGTCCCATACAACAAAGAGTTTGTTGTTAATGTTTAACGCACATATAAATGTTGAGTGGTGCAACCAATCCCGATCTATCAAATATCTTTTCAAATATGTTAATAAAGGACACGATCGAATTACAACAACGTTTTACCAACCAGATGTAAATGGTACAACCATCTGTCGCACTACTAAGGTTGTTGATGAAATAAAGCTATATTATGATTGTCGTTATTTATCACCATGTGAGGCAACATGGCGACTCTTTAGTTATGATATTCATTTTAGAGAGCCATCGGTTGAGAGGTTAATGTTTCATCTTCCTGGGGAACAATACTTGATATTTGACAAGAATCGCTTGAAGAGATGAGGTTCTTGCAAGAACCAGTTCTAATTACACTAAATTTTTAGCATGGTTTGATGCAAATGCCAAATATGTTGAAGCCAAGGAATTGACGTATAACGAGTTCCCATTGAAATTTGTTTGGAAGCAAAAAGAACTTTGTTGGTCTCCACGGAAGAAGGGTTTAAGTATTGGTCGCATGCATTTTGTCCCACCTGGTTCGGGAGAAATATATTATATGCGCACCATGTTGAATTTCGTACGTGGACCTACATGTTATGAAGACCTTCGTAAAGTCAATGGTCATGTTCATGATACATTTAAAAGGGCTTGCTATGAAATGGGTTTATTAGATGATGATCAGGAATATATTGATGCAATCAAAGAAGCAAGCCAGTGGGGTTCAGGTTTCTTTTTAAGGAAATTGTTTGTAACTTTGTTGGTAGAAAACCAAATGACGAAACCTGAATACGTATTCGCAGAAGCCTTTTTGGAGTTAAGTGAAGATATCTTATTCATTCAACGCAGATTACATCAAGCTCCAAGTATGTTAATTATTTTTATGCATTGTCTTTGATTTTTTTACAATTTCCAAATCGGGGTTGTTTTAATTGGGCGTTTGTTATGCAAAGTGTTGGCGTTGACGGATGAACAAGCGAGGAATTACGTATTGCATGACATTAATGATAAGCTTCAAAGTCAAAGTAAAGCGGTTATCGATTATCCATCAATTGCATCTCTTATGAATGATAATGACAATGTTGATCATCGGTTTAACCGTTTAATCAATGATGAATTAAATTATGATAGAGTTGCATTGGTAGATGAACACTTGACACTACTTGCTACTATGACAACGGAGCAACGTTTTGTGTGTATGACACAATTATTACCCGTATTATTTCGAATCAATGCGGGTTATTTTTTTTACGAACGCGTTTGGTGGTTCTGGGAAAACATTTATATGGAGAGCCATTGCTGCAGGTTTAAGGTCTAAAGGAGAAATTGTATTAACGGTTGCTTCTAGCGGGGTTGCAGCTCTTCTTATTCCAGGAGGGCGAACTGCTCATTCACGTTTTTGTATACCAATTACTATACATGAAGACTCAACATGCAATATAAATCATGGTAGTCAGTTGGCAGAATTGATAAGCAGAGCTAAATTGATAATATGGGATGAGGCACCAATGATGCACAAACATTGTTTCGAAGCCGTAGATCGTACATTCAAAGACATTCTAAGACATCATAGGCCAGGTAACGACAAGTTGCCTTTTGGTGGTAAAGTTGTAGTACTTGGTGGCGACTTTCGCCAATTTTTGCCTATAATTCCAAAAGGAACTAGGCAACAAATTGTAAATGCCACAATAAACTCATCTTATCTATGGAGATCTTGTGAGATATTGTCACTGCATACAAACATGCGGCTACTATTTGGTGGAAACGAAGATGATCTAGAGGGCGTCGCCAATTTCTTTGATTGGGTATTGGCTATTGGTGATGGTAAAGTTGGAGTTCATCATGATGAACATAGTGTTATTGATATCCCTATTGGACTACAACTTCAACATGGGAATGATCTAATTGTTGACATTGTTAATGAAATTTATCACGGATATGTAGATGTGTCAAATTACGCATCATACTATCAAAAAAGAGCAATTCTTGCACCCAAAAACGACATGGTGGATGAAATTAACAATTACATGGCTAACAACATAGTTGGGGAAGAAATGATATACTATAGTCTTGATACACCCCATTCTGATAATCTTTGTTCAGACCGTGTAGATAACGTACACTCTTGAGTATTTGAATACCATTTCATCACGGGTTTGCCACCTCACATATTGAAGTTAAAGGTCGGTGTACGGTTATGCTTCTTCGCAACATTGATCAAAATGCAGGTCTTTGTAACGGCACAAGGTTGATCATAACAAAGCTTAGTAAATATGTGGTAGAGGTGAAATTATATCGGTACTCATGTTGGAAACAAAGTTTATATTCCCGAGTTATCCTCATACCATCAGATGTTCGAATTCCTTTTAAATTTCAACGGCGTCAATTTCCATTGTCAATATCTTTTGCAATGACTATCAACAAAAGTCAAGGCCAGTCTTTGGAAATTGTTGGAGTCTATTTGCCTACCCCTGTGTTTTCGCATGGACAATTGTACGTTGCTTTGTCAAGGGTGACAAGGAAACAAGGGTTACGCGTGTTAATACAAAACGAAGAAACGGATGTAGGGGTTACTACTAATAATGTTGTGTACCATGAAATTTTTACAAATTTAGGATAGAGTATGATTGTGCCAATTACAGGATACTCTCCTCGGACACATATAAACAACTAACACTTTTTTAAGATAATGTAAAAATAGTTGCTTATGTTATTGTCTTATATGAATTGGAATTGGGTATTAATGTCATTAATTTTGTCTGTAGATAACAATCAACTTTGGAAAATTCCTTCATCACCCACAAATTTCAAACAAACACCTTAGTAGTAGTATATAAAATAGACTACACATAACCACACGCTTCCAGCAAACATATTCAATGCTAAGTACAAATCTTAAAAGACAAAATCCACCACTACTCTATGTTTTACGCCACATGGTATAGTAAGTGTGTCACAGTGGTATTCCCACTACCAAAGAGAAATAAAAAGCTACCCATTTTCCAATGTTAAAAATCTATGAGTAGGGCTATATTAGGGTACTGTCTCAACTATAGGGCATACACTATAGGTCATTATTAGATTATAGCACATGAGTATAGGAAAATGTCCTTAAAGTGGTACTCTATTTTATCACTCTATGGAATACTCTATTTTTACTACTTCGTCTGCGAGAGTTTGCCGCCTAAGCTGACATCACCAAAATATTTGCGTCAAGATTTGTCTTTTATGCTTCAACCACACGCGAAAACATTCCAATTATTAGCCACAAGAATGGGTTGCACAATAATTAAGAAGGGTACTTAAAAAATATCACTTTTACAATATTACCCTCAGTAGAAATTTATTGATTGGTGACTGATTTTAAAGCTAACTTAAAATGACTAAGAGAATTTTTGGAATGATATATTAAAAAGAATAAAGAGTAGTTAAAGTTGCTTATATTTTAGAACAAAGTAAATGACTTATTTGTTGCTTATAATCGAGTCCTGAGTCTATATATATTAGTCCAACCGTTCCTATATACTTGTCGCTTTTTGGCATTTTACACATACCAATGAGCTCAATAATTTTTTTTTACATTTGATACAATTAACACACTTTTACCCTTAATACCCGTAATCATTTATTATCTCATTTCTTTTATTTGTCTCTCTATAATAAATACTAAAGGGCATTATTGACAAACAACAATAAATGTTGCATTGGACTTTGAAAATGACAAATAAATAGAAACAAATTTTTTATCCAAAAGCGACAAGTAATAAGGAACGGATGAGTACAAAACAAATTCAGACCCGCTTTATGTCTTACCCCACATTATATAAGCGTGTGATATAAGCATGTGATGGTGTGGTTACCAATAAAGTGGAACAAAAATCTCCCCGTTTTCCCATGTTGAAGAAGTAGGAGTAGGTAGGTAGGATAGTAATGAGTAGTGTCTATAGGCATCGATTTTGATACTTTCTCAACATAGGGTATAGGTAATTACTCCCTCCGGACTCAAATATAAACAACAAACACTTTTTTAGGTTCATTGAAAAAGTAATGTATCTGGACTATAGATAGTCCAGATACATTAATTTTTCAATGAACCTAAAAAAGTGTTTTTTGCTTATATTTGAGTCCCGAGGGAGTAATATCAATATAGTGATAGTAGAGTATAGGCCATGTGTATCGAAACATGTGTCTACCATATTACTACTATCGTCTCATATTAATTGTCGTATTTGGAAATATTACCGTAATTTTTTTGTAAAAGTATTGTATCTAGACAAACCCGCTATTACGAAAAGAGTAAAAAAAAATTAATTATTTACTGAGACTTTTTTCCTACATTTTTTCACAAATCTAACCACTTATATATATTCCAAATACATTAGTTTTTCGATAAACCTCACAACAGGTTTTCTCCTTACACTTGAGTCCAAATGGACTATCTATCAATTCCTATTATTATTTTTATTTTATATTTTACTCAAACCCGCTATTACGAAAATAGTAAAAAAAAATTAATTATTTATTGAGACTTTTTTCCTACATTTTTTCACAAATCTAACCACTTTGGAAAGGGGTAGTACTACTTACGTTGCCCTATATATATATCAGTACAAATCGATTTACAAACAACAACAAAATCAGCTCAAAAGCCTTTAGTAGACATAACCCAGACGATACCTATTCAGGATGGACAATGCAGATTTTGTGTGCATCATTCGCCCTCACAATGTAAGTTCCCTTCAAATTCAATTTACCTAATCATAATAATAATAATAATAATAATAATAATAATATACATGTCTCAATTTTACAGTAATATTTATTTCATATATGTATTACTTACAGGCGCGAATCAAACTGCCGTTGACATTTTATGATGCTTTTTCAACCAAGTTTCCATCATCTGTTTTTCTTGAAGACAAAAATGGTAATCTTTATCCAGGCGCTCTTGGATTAACAGATGAGGGGTCACCATATCTTGAAACTGATACATTTGATATATGCACGATATATGACTATGAATATGGAGCTATACTGTTTATCTCATACACTACTAGCGGGTTTTTTAAACTTTTTGAACCACCGTCAGATGACTTCAGGATGAAACCCAGAGATGAATACAGTCCAGAACCTCATATAAATGATGACAATGTTTATGAGAACCTAAATGAAGGGTCATTTCAATGGAGTTCAGAGTCAATGAATGTTCTGTATCATAACAATCGTTTAGCACTTGCACCCCATCAGGCCCATCCCCGTGACCATCAGCTACAAGTCATCGGCAAAGAATGTCCTACATCAAGTGATGATCGATTCAAGAGGAGATATCAATTGATGGTGGACCTAATTTTGACAATGATGAAGATGAAGATGAAAATGTGGAAATCAATATATGAAACTAAATAAGATTATCTTTATGTTGCACTCATTTAAGGTTTATGCGATGTACTCATTTAAGCAATATATTGTTTTCATATCTATTATGGACGTCTACTATTTTCATCTAACAATAAATTTTTTGACATGTCTCTGTAACAATAATTTGGCATATTTTAATTATTAAGTGGGATAGAAGGTTTTAGTTCGTGTTACATTAAACTTGGCTACAAAACCTAATAATTTTTACCCACATATACTAACTGATAGATCACTATCATTAGTACCTACACAAACCCTATATTCCTAGGCATGCTTTGCACTAAGGGTCCATCGTCGAATCATGTGGCCCGTATAGCGAGAATTTTATACCAACCACCTCCCCTCAAGGCCAATCCGTGATGACTAAGTGTTATTGATTACAAGTTTGAACTCCCAATATCATTATGATGACAATACTATACTTCCATGTCTTTCATATCTTTTCATATTGATGTTGGCCTCTATGCGTTCGTCACAGATGCTTAATTTTCTATTTAAAAACACAAACTTTGTATCAAAAACTTTGCCAAATCCATTGTGCTCGAAGGATATGGATTCTCCAAGCCAAAGGTATCTTTTTATTTCGCACTATATATTTTATATCAAAAAGTATTATTAAAATTACTATTATTCATACAATAACGTAAATGTTTACAACTACATTGGTAGCCATGAAATCATTGAGATAAGCTCCGATTCATCTGCGATTGAAGAAACGGAGTCTGAAGAGTTCACATCTTCTATATCAGTTACTTCAGAAGATTCGGATGATTCAAGTTCTTACAATTCTGAAGAATCTGAAGAATTTGTTGGGGAAGAGGAAAACAAAACGTGGATACTTCGTATTTCAAGCTACATCAAGAAAAGATCTAGTGGAATGGTGTGTTGGAAAAACAACTTCGATTCATTTAACTGTTTATATATATGGATTAAGGATTTATATGTTTCACAATAATTTTTAACATCTTCATCATCCTAGAATATATAGGATTTTATTATTCATATGTTTAATGGTTATTTGTCAGCATTTTCCACGGAGAATTGCGAAGATCATTTCCAAGTCCAAGACTCACATACCGCTGATTTTTCTACCAACTGTGACCTCATATTTCTGTCGTATTCGGACGTCACAACGGTGTGAAAATGAGAAGTTTCTAACCGGAGATAAATGGATGTGGTTTGTTGAGGAAAACAAACTCCAAATAGGGGACGTACTTGAGTTCACTATTCATAGCCTCCCCCCTATGGTGATTTACGCAGAATTTGCATGATATGGTTATATATATTCAGCTTCAAAACTTTCGCTAATATGTTCTCTACTATTTTGTGTATTACTGGTCTTTATGATGTTTACCTTGTGTAAGAATGATAAGTATAACTTAGTGTTATCGTATGTAACTTCTTATTGTTGTATGCAAGCTATCATTTTATATCCATGTTTTGTTATTTGCACCGTAATCTAAACATGAAAATTATCAGGTCAATTTCCCAACATATTGCCATTTAAGTTCATCTAGAAAACAGGGAAATTATTTTAGACACCATACCACGACTGTTGATTGCAAGCAAAATATGTCATAGCTCACATAGTTATCATCATTAAACAGCTACTAACTTACTACATAACACAACAAAATAAACCACCACTGTTTCACCAAACACTAACATGACAAAACAAGGAACATCAACCCTGATAGCCCCCCACTGCGGATTGGGAGCTAATTGCGTATCCATTATCATCAGTTGCTTTCCCCTTTGATCCATTGGACACAAGTTGGACGTTGACAAATTTTCTGTTTGCAAAATTACCAACAAGCCTTCCAAAAGGATTCATCTCAGCATTCTCTGTTTCAGATTGGTTTTCATTAGTGACTTCATCATCATCACTACCAGCCTCAATGTCAGAATCATTCGTATTTGCAAATGGACCATGTATGTCAAAGTAGTGAGATGAAACCGGTACAAAGAGCTTGAAAAGTCCTCTTGACACATAGGTTAGCCTTCCCATAGCGTAGTCTTTGAAACCATACAACATGCAAATAAATTCGGAGTTAGTCAGCATATATGGCCTACCAGTCTCATCCACCTTGATTTTTGCAGGGACAGTGGTCCCAAATTTGTTCTCAAGGGTTAGTTTTGATGGTAGTTTTCTGGAGTATTTCTGGTAGAAACCATGTGGTATTGCCACGCGATTCTATTAAACAACACAAAAACACAATGTCAGTAAACATTTTTTCAACTAACGCTAAACCATTTATAGTGTAACAGAACGATCTATCTATGTTATAATACTCACTGAAGTACGATCAAAAATCACGATGAACACTTTGTTGGCAACTTTTTTCCTACAAACAAAATTGAAACGGTAAGATCACAATGTAACATAAAGTAGACCAGATCTAACAGGAACATTTGTAACTGATTTATTTTTCTAAAACTTAGAAAAAAATAGCATCCAGCAACATTTAAAAGAATGATGAAGTATAGATAGATCTGTACAAGTATAATGAAATATAGAGAGTATGATGAAGTATAGTTTACAAATTTCAATCTGAATTTTTTTCTAAAACTTATATAAATTAACATTTTTATCGCATTCAAATATATAAGGAAAAAAATAAACATTTAAAAGAATGATGAAGTATAGATAGATCTGTACAAGTATGAAGAAGATTAAGGAAAAATATGGAAACTTTGGGCAGATTATTGTAGGTGAAAAAACAAACCTCATCGTCGTTTCCTTCAAGATTTCCACAGCAGAGGGAAGCTTCTACGGGACGTGTTTTTGACGTTCTGAGTGATTAGCTATCTTGGAACTTAAAATAAAAATACAATGGATGAAGGTCAATATAATGATGAGTGTGTCTTTGAATCTACCCATACATGTGTAGTCTCAACTAGAAAATCGTGTCTATTAAACACTTGTCTCTTTTGATTCAATAACCTCTTCGTAGACTGTACTTGCGTTTTATATTCCAACTTTCTTCAACATATTTTTATTAAACTAATTACCTTTTATATTCCAATTTTGACAGATATATTAATTTACTCCCATGTATAAGTAGTTATTCGATTAGGGGGGGATTTACTCCCTTTGCAGTAAACCACAACAAGTAACCACATTGTTGAAAAAGTAATCTATGTAGACTACATATTTTATCAAACCATAACTTTATCAATCATAATTTCAACTTTTACTTACTTATTGTGGCTTTTATAATTACAAGCTCGGTGTGAATAGTGGTGTTAATTGATTTTTTACTATATGTATTTACTACAACTTTATCAATCATCATATGAGTAAAAGCATTACTACAAGTTGGACAAAACCAATCACAAAACATCCTACATGTTTTGCTTTTGCCACCAAGTATCAAACAAAACCATCCACACCTAAGTTTAGTGCTAATCTCACTTTCTCCTTCTCCACGGCACTGTAAAACAAAGAATTGATAATTGAAGTACTTAAATATTGAATGTCTTAAACTATACCAGAAATCACACCAAACTTTTTATTTCCCTTGCATGCATCCACAACCATTTCATTATTAGATGCAAGGATAAGAGAATATGTAGATTATGAGACTGACCCAAACAAACCGCTTCTCTCATACCTTGACACGTGGAAAGGGTGAAATTTGCAAAATTGGTCATTGACAAAAAAATAGCGTAACGTTTTTAAACACGTTTTCTAAATTGTGGGCCCACATGAATTGGGCCTCACTTCAAACAGCCCAATGGTTTATACAGTATATATCTTCTAGGGGTTGAATTATATTGTGGGAACACGGTTCCGGCCGTCCTTTTCAGGTTTTTTCCAACATCAGCAATTTCTTCACAATGAGCAAAGGAGCAAAGCTTGCAAAGTTCATGGAAAGAGCTGTCTCGGCTTTCCTATCTGCAAAAAGGTTAGTTAATTGCTATCTCCATTTCTAATAATTTTGAAACACTAACCCCCCATTGACAAATTTCTATACATTGCTGTATCTGAATGTTAGAGGTTTACATTGTTGTATCTGAATCTTAGATGTTTACACATTTATTTCGTATCTCATTCATCCATGAACTATGTAGAACCACAAATAACACACCTTTTGCAGATCTGTGGGAAATATATTTTTGTTAACTATAACTACACTGTTTTCTTTCTTTTTAAAATTTGGGTATATTTTGATTTATCTACGTTACAAACTAACATATTAGTCCAGTTACGATTCATCAATTAATTTGACATTTTAATTTTTCATTTGCTATAATTTATTTAAACATATTATGTTTAACATTCTGTTTAACAATACTTCAACATCTTATTCTCTCAGCCCAAATACTGAGTACATTGAAATTGAATCATCAACCTCAAATGCTGATGCTAATGTCCTGCTTGATACTCATGAAATTTCTTACGAGTTCAAACAATCTAATCTTTACACTTGGGAATTTACAATCACCCGTTATGTAAGCAAAAGATCTGGCCACATGGTAACTTTCTCTATATTACTGGTGTCTTCTCCATTAGTCATTCTTTATTTACTATCGTCTCACTTTATATTTATATGTGAATCAGACAATTCCACGTCAAATTGCAAGGATCATTCCTCCGTCTATTGAAAAATTAGTGCTCTATGATAACTCAATGGACCACACTTATGATTGCATACTCCCGGTCACGAAACGTTCCAAGAGTGAAAAATACATAAAAGGAGCAACATGGTTGTTATTTGTAAAGGACAAACAACTGCAAGAAGGAGATGTACTCAAATTTGAGATGGGTGGCCGTCCTCTAACGGCTTTTACTGATATTATTCGCAAATCTGCTAACTAACATGTTTTCTATCAAATGTAGTAGACGACTAATATCTAGACTACGTTTTAAATGCTTTATCTAAGTTTGTCCTAAATGCAACTTTGCTTTTGAAATATATTGACTACATCAACATTATCTATGTCATTTCCCTTACTGTTTGTATAACATTATATAACATTTGTCATGACAATGTTGTTTAGATTTGGTTATCTATCTCTGCTTTTCCTTGATTAACTCAATGCTATTTCGTGATATCAAACTGTTACTCAAAATCAGACTGTTACCGGTGTATGGAATTTAACAATAGTTATTTGACTTCACAATTGCGGCAAACCAACTTCGTAATGTTGTCCTTCCCCAAAGGGAGCAATATGTTCCACCCAGCACATAAACTGAATTACTTCTGATTGAAAGAAGTTCTGTCATTATTTACATGTTTAACCCTATGGAAACACAAATGTCTTTGTATCAGAACATCACTTGTCAGCAACCCTAAATAGCTACTGTTTATTTCTCAAAATGTAACACTTGCTGCTCATTATAGCTTGAAACATCCCAACTTTGTTCCAAACATATCCATACTTGAGCATAACTGTATCTACCCAATTAAATTGCATAGCAACTCTATGTGGGAGATACTGCTCTATAGATTCAATTCCAAGAAGCTCATAAAATCTCAACCATCTAACTAATAATAGAAATTCTGTTTCCACATTAGTCTTATTCCCTTTAACGCACCATTCACACCTAATCACTACGTAGCTTATTCTCTTTAACGCATCATTCACACCTAATCAATTTTGTATGTAATAAACATTTTTTTTTTAATTTGTCTCCTCATTTAACATTGTATGTGTGTAATAAGCTTATTATCATCACCAATAATATGTGACCTCAATTAAAATTCTATATTGATCCTTTACATTTATATGATTGAAATATTTAACTACTATATATTTATATTTTCACATGGACAACTCTATGTCGCATTGTCAAGAGTTACAACCAAAAGAGGGTTGCGTGTGTTGATAGTAAGTAAAGATGAAGAAGATAATTCGACCACTACCAACAATGTTGTTTATCATGAAGTATTTACAAATTTGTTGTAGTCAATTGTTTTTGGAAACTTAACGCAAAAAATACGATGTTAGCAAATAATTGTGATAGAGATTGGTTTGTAATTCGATGGATTATGTATGCAATTTGTAGGTAGTTGTTTATAATTATATTTAGTTGTTAGTAATAGTTTATCACATATTTTGAAAATCAACCTAATGATATTAATAGAATTGTGTTTTGAGGTCAATACAACTATTGATATAGAGAATGGTGCTGTTGGAGTTTCAATGCATAGTGTATTAACTAAAAATGTGGGAGGTCCTACCAATATATTCCACCACACCCGTACATATTTTGTGTTATTTGATGTAGAGCTGCCTTTAATGTCTGGTAAAATAACGTAATTCATTGTTACGAGCATTGTTAAACAACAAACATGTAGGGGTCCAATTACCCGAAATGGATGTTAGACGTACTTATTTCCTACAACCTATCAAAGCAAATCCTAATATCACTCATACAGATAAATAATAATGAAATTTTGGTGGCAGCATTACCAATGTAGTGATGTCATGTAGTAGTAAGATAGTACTCCTATCACACATCCCACATAGCGACCAGTTGGTGTGTAATGAAGGTTAGTACTCCAACGTAGAAACCGAAAAATCACTTCCCAACATCACTCTTATCTATAGTCCATACCATAATATAGCACGTTTACCAAGGTCAGATCATGTGTGTATGTATGTCATGATTACACTTGTGTATCACTATTAACAATTGTGATGATGATGTAAAGTACAAAATAAAAAAAAGCAATGATGATGTTGTTCATATTCCTACTCGCCTATTGATGTGAGTATCTATCATGATAGTGTTGTTGATATTCCTACTGGCCTTAAATCAGCATGATAAAGATACAAGTGGAAAAGGTTTGGACGAAAAAGAAAAAAGTGAAACTAAATTTTTAATGCGTGTTGTACTTCGGAACAGGTTCCCACATATCCAACCAACCACTCCCCTATGATGCTCATGGAGTACTACTTACTCAAAAGAATGTTTGGGTCCATTTACCAATGAAGCCAAAACTGTAGTACTAATAGTGGAAGAATAAATAAACCCAAAATTGGGGTAGAGTACGAATAATGTGTTATATTTTGTCCATATTCATATTCATTGCAATTGCAATGAATGGTACACCAAATTACAATCCTCCTATCTACTATAGGCTCAACATCCAAAATCATTTTTCCCAACAGCGCCCCTACTTATATAGACTTATTCATTGCAATGATGACCCCTAAAAGCATCATCATTATATTCCTTACCCAAAAAAGTGGCTTGCATATTCCAATAAAGGTCATGCAAGTTTCGAAACACGTGTGTACTTCCTTAATCTAATTTCTCAACACAAAACCCAACATGGCTCACATGTCTTACTCCTAACAACAAGGTCACAATTTTTATAACCCTACTACTACACGTTGTAATATATATACATATACATATATACATACATATATCAGTATATAAATATCAGTATCATCTTATCTTATATTTTCATCAACACAGTAGGCTTCACCCAACAAGAGATATAGGTTAACTCTACCATCCCATTTACAATATGGACAATGCAGACTTCATATGTGTCATTCGTCCTCATAGGGTAACTTCCATTGATTATTAATTGTTTCTTACATTTACATTGTTTCTTACATTACACTAAGGGTAGTTGTGTAGCTAACTATTATTTTTCATGTTATCTTAATTATATGATATGATATGATGATATGATTTGATATGATATGATAATTATGTTCATTGTCTAATTCTGTGAATATTACAGGCCCGGATCAGTCTTCCATTAACATTTTATGACACATTTGCACACAAATTCCCATCAACTGTTTATGTGGAAGATAAAAATGGGAATCTTTACCCAGGGGCTCTTGCATTAATAGATGGTAGTAGTGGCACACCATATATTGAGACGGACACATTTGAGATATGTAGCATAAATGACTACGAGTATGGAGTCACATCATTTGTTTATTTTCGTACACATGTAGCGGGATATTTAAACTATTTGAACCACAATTTGCTGAATTTAGGTTGAGACGTAGTGGACGATTCCATAACCTAACTAATGAAATTGTTGATTACAATGAAGATGAAGGATTTGTTTACATAACCAATGAAGCAGTACAAGCAGTGTATGAAGCCAATCCTGTAGCTCTTGCACCCCATCATGCTCAACACCAACCACATCATATTGAAGTGGACAACAACAATAACCTTGATACAACAGCTGATGATATACCAGTAGAGGTATCAATTGATGGTGCTCCTCAACCTGATGAACATGAAAGCGACGATGAATATGAAAAAATCACTATGTTAGTTTAATGAAACTTACTATTATTATCATTAGCAGGTTAAATCGTTGTATAAGTATTTCGTATTTTTTTTCTTTATTGTAACCATTGTGTATCTTTTTTAGTTCTTGATTAATCTACATTTCTTTATTGTAACCGTTAATGTTTGTTTTTTAAGAGAATTGGATTGGATGTCTAATTGATTTTTTTAACGTTGTTATGAAATAAAATAAAATTGCCTGGAAAAGTAATTTGCTGGAATTTTTTTTAACGTGTTATGCTAAATTTTCTTTTGGTGGGCTTTAGAGGACGTGTTGTTAGTATCAACAAGCCCATTAGAAAAGGCATACTAACATGACATTTACCGAGGTAAGTCATGATGCATGGCTCATTCTTTTTCTATTTAAAAAGTACCCATAATAAGTTCCATGTATAGGAGGTGAAAGTATGACAAACTAAACAACGTTTCGTATAACCAAATTGTAGAATAGTACATTATTTTCTTTCAAGTTGCAACACAAGTTTCTCGAATACAAAAAGAGGGGACGAAAATGAGGTATCACTAGTGCAGAGAAGGCTTTTTGTATCGGTTGTTTTGCACTTTTAGTATCGGTTATCTGTCGATACTAATTCGACCGATACTAAATGTATGACATTTAGTATCGGTTAAATAACCGATACTAAATGTCACTTTTAGCATCGGTTATTCAAAAAACCGATACTAAATGACGTTTTTTTTGGTGATTTTTATGTCTTGAAAACGTACTATTAGTATCGGTTATTTAAATAACCGATACTAAATGTCACTTTTAGCATCGGTTATTTAAATAACCGATACTAAATGTCACTAAAGCATTGTGTTTCTTTGTCTAAAAATGACATTTAGTATCGGTTATTTAAATAACCGATACTAAATGTCACTTTTAGCATCGGTTATTTAAATAACCGATACTAAATGTCTATTTTTTTTAAAAAAAATTAATTGGCTAATTTGATCATTACTATGGCAACATAAATAAAGTTGAAAAATAAAATTTCACCAATGACAAATACTACTCATCATGCACCAACTAATATCAACAGTTTATGGAAAGCTACAATCCAATAACAATATTTATCGTGAAGCATCACACTTGATCATATTTACAATCTTTTGAATGAGACAACAATTTTCTTTTAAGTTTTGTTCAAAAGGATAGTGAAAATACATTGTTACTTATATCACAAGAGACCACACAAACGAGGCCTTGAACAGAATTGCCTCCCATTAGCTTTAACAATGGCCATAACTTCAAAGATTATTCCAAAGACAGAGTACAGATGCCATATATCACTTTGTGCATTGCATGCCCGCTATAACATAAACAACAAAAAATTTTAAAAAAATGAAAATATAAGAAAAGAAAGCATCAAGGATAAGAACCCTTTATTCATATGGAAGAAGCAGATAAATAAAAATACCTTCTTTGAAGAGTGAAGGTTGTTTCTTTGTCAAACCACCAATTATCAATGCCGATGCCACGGGAGATCTCGCATGCATGTTTACGGTTTTTTCTATAAAACTTGTCAATTCCACATATAAATTGTTTCTTAAGCTATTTTGAAAGATTTAATGTAATGCAATCATCTATGTCCACAAACAGAATTTAAATTTATGTGTGCCTAAATATAATGTAATAAACTTTGTTATGCACTCAAATTAGAACTAGCTCCTTAGGTTCGAAGCTACTTACAGTTAAAGGTTCGAAGCTAATGGGCTGGAAGGGAGAAGAAGCGAGAAGTTCAGGGTTCAGAAGGAAAAATAGAAACATGATTACCCAACAGTTCATACCTAACTAAGTCCCCTTTAAGGGCATTAGTACCAGCATAGTGAGATGACAAGCAGGAATCCAAGTCCAATCTCAGCATGTGATGTCAGTATATTGAGGGTAGTACTGTTTGACTCCACCCAAACACAGGGCTCTTCCAAGTACTTCCTATTCAAGCAAAAATGCTACTTATATGTTAATGCATATTAAAAAATAGTGTCCTAAGTAGGTAGCTCGGCTAGTGAGCTTAGGGACACCGAAAGAGTTTAAAGCAGGGCGTCCAGGATTCGAATCTTGTAACTTGTAAATTAACATTTCCTCCTCCCTCCTAACTAATTAACCACTAACATTTTCTTATCGAAACAATATAAAAAAATAGTATCTTTAAACAAAACATCTTGTCAAATCCATTATTTAGAGTTGAGCTAGGTTAAAGCCGGCAAAATTATCAGCAAAAGCAATAAACAATTATGCCTACTGATCTTAAAATAATCACTCAGGTTGCAATTTGGTATGAAGTAAATCACGTGCTTTGGGCATCCAGAGATCAAAATATAATTCCAGAAAACAAATTGAAATTGAATAAGAAATACTATGCTTGGCTTTGGCCATTAAATTTTAATGAAAAACCAAATATCAGAATTATCATCGGTATGGTTTCTTCACGCCACAGACTGATATGTTCTTTTAACTGATAGTACATTATGCAAACTATGTATCAATGAATCACAGATAAAGAATAAGGTAGAAATAATAGAGAAAGTGAAAGCCAAGTATAATATACAGATAGAAGATAATAATGCGGTGATGCTATTTTTTAGCAAAGATTATATTTTTACTAGTATAAACTTTCAAAAGCTTATTACTGCATAAGGTAGAGCGGCTGAAATTACGTCTAAGGAACTTGGCAACATGTTCAAATGACCAACATAAGATAGGGATCAAAGCAATCGCAACATAATGAAAACATGTTATAGCAGCGGGACGTGGCGGTGAGATTAAGGAATTATAATACGAGAAGCAAGCAAGAGTGTAATAGAATTAGACCAAGGAGTTCACATTTAAGGCAAAGATGTGATGTAACAAATGTAAAGTGAGAAGACGAAGTATATAAAATCCTTCAAGCAATTATAGACTGGAAGTAAACTTGCAAGGCCTCGCATATTCCATGCTCTTGGTTTCTACAATTTACAAGAAACATGTATTAAAGATAGAAGAATAAGAACATCAAGAAGATATCATAATCGTAACTCTGAATAAAAACTTACCCCAGACATGCGTAGTACAATGAGTACGAGAGAAGATACAAGAGTGCTCATAAAAGATAGTCGATAAGCCCTATTAGAAAGATGCTTAGGTATCAATGGAAAAGTTGCAAGGAATGCCACAACAAACACTGCAGTAAGTATTTGAATGCATCAAAGAAAAGAAGTTATTATTAATAAAGACGCATGAGACAATCTAAGGATATTAAAAATTGATTTATAAAAATAAAAGGATGCAAAAACAAATGTACAAGGGGCGAGAAATAAGAATTTTAATAGGCAAATGATTTAAAATTTCACCATCTTTGTGTCTGAGAATAAATAATTTGGCTCCGGAAAAACAACTTCACGATTGAGACATGTCCTAGAGGTAACAAATTTGGCTCCATCTAAAGGGACGGACTCGGCTTAGTACCGGGTTCGATCCGGATGGAACAAATTCAAGTAGTGATCAATCGCATACGCACGGCCATCACAATCCCATTTAACACAAGGCCGGCAAACTTCAACCACTTCCAAACCAGTTGATCCGATTTAATGCACCATAACTTGATTCCATATGCCAAAGCTCCAATGACCCCGCTCTCCATGGCCGAAGTTTTTATGTTCAGCAAAAGCAGAGAGACAGTGAAAGCAACTTTCCACTAGTGATGCAACTAACTCCTCCCTAAATATACTTTTACTTGTAATGCTATTAAGATCATCATTCACTCTGGCATCCTCAAATAGGAAGCAATATCGATTCCGCAAGAGGTTTCGACCTCTTGGACGCTTTCCTTGGCAAATAGGTCCACGCAAAGAGTTGTTCTACAAATACACGCTAAAGCATGCATGCGACCGATTCGCTCTCGTGTTTCTCACCATCAAAAGTAGTCTCTTGAGCAGTGATACCTACAAGTAGCCATTTATAGACAATAGACAATAATAAGTATTGCTACATCAAGCACAAGCCATTTTGTGTAGCCAAACATCTAATGTTGTTTGTATATGCTTCAAAGATCACACAAGATCTGAGAACAAAACATGTTTGAAGCACAAGATCGCACTAACAACAATAGATCAAAGTAATAACAAACAAGTAATATAAAGTTAAGAAACCGGATCAAAAGTCCGCAAATTTGAAGGCTCACTTCACCCATTAGCATGAGGAATACGAATAAGATTGGTAAAATTCGATTCCACTCACAATTCAAAGATCAAGATCCAACTTCACAATTTAAGAAATGCATAACCTAATGAAGAAAAGAAATACACTAATCAAGGTTTCAAATCTCACAACCCGGATCAATATTGTGAAAATTGTGGGTAAGTGAGTGATGTGATGAGACCACACTTGTGGTTGCAATTTGGTCATAGGGACTAAAAAAACCATGACAATGAGGATTCCAATTTAAAACCTTGAAACCGATATGTAATTCATGGATTTAAATGAGACTAGGTCTAGGGGCACTACCGCATGTTAAGATCAAGGAGATGAAGATTGGTAACAAACAAACCTAACAATACTCTCTCGGCAGAGGAAAATTTCGCCTATCCCACAATGTGAGAATGGCAATAATGGATGCGATGCCCATTCCGTCTTCCTCCAGCACATCACCTAGATACTGACATATTAATCCCCACTTCATAAATCAATGCGGTTCCAACGAATAAGTGATTTTCAACCTCGAAATCAAAACGAATCAGTCATTTTCGTTGTTAAACAAGAAAAACAAAAACATTGATTCTCAGAGATGTTTACCTAAGATTTCTTTGGGTTTGAAGATGAAAACTTAGGGTTTCGAATATTTCTTTGCACTGAGTAACGGCGACGGCGAGAGAGTAACGGCGACGGCGAGCAAAGAACGGTGACGGTGATGGTTGTCTCTTCAGCGTTCTTCTCCTTTCTTTGTGAGGCTAGGGTTTTTGCATTTGTGAGTGCGAGAGGAACAGAGATAGGATCAAACTTAGGGAAACCTTGTGAGGAAGATGGAGAGAGTTGAGAGTGAGATTTGAGAAAGAGAGTTGAGAGTGAGATTTGAGAAAGAGAGTTGAGAGCGAGATCCAAGCTTCTGAGAACGAGAGCAACGAGAGCCAGAGTTGAGAACGTGAGAGAGTGTTTGTGAGTCATCGTGAGTGAGAGAGTGAATCAGAGAGAACGCCTCTTGGAGGAAAATTAAACGTGACCTGTAGTACCGGTTATCCAAAAGACCGATACTAAATGTGTTAAATTAGATGACATTTAGTATCGGTTGACTAAAAACCCGATACTAAATGTGTTAGAGACACACATTTAGTATCGGCTGTTTAAACAACCGATACTAAATGTAAGCGTGTAAATTGAAAACTTCAATTTAATTTCAAAATTGCCACCGCGTCTACATTTAGTATCGGCTGTTTAAACAACCGATACTAAATGGTGCTGTCTAAAGTCATTTTTACACTAGTGTATGTTTGTTTGGAATACTCACATGTTTTGAATAATGTTAACCATCATCTCTATAGTTCCATGTATAGTAGTTTAAGAGTTTGTTTATTTTGTTTCTTTCAAGGAGAGACATTGGAAGCAAAGTGTTTATTGTTGTGTTCAGACGTGATACAATGAGTATTGCAATTTTATGGGTTTTGCTTTATAAAATATAGTTTAATTTCGCATATAACTCTTACATAGTTTTGTTTATTTATCCATCTCTTAATAGAAGCGTGTGGAAATACCGAACGTGTTTTTCCAGAAATACTCCACAAACCTCTCTTCACACATAACCCTTGAAAACAAATTTGGGACAACCATCCCTGGGAGAATCAAGGTTGATGACTCTGGAGTGCCATACATGGAGACGAGGACAACATTTATCGCAAGAACTTTGTATGGTTTCAAAGATTATGCTATTGGTCGTCTGACATATGTTTCAAAAGGCAATTTCAAGCTTTTTGTACCTGTTTCATCTCACTATTTTGATAAGTATGGGCCTTTTGCAAATGAACCGGATATGGAGTCTGATCCTGGTAATGATGATGATGAAGTAACAAATGAAGAGATGAGTGAAGCAAGTGATGCTAACATTAATATATATATGGAAAGCTTGCTGGTCATATTGGTAAATCTAAGTTTCAGAAAGTTCAGCTCATTCCAAAAAACTTGAAGGGGAAAGGAAAGGATGTCAGTGGGTGTGCAAGTGATTGCAATTCAGTGGTTCTTGGGAAGAAGAGTTAAAAACCGTTGGATGATTACCGTTTTATGTTTTAGTATTAAGACGTTTAACTTAGTGTCTTATTGTTGTTTTATGGTTTCTAAGTATCTTATGTACTGTTATGGATTATGTGGGACTTTATAAGGCATGTAAACATTATGACCTATAAGTATTGGAAATAACCTCTATTTCATTATTTACAAAAACCATAAAATCATTTACTGATCTAACTATTACTTAGAATGGAAAAACAATAAAATCATGAAATCATGAAATCATTCACATATACTTTCAACCCAACACAATTTAAATATAATTTGTCATGTTTACGTTACCCAACTAAGCAAAGAGAAACGGTAAATGCATGTATGATATAAAGACATCTTACTCCATTTTTAATGGTAAAACCATATTCAAGCATGTTGAACCGTTTTTCAAGGTAATGGTACTACATTGATTTGCCTCCTTAGACAGTTTATTACGTTATTAGTATAAGAGTAATGAAGAGAATTAATGCAATAATTACTATCTGAAAGGTGAAGGCAAAAAAAACAACTGCAATAATTAGTCATATCAAACTTACCTATCTCAGCAAGAGAATATCTGAAAGGCATGTGTGTTATGATGTCCTATTTTCCAATTCTTCAGCTTCATTCATTATCATCAATGCTAAAACTAAAAGTGTGATTTGATTGATTTGACCACTCCCTGTCATATTATGTGACACAATCGGTCTAAATAATCCTTCTAACAGTGTATCTGGAAGCCAATCGGTTTAAAATACCATTTATTCCACTGGAAGCCATGTTCTCCTTATTTCGTCTCTACTACTATCATCATTTAAGCACATATCCGTTTCATCTTCACCATCGTGAATGTTGCCCAATTTATTGTCACATTGATTTGACCAATCAATGCGTACCTGCACCACCGTTTGAGAGTACACACTTCTCAATGTTTCTCTCACATGCCTTACTCAACACAACAAGACTTACAAACCCTACTCCATTTCTATCTCAGTCTTCATTGTAACCTTTCACCGTCGCCTATGGATTCGCCGCCACACAGGTATTTTTCTCCTTATTCATTCTCATTCTTCATTTCAAACTATCACCGTCACACTTTGTTTCATCAATACCCAGAAACTCATAGACTTGAATAAACACACTGTAACTTTTCTTAGCTTTAGTAGATTTACTTTCTTTTTTTATTAAACCCACTGTAACTTCATTTCAACCTCTCACCATCACCCTTCTTCTTATTCCACTGAATCATTTATCTGATTATCTGATACTCAGTCAAATTTTGATTAATAGTTTTAGTCAAGTTACTTTACTTTATATGGTTTAATGGTTTAATTTGTCTGATTAAGTGACCATAGATAGATTCAATTTAACGTAAATCAAGTTTGATAGTTTATTACAATTTTTTAATATGCAAAGTACACTTAAAGTTAAACTTCATTGCAAACTGTTATACATGATGTCTTCCATAGTTCGAACATGATTTAGCGTTATGGATGAAAGTGTTTTCACATACTTTGAGATTAACTTATATTACAAACCTGTATCTTACAAATACTTTTGGAACATATAATGAAAAGATAATGACATTTTTTTTTCTAATTTATCCTCCTAGCCATAACATAATTGAAATCAGCTCAGACTCATCGATGGTTGAAAACACAAACAGTGAAGATTTCACTTCATCTGGCTCTGATGGTTCAGAAGAATCTGATGAATTAAGTGGATTCAATTCTGAAGATACCGAGGAATTTATTGGTGAAGAAGAGGACAAAACATGGCTGCTTCGTATATCTGGCTATATCAAATACAGATCCGGTGGAATGGTATGTATGAATAATATCAATTGATCAATTGAGTATTATAGTGTTTATATGTTATAATAATACAACAAAACATTTCTATCTTTATTGTTTTACAAGGTTGAGTTATTTAATGATTTTAATATGTTATATTGTAATATGTCAGCATTTTCCAAGGAGGATTGCTAAGATCATTCCAAAATCGAAGACTGATATTCCATTGATATTTTTGCCAACTGAGACATCATATTTTTGTGGTATCCGTACTTCTGAAAGACATGAACATGAAAAGTTTTTGGTTGGAGGTGAATGGAACGATTTTGTTGAAGAGAACAAATTCCGTGTAGGGGATGTTTTGCACTTCTCAATTGAAAGCATACCACCAATGATTATTTGTGTGGATTTTGCATAATGTGGTGATCCTAAGTTGTAGAACTTTTGGTATCAACTTCTATGTTTGATAGATTATGTTTTCTGTCATTATGTTGTTTGGATTTGGACTTATGAAATATTTTTCTATCATGTTATTATTGTCCTATGTATGAAAACATTTTATGGTTTTACTTTTTATCAATGAATCACGCTATGTATTGTATCATTCTGTGTTATTGTCTTATGTTTCGTGGATTATGTTTTCTGTATTTATCGATCAAAACATGTTAACTGCCCCCGTCCGTCGGACGGGCACCCGACTAGTGAGTCTAAATTAAATGAAGGAAGGGATATTGTTATTGAATCAATTGAAAGTTGGAACAACCCTTTTAGTTATATAATCTAGAATCATCAATAATGCAATGCAATGCAATGTGAAAAAAAAATCATCAATAATGCAATGCAATGCTACTACTACCTCCTCTAACAAATACCTTGTGATTCCAATGATTTTAAAAAGAGAAAACTACAGTAATAACAGTTCATTGTATTAAGACTCTATTTGGCAAAGCCAAAACGTTAGCTTATAGCGGATAGCTTATAGAAAATAAGCTAATTGTAGGTGTTTGAAACAACTATCTTATAATGTTTTTCCACTAGCTTATAGCATTTTTTGAAACGCTACTTGAGGTAACGTTTGAGCTTATAGCGTTTCACTTTTTCTCCCATTTATGCCCTTGTTATTTTAATTAAATTCCTCATTTATCTTCTATTAAATGAATATTCTCTCTCCTTTTCGACCATTAATTACAAATGTCCATTTATGTCATTTTATATTTATAAGCTAGTTCAACCGCTAATTTACCAAACACTTTAAATTCAATCCGCTAGTTTATCCGCAATAAGCTCATTCGTTATCCGCTAGCTTATCCGTTATCTGCTATTTTTTTCCAAACAAAGTCTAAGTAGCTCAAACAACAATTTTTTTAGCTCAAACAACAATTCTTTTATTTATAAATTGAGTATCTTCTGTTCAGCGTGCGACAAAGTTCTTCCTCAAAAGATTTAATACTGTTAAATGTGTAAGGTTGAATTCAAACTCAGGACCTTGATTAAGCTGAAAGAGAATCTACCATCTCATCTAAGTGCTCTTGAATCAATTCATTTTTTATAGATTTGTTATATCCAACAAGTTGATAATAAATAAAAGTAAATATTAAATCCAACAATTGATGTGGATGAAAACAGAGATTTTTTTTTTTAAATATTTAGGACTCAATTCATTTTTGTTTCTTACATAGCATTGAGATAGCATTTTTTATACCCTTTTTTATCAATAATGGCAATATGATAAGTCAAAAAAATATTGGTGTTATGATGACAGCCAATAGTATTAAATGTTGAAATACTTCTGAGATTTAAAAGTTTTTTTTTACCAAAGAGATTTAAAAATTATAAGTTAGCACATACTTTTTATTTATTTTACAATTAGCTAATTTCATTTAACAGAAATGAGAAATACATGTTGGTATAATTGAATAGATATGGGGAAAAGTTGAGAACACAACCACCCCTGCCTAGCTGTGAGCAGTTGTGTTAGCATTTCTCTTAGTAAACTCCATATGACAGTTAAAACTGAAACTAGAAAAAATGTTCTTACATTCCCTAAAAATAGGACGAATAGGAGCATTACATTCATCAACAACTAAGTTAGTATTTAGTTCACATATTTGAAAACCAATTTCTTGGCCCACTGCACTGCATACATCAAGCCAAGGGCCTCACCGAGATGCACCTCGATCACAAGAGAGAAACACCAGGTTTGAGCTCCAATGAAATTACCGTCCAAATCTCATAAGCATGTTCTTATGCCAATTTTGTTGTCAGCAGCACTAAAAGAGGCATCGACATTGCATTTAATCCAACCCAAAGGGGTTTACACCAAGTAGTCGCTAGAGAGTTGTGTAGTCCTTACTCAGGAGGGTTCGCTGCCGGGCGCCAGAGGCCTCAAGTCAGGGACCATTTGCTGAGAAAAGTGCTCCCACAATTCATTATAGAAAAAGGGGTTTCATCTTGGCCCTCATAGACACGAAGGTTGCGAGGCTCATACCCAGGCTAAAGTATTATTATATGATAAATGTCCAACATACCAAAGAAAAGCTCTCTGAAACATTCAACTCTACTAACCTTGTCCTCCATAACTTGCCATATCCCGTGCTAATTAAGTTGCTACATACTTTAGGAGCTTGTATTTAGTGCTTTTAACATTTTTTTGAGGGCGTTTGATAGTACGAACTAAAAAAAATGAATACTCATTTTAGTCGCTAAGAAAATATTTGATTCCCAAGAAATAGTAGTATAGCTAATAGTATTTGATAAATAAAAACAATGGGGTACATTAGGCCCTTTTTTTTAGTCTCTGTCAATTGATATCTATTTGAAAGGGACTCAATTTAGCTCATGACTTGAGAAGACTCAATTGACGGTTTCTTCTTCCTTCTTCTCCAGAAAATTAGAAGAAACCCCAACACATTGGAATCACAGAATCACTAGTGACCTCTTCTTGACTGTGTTTCTAGGTTGTTATAACTCTCTTTCCTTTTTTACTTTCTTTTCAATCATAATTTCTCTCATATTATCTCTCACTCCCTCCTTTTTCTCTGATCTTTTATCTAACATAGTCATTTTTTTGACGTAATATAACAATAATCTTTTTTCCATGTGCATTTCTTAACATATGTGTTTGTGTGTGGGGGAGAAGATCCCTACAATGTTGCAAATTTAAGGTTTTGAAGACTCATGAAATATTTCAAATTTATGGATTGAAAAAAAATTGGGAATTAGGTTCCTCAGTTGAATTTGGATTTTTTAAATCTATGTGTCATTAAGAATATGAGGTGGCAATACACGCACAGTGACATCACATTAAAATTGCCACAAAAACTTCAGTTTGTCAAATGAAACTAGAGTTACCGACGGAGACTAAAAGTAGTGACAAAGAAACGTTGGCATCACAAACTGAGTTAAAAACATTTAAAAACTAAATTCAAAAAATTATAATTTTTTAGGCATTAAAAACATATTCGACCCTTATTTTTATTATGTGTCAAAAAAAAGAAAAACTCTTCTTTTTATTAAATTAAATTAATAATCCTCCCGTGGGTCTCCTCAATTCACTGCTAGTGGATGCTAGTAGAGTTATTTTTAGTAGATAGCTTGTTTTGGTTTTTATTTGTTTCTTTTTCTTCTTCCTTTTCCTTCTTGTATCAAAAAAAATATCTGCTACTACTACCATACAACTACAGAAACTTTAGTCATAAAGATGAACAACATAACCATAATTTGTTTCAAACCTTGGATTCCTTGCAATTACAATTACAAGGTTGTTTATCCCAAAACAACATGTTTCAGAAAATCAACAAAAATAACAATTCGTGCGAGTTTGCAAGATTCTCAGCCACCCAATACTACCCAGCAACAACAAAACCTTAACCTCTCTGTTCTTCGATTTACATTGGGTATTGCTTCACTTACCTCTCTCTTCACTCACACACTCACACACGTGTGCACTTTTGAGATTGTTTTTCATTCTTGTGTTTGTTTTTGCTTCAGGTATACCAGGTTTGGATGAATCTTACTTACCCAGATGGATTGGTTATGCCTTTGGTTCTCTTTTGCTCTTAAATCACTTTCTTGGTTCTGATTCTGCTACTCTTACACAACCCCAACTTGTAAGATAACTTGATTTTAGAAAAATTGCATTTTTTTAGTCTTCGCTTTTCAATTCAGTTAAGTTTCTTGCATTTCTAGTAGATGGGCTTATTTGGGTTTATCTACTGACATAAACACTTATGAAACTGTTTGGGAGAACTTATGGAAACAACTTGTCATAAGCTGTTTTCAGCTAATTTCTATAAGCTCCAAATGATAGCATATGAAACAATTTATGGCTTACGAGAAAAATAGTTTAGCATTATTTCGTCTTTTATTATATAAACAAATTTTATGCATAAGCACTTATATGATAAGTACTTATGCCATAAGCGCTTAATTATTCTGGTGTGGTCTTCAATTTGCTGTGTTTTTCTTTGTTATGTAGAGTACAGAGGTTTTGGGTCTGTCTTTGGCTTCCTTCTCAATTGTTCTGCCTTACCTTGGTAAATTCCTCAAGGTAATTTTATCCATCTGGTGTGGTCTTAATAAGATTTTGTGTGTATATATATATATATATATATATATATATATATATATATATATATATATATATATATATATATATATATATATATATATATATATTGTGTGTCTGTGGAGTTCCATAAATTCAATAAGGCTTTCCAGTTTTGATCAGTACCTGACCGTCTGGAGGGTGGAGCGATGAACGGTCTGAGTGAGTGAGTCGCGCGCCGTACTCCGCCCAGTGGTACCTACAAAGGCACTTCAATGCCCAAGTCAGTGGGGTAGAGTGAAAAGCAGGAATGACGTATGGATCAGAAGAAACTATCTTATCAGTGGTGGACCCCTATATATCCAGTGATAGGAGATGGCTTGCAGCCGTTGGATTGCTGCGGGCCGATCTGGGCCGTTGATCAGCGTGTGCGAGCGCTGATCTACTTGTGGTGATACTTCCTTCTAATTTGGGCCAGGCATGCAGTCTACGAGCGGATTGGGCCCTGGCCCATTCCAGAACAAGTTTCAATAAGACTTATAGAGAATGCAACTACTTTTTTAAATATTTGGAGCTCATGTATAAAGTTTTTCATGTATGATGATATGATTATTGATCCTCAGACAAGTGTGGAAAATTGTTAGGGTGCTCAACCAGTTGATCAAGCAACTCTACCAGATGGAACACAACAAATATTTGTCATGTCAACAGATATAGTGGATAGTTTGACGGAGGACCTTGCTTGGACATCATATATTTTGTTGCGTAATACCAATGCCGTAGCTGCGGTATGTCCTCTAGATTATCATTATTATTATTATAAACAGTGTTGTCAAATAGCGGTTAAAGCGGCGCTATAGCGTAGCAGAATTTGAACAAACTGCTATTGTAAACAATCCGCAATATGACCATGAATACTGTCAAATAGCGTCTGCCTATAGTTGCGCTATAGCATAGCGAAATTTGAGCAAACCGCTATTTTCCCCAATCCGCGATCAACAACACTGATTACAAAGTAGTATTGTTGCATTGGCATTAGCTTTTCTTGGTTTACCTGATTCTTGAACAATTTCAATGTGTTCAGTTGATTTTCGTTCAAGGAGATATATGTGCAAGGGGCTACTGGGATATAACCAATGATTCATCAAAAGAAATCCTTCTTGGATTGTTCAAGGAAAAAATTGAAAAGACTGGCCTCTATGATTTGAAGGACACCCTATATTTTCCCCAAGATGCAGGTAATGATAATAATATTAATATTGCATATGGAAATTGAATATGGTTTTGTATCAAGTATGCATATGTGTTAGGATAACAACCAGTAAAAGAAGTAATAATAGAAACGAAAACGAGGAGACACGTAATTGATCACACAGTTCGGTCAATGTTTGCCTATGTCTGCGACTACAGAGCAACTATAGTTCTGAAAGTTTGATGAGTGTTTCAGATTCTGAATTCCAGGATTTGGTACCGAAAGGGACTCGCTCGCTTCTGGTGCAGCCGGTATTACAAGTTTCTAACAAGAGTGAGAGTGCTACTGATTTGCAAAGACCTGTTGGATTTATTATGCTGGTTTCAACAATGAGATATGCATTTAGCAGTAAAGACAGAGCTTGGATTGCTGCTGTGGCCAACAAGCTTAGAGGTAATAGCATTATCATCTTTATAGATATGTAGATGAATTTACACTTCATTTTTTTACTAGTCAAGTAAGTCTGCCTCATTTGGATAAACAGTTTAATTACGCACTTATGACATAAGCGCTTATCATATAAGAGTTTATCTATAAGCTATTTCTATAATAAAAGATAAAATAATGTTAAACTATTTTTCTATAAGTTATGAGTTATTTTCATAAACTATTTGGCTGAAAACAACTTATAAACACGTCATAATAAACGGTTTCCATAAACTTTCTCAAACAGTCACATAAGTGCTTACACCAGTAGATGTAGATAAATGCAAATAAGCCGATCCAAACGGGTACTTAAATTCCATTGGCGTTTTCCATGCAGCATGGGTCTAGTGGAAGATCACCTAAGCAATGAAAGAATAGTTGCTGGAGTACAAAAAATGAAGCATGGAATCTAAGTGATACAGGCATGTGAATTTAAAGATCAAACTTAAATTTTGAACAAGTAGATTGAATGAAGAGGTTGAATATTTTCTACATGGATGATATCTTTGAGGTGCAGAACTCTGCATACATATTTCATCATCTACTAGAACATTGACACATTGCCTTGTGCCACAAGCAAATGTACAAGATATCTTGTGAGGCAAACATGTATGTAACTATGTACTTGCTTTTGTATATTTATTTTACACTTAAGTATTTGTATCTTTCTCTTTTGGCTAACCTCACACTTGAGTAAGTTATTTCAAGATCTATTCAGAGGTTGATAAAAGGTTCCATGTCATGGTTCTAACAAATATATATATAGCCCAATTGAAACCTTCAAACATCATTCCAGGAGTTACTAAGCAAAGAACAATTTTTTTTTTGAAATTGCGGTCGTGGGGTTGACCAAAAAAATAATTGTGGTAATGGTAACAGTACTGTTGTTACGATTCTTGATATTATAGAGAATTGCAGTTAAATGTGATCGATGCAGACTCAAATGTAATTGCAAAAACATAAAAACCTTGATATCACAATCATGATTACGATTGGTGGATTTTTCTTAAAAAAAAAACTTGGCGCGAAAGGAACAAACAATCACTTTTTTTTACTCTAGCACCTATAAGAAATTTACTACATAGATCTCAAATAACTACATTTTTCAATAATTAACTCAATATTATTATTACTAAATAGGACCATAAAAGAATAGAGAGTGCTTATTGTACACTCACTCCATATTGGCATAAAAAAATATGACACCCCAATGAGGCTGCCTATTTAACATTACCAAAATCATCCCCATTATTGATGCTATAACTACCTATGTCACCAAATGACAAAAATGACCTTGAGATGCTTCATCCCTAAATAAAAAATTTATCTATATTAGTGTAACTGTTCAGAGGGTATTTTCTTCTTTTCACTCAGAAATGGTGTAAACATCAATAGAACTCCAAGTCCTCCAACAACATTCATTACAAAGAAGACCATATGGGTGCCTGCAGTTAAATTTACAACAGTGAGCTTCATATAAAGCTAGTTAAAAAAAAAAAGACATGTTAAGATGTTCTTAAGTATATTAATGTAATAGTATAAATGAATTAAATGATAGTTATTTTTTTTTTGTCGGTATCCACCGCCAAACACAGTGACTAATCCCCTTGCTGGATTGGAGGCACCTCGAAGGGTGGGACAACTGGCCCAGGGATTTAAAGTTGCTTCATACCCAAGGCGAGGATCAAACCCTCGACACTTGGTTAAGGGAGGATGAGCTCCAACCGCTCAACCACACCCCTAGGTTAAATGATAGTTATTTTACTAAAACAAGTATCATATTCACAGAAAAAACAAATTAATTGAGCGTCATACCTGGGAGGAAAGATGCATCCATCCGTTTTTGTGACCAAGTTAATCTGCATTGAACAAGATCAGAATAAGATAACCGAATACGATATGCAATTTTTAATTCCCTCTCTGATCTCATATATAAGAGAAAAATCACTTTTTAAATCTCCTTCAAAATAGCTTATGAGATCTAAGGGACACTTACATTAAACCACCTCCAGCTGGACCAACTGTTTTGAATATTGACATACCAGTCATAGCAATGCCATTAGCTGCCCCTCTTTGATGTTGTTCCTGTTTCCAAATCAACATGCAATTTATGCAACAATTTCATCAAAGTATAATCTCAACTTTAGGAATGAATTAAAACATAGAATGGAGCCAGAAAATTACCACTGCTCTATTTTGCATAATAAATAAGCCAGTTATAATGGTCACCTGAATCAAACAAAAATAACACAATTAGATAATCTTTTAAGACATGCTAGAATATAAGCATTTTATTTTACAAGATATGATCAACAATAATTACAATGATTGCTGATCTATGAAGCACCAACGCAGACACAAACACCAGACACGTAGACACTGACTTTAATTTGAAAATTGAAGTAACTGAAGTGTCAGTGTCGGTCTCCGACACAACACATGTCAAACACCAGACACCTCTTCAACCAGAAGTGTCGGTGCTTCAGAATCTTTAGTCACTTATGGTTGGTTAAATGAACGAAAAGACAACTTACACTTAGAAGATTTTTCAGAAGAGAAGCAATATTAATCACTATGAACAGTGTGATGCCAGATAGCATTGCTATAAAGGGGTAACTTTGCAAAAGTGGTATGGATAATACCTACATAAGGTGTCAAAATAACAAGATATGTTTAGAACAACAAACAATGAAATGTTGAGTTGCACTGATTTTTTTTTTTGATTCAGACCATTGCTGAGTTGCACTGATTGCTATGAAAGGTGAATGCTTACCCCTGTGATGCGAGAAAATCTTATAGGTCCGATAATTCTTTCCAATAATGGGTATAGAAAAAGCTGGTAGACTATAAGACTAATACCTGAAGATTGACCATTTGAGAATAATTCAGTAATTAAATATATCTAAGTGTTGAAGTTATTAAAAGGAGGTGAGAAGAGAGAAAATAAAGACTTTGAATTATGATTATGGTTTAATTTTGTGGTGATACAAAAGACTAAATAGATTCCCTAAGGAGAGTTTTTCATCAGAAGGTTTTAACGAGGCCCCATCATTATGTACCTGTTATTGCGAGAACATCACCAACATCATTAGTTGTAAAGTTCAAACCCCCCAACCTTCGAGGACTAACAGCCCATAGTGAGAAAACCTAACAAGAAGTAAAATGGTGTTAAATTATAGCCTCACTTGTTGGCTAGAATGAAATATCAAACATAAATAGATTCCCTAAGGAGAGTTTTTCATCAGAAGGTTTTAACGAGGTTCCATAATTCCTTCTTTTGTTTAAAAAAAGAAAAGATAATGAATGGATAGGAGAGAAAAGTCAAAAGTCAAAACAACATATATTAAATAAGATGCATAAACTAACCTCTTGATAAGCAACATCATGAAGGGAGAAAATGCAATACACAATGACAGATGACATTAAGGGCCAGTTTAGGAAGAGGCTTTCATCTTTTTGGATTATCTTCTCTTTCTCTTCCCCTTTACTTCCATTTTCTAAAGCTGCAGCATCATCGATGGACGCATCGCTACGAGGATGGTTGTGTAGTGTTTCCTACAGTGATACAGGTATCAGGATCCGTTGACATCAAGTGTCAAATTTAGCATACTTACAAAGTTACACCGGAAGCCAAAAAATACATACCGGAAGCCAGATGCAGGCAATTGCTACCACAAATGCAAAAGCTGATATTGAAAGGGAAGGCAAGAAGTATGGAAACCTGCAAGAAGATTTATGTTTGAAAGTGACAATCAGCACCTCAACAAAGCAGAAAAGAAGTAGTATAAACAAAAAGGAATGAAGGAAAAACTAAATTGTTAAATTTTACTCTCTTTGGACTCGTATATAAGCAATAAACAACTTTTTCCAGATACATCATTTTTTCAATGAATCTAAAAAGTCGTTTGTTGCTTATATATGAGTCTGGAGGGAGTATGAAACTACAAAATCAAGAAAAACCACGCTTACTTGTCCCAAAAGGAATCCTTTGGAAATAGATGTGGGTATTTTAATGTTGGCTGCAATAACAAACATGTAACAAGTATTTGATTGAGCATAAGGGGCCTGTTTTGATAAACAACTTAATTAAACGCTTATGACATAAACACTTATCATATAAGTGCTTATGCATAAGCTGTTTATATTATAAATATAAAATAATGTTAAACCATTTTTTTTATAAGCCATAAGCTGATTTCATAAACTATCTTTTGGAGCTTATGAAAATAAGCTAAAAAACAACTTATGAACATGTCATAAGTTGTTTCCATAAGTTCTGATGTACTTTTCATCACAGAAGGAAAAGAATAAAGAAATACCTGAGCCAAATAACCTCCCAATGCTGGTCCAATTATTAAACCCATACCCCAAGCTGAACTGAACTGAAATCAGATCACATTACAAATTATCATTCAAGACCTATGTTTGTAAGAAATGATAGTAGACAATGGTTCAGACTTGAGAGGCTTACAGTCGAAAGTGCTAGAGCTTGCTTCTCTTCTCGAAAAATTTCAGAACAATAAGCCTGTTAATAGAGGAGAATAAGCTTGTTAGAAACTTATAGTTGTGCACTGATGTTGGAGGATGATACATTAGATGCAGTATGCCCTGTAACACCGACACTTCTGATTGAAGAATGTCCGGCGTCCGACATATATCATGTTGGGCACCGACACTTCAATTACTTGTATTTTTTCAAATGTATCTGTGTCAGTGTCGTGCAGGCGTCCGTGTCTGTGTCTTTGTCAGTGCTTCATAGGTAGTATGTTGATTGGTACCTTCATAGGTCCAAGCAAACCATTAAAACATCCAAGAAGAAACCGCATAGTAGCAGCCATCCAAAAATTTGTGCTAAGGCCAAACAGCAAATTGAAAATGATACTGAAATCAAGCAATCATTACTGATGTTATGGGAAAACATATATAATACAGCCTGAAAATAAGGAATTACACATATACTTACACTGAGATACTCCCTAAAATCACTACAGGTTTTCTACCATAACGATCTGCTACCATTCCCCACAATATAGATGTCAATGATCTGCCAAACATGAATGCAGATCCTACAGAAGTTCGATGCCAAAGTCAGTGATCAGAAATAAAGAACTTTTGAAGATCGAAGACACAGTGAAATGAAGTAACAACAAAAGTAATCTTACCGACATAACCAGCATAAGCACTTATATCTTCCTCTCTTTCTGCAATATTGAAATCTCTTACCTACAAAAGAGTATGAACTTATTATTAACTTCATTTTTAGTTTTAAATAGAGTTAAAAGCTAAAATTGAAAGTGTATTAGTGAACCACAGTTGGTAGTTAAACTTACCATGAAATATAGGTAAGGAAAGAGAGATGATATAGGCAGTGCTGTAAAACACAAGACAAAAAGGCATGAGAGATGAACAAAGAAGCAGTTTCAACAGAAAGAGGACTGTATAGACATCAGAAAAGAAAACCAGCCAATACATAGAATCAAATTTATCAACTCCTGTTTAGTACTAATGTGAAGCCCTGATACTCCAAAATGCACAAAGTATCCGTATTTAACATGTATCCAACTACGTCTCAGTGTCTGTGTCGTGTCTAGTGTCTGTGTCGATGCTTCACAGGTTGTGGTATATATTGCAAATTCAACGACAACCATGACAAGCATTTGTGTATCACCTCCATTTTGAGCTAAGCTACTTGAGTTCATATAAGTTATAAGTTGTTTACATAAGTTATTATGGATGTTGAAAACAGCATATGAACATATCATTAGACTCCCCTGCAAACAATCTCGTAAATGCTTATGCTGGTATATAAAGCTAAATAAGCGAATCCAAACAGGTACATAAAAGCTCACATGACATGTTCAAAGTTCAAAATATTTAAAAAAAAATGATATCATCAGCAAAATCAAAAGAGCAATTATCATCATTCAATGTCAAAGTGAAAAACACAGTTCATTGGTTTGCTTACAGCTGCATAAAACCACCATCCATATGTTCAAGAGATTTCGAAATGAAACATCAGTTTTGAGTTCTTTTGCTTGATCCACTTTACAACCGGGACAATTCTTATAATATTGTTTCTTCAACAATGGTTGTCCAACATTTCCCTCTTCCATGTTTTGCAATTACACAATCCAACAAATTGTTGATTCCACAAAACAATGCCTTTGCAAAGATGTGTTTGGAAATGAGAAGAAAATGACAAGATCAATAAATACGATTGAAATGTGAATGGAAAATTCATTTTAGGGATATGGAAGGAAATGCCAAACCTGACATCATTGCACACGTCGGAGAAGATAAAACCAAATCTTGAGGAAGAGAATGTCAATTGGGTCACGAATACATGCATGCATAATGTTGTTTTTGGGTAAATTTATTGGGTAAATAGTCATTTTGGTCCCCGAAAATGTAACCCGCTGTCAATGTGGTCCCTGAATCAAGCGAAAATGCAAAATGGTCCCTGAAAGTGTAATCCGTCTATCACGTTAGTCCCTCCCGTTAATGTGCGTCGTTAACTCCGTTAATCCATCCGTTACTGTCAGTTTAGTCCCTGAAAGATATCACTTACTGTCAGTTTGGTCCCTGAAACATATACGTGAATTCGTTTTACTCCCTCGAATCTTAAAGTTACTTCAACAAAATTTTAAAATGGCCGATTAAGGACGCCAATAGACTCATGAACTACACAGATCTATTGTAATTGGAAAATCGATGGTTAATGGTGACCTTATTTGCTCCAAGAACATCAATCAGCATAACTTTGTATAATCATTGATCTATATTGAAATTAGATAGCAATTGTAATTTTTAATGTTAATTCGAAAGCTTCCACTGCTGCTAGTAGTTAAAGAAATGATTTTTTTAAAAATATATTTTTAAAAATTTACTGTTTTTTTAAAAATATATTTTTTAAATTTACTGTTTTTTTGTCTTTCTTTATAATATCGCTTTAAAAAAATATATTTTTAAAAAAACAGTAAATTTAAAAATATATTTTTTCTTACCATATTATCGGTGCAAAGTATATCGCTTTGCAGAAGACTAATCTACATCTGAGAACCTGATGGTCTCCTCTCTCATTAGTTACGTTTTTTTTTTCATCAGAAGACTCAAACTTAGACCTTACTTAAGGGATTCGAGTGCAACTTCACTCGAACCAACGTAATGTTAGTAAAATTTAAAATGTATTTAATTTTATTTTACCCAAAAATATATTTGATTATAAGTTTTTTTGAAGCAACATTTGATTATAAGTTTATATATATATATATATATATATATATATATATTTGGTATGAAAATATTGAAAATATCTATTTTTGGTATGAAAATAAAAATTAAATAAATGTAAAAATATCATGCTACTTCACTTTAGGAGTGAAAAATTGTTAAATTAATTTCTATAATTTTCTTTTACCAATTATGTTATTATCTTTTTTTTCCTAATACATCTTTATTAAAGTATTTACTCTTACTAGGTGCCTTATGGTATCTCTATACTTAGGTTATTAGAGATAGTTATGGGTCTACTTTTCGGGTCGGGCAAAACATCCAGATTTCACATGGGGTTAGCTGCCTCCTAACGGACGACTCCAAAAGTAAATTTTTAAAAAAATATATTTTTAAATTTACTGTTTTTTTGTCTTTCTTTATAATATCGCTTTAAAAAAAATATATTTTTAAAAAAACAGTAAATTTAAAAATATATTTTTTCTTACCACATTATCAGTGCAAAGTATATCGCTTTGCAGAAGACTAATCTCCATCTGAGAACCTGATGGTCTCCTCTCTCATTAGTTACGTTTTTTTTTCATCAGAAGACTCAAACTTAGACCTTACTTAAGGGATTCGAGTGCAACTTCACTCGAACCAACGTAATGTTAGTAAAATTTAAAATATATTTAATTTTATTTTACCCAAAAATATATTTGATTATAAGTTTTTTTTTGAAGCAACATTTGATTATAAGTTTATATATATATATATATATATATATATATATATTTGGTATGAAAATATTAAAAATATCTATTTTTGGTATGAAAATAAAAAATAAATAAATGTAAAAATATCATGCTACTTCACTTTAGGAGTGAAAAAATGTTAAATTAATTTCTATAATTTTCTTTTACCAATTATGTTATTATCTTTTTTTTCCTAATACATCTTTATTAAAGTATTTACTCTTACTAGGTGCCTTATGGTACCTCTATACTTAGGTTATTAGAGATCGTTATGGGTCTACTTTTCGGGTCGGGCAGAACATCCAGATTTCACATGGGGTTAGCTGCCTCCCAACGGACAACTCCAAAAGTTGAACACAATTTTTTCTCCCATAGAGTCGCATTACCAACTCTCCTAACAATATGTCAATGAGCGGTCATTTTATTTGGGCGAGCTCGACCATATAGGTGTGCAGGCCTTTGCAATTGCACAGGGCCTCTGCCAAAAAAAAATAATTATGGCCCCCAATTTTTTTACCCCAGCAGCCCATTCCCAAAACATAGTTCCAGATCCCCTTCCCCTTATTCCCTTACCAAGAGAATGATCTTTTGGAGTATTGAATTTTTCTTTTTTGTTAGATTTTGTGACATCATATGCATAACAAATATTGTGATGAAAGTTTGTATATTCATTACTTGGTTTGTATTTTTATTTTTGCAGCACATGACATCAGTTACGTGTTATTATAATTAAAGGCCCCAATTTTAAAATTAGAACAATGCTTTCAAACTATTTGGGACGACCCTGTATTTGGGCATTCCGTAATTAGGTCATTTGGCTCTACAATAGCACCCTAAGGTATTCCAACAAACTTCAATCCTTTGGAAGTAATCCCTATTTTAGCTAATGAAGCAAGGGAATTAACTCTTAACTTTGAATCATATCTCTTCAGTGTGGATCGAGACAGCTTACGAGCTAAACCAACCCAATATTGGTACCTTTTGTTTTTGTTTTGTAAATAAAGGTATCCCTAATCCAAGCTTACATGTCTTTTCTTATTACTATTTTATTTTAGAGGTCTTTGACTCGCTTTGTGTGTCTGAATAATTCAAAATTCAGCCTAGAGATAAGTAAAATCTGCCTCCAATTTGTTTTATAGTCGAGGATCAAACTCGGGTATTAATCGGGTCTGTCCCTTTAGATAAAGTGAGTTAAACACTCGCACCCAATCTTAGAATTTTTTCTTGTTACTATTTTAATTCGTTGTGTTTCATCAATATTGTGTTTATATTAAAATTACTCTCTCTATATTATTGTGAAAAAAAGTGTGTATCATAGTTGTCAAACTCGAGATCCCACTAAAGATCGGAGAGGGAAGTCAAGATCGTAAATCGTGGAATCGTAACACGGATCGTAAGATCCCACCAAAAATAATAAAATATAGGCTTAAATATGTTTTTACCCCCTGCAAATAGGGGGTGTTTTGCTTTTACCCCCTGCAATTTTTTTTTTAAAAAAAACCCCTTGTAAAATCTACTTTTTTGGTTTTAGTCCTTCTGTTAGATGGACGTTAAAAAAACGTTTATGTAACATTTTTAAATACGTTTTTACCCCCTGCAAATAGGGGGTGTTTTGCTTTTACCCCCTGCAAAAAAATCTAAATCCCTTTCTTCTTCCTCAGCACCCACCTAACCTCATATCAACTTTTCCATCTCCAACACAACGCTTCCATATCAAACCAGAACTCATCTTCTCATCTTCTTCGTCTCTCTCTCTCTCTCTCACAGAACCAACAAACCATAAGCACAACATGTAATTAACTTTTATTGCGATTACGATTTTAGGGTTTGTTTCAAGTTTTATGGATTGTTGTTTATGGATTGTTCTTCATCTCAAAATCAAGGTTTTATGGATCATAAGAGTTAGGGTCTTGATTGTTATTCTCTTGCGGTCATTGACCCTTGATAAAGAATAAACTTTAATTTTAACATATAAACACACATATCACACATTTAAACATGAAGAAAAAAATGGAAAACATGCAAAACACATAATCAAAGAGTTTTAAAAAGTCAGAGATGCTGCATTGTAAATCAAGTACTAGCTTAATTTGTTTATTGACTCATTTTTTAAACCACACACATTTATTAAATCCATAAAACCTTGATTTTGAGATGAAGAACAATCCATAAAACTTGAAACAAACCCTAAAATCAGAATCGCAATAAAAGTTAATTACATGTTGTGCTCATGGTTTGCTAGTTCTGTGAGAGAGAGAGACAAAGAAGATGAGAAGATGAGTTCTGGTTTGATATGGAAGCGTTGGTTTGTGTTGGAGATGGAAAAGTTGATATGAGGTTGGGTGGGTGCTGAGGAAGAAGAAGGGGATTTAGATTTTTTTTTGCAGGGGGTAAAAGCAAAACACCCCCTATTTGCAGAGGGTAAAAACATATTTAAAAATGCTACATAAACGTTTTTTTAATGTTCATTTAACAGAAGGACTAAAACCAAAAAAGTTAATTTTGCAAGGGGTTTTTTAAAAAAAATAAATTGCAAGGGGTAAAAGCAAAACACCCCCTATTTGCAGGGGGTAAAAACGTATTTAAGTCTAAAATATATTTTAATATAAAAATATAATATAATAATATAATTAATTAATTAATTAATAGTATAAAATATGATAATAGAATTATTAGTTAATAAGAGAAAATATAAATATAATTATACTATTTTTTTACAAAAAATAATTATAGTAAGAAATAGTTAGTTATTTTATAGTTGTTTTGTTATTAATATTTGTATCAATCCAAACTCTAGAGCTACTTTTTAATTTAGGTGTTTGCTTTTCCCACACCCCCTCCTACTAAAAACACACCCCATAAGGGTGTGAAAAGACCAAAATACCAGTCAAAACGTCTTTTTTTTAAGAAATTTCACTTGTTCGAACACGGGCCTTCGTATATACGACCCTATTTTTTAGGCATCGTATATACGCCTCCCAAGGCGTATATACGATTAAGGTGGGGGGTTTTCCAATCGTATATATGTAACACCCCCTTAATTCTAATACTACTTAGCAATTTAAATCAGAGTTTTCAAAAACCACTCAAGGAGTGCTACATTTTTCTACACGGACTTAACCAAGCAAAACAATAAAACATTTTTCTTATGACTAAAAGCGATGATAGTGTAATGCACATATATATATCACCTCGGCCTAGAAACCGAGCTCATCAAGTAACAAGTTATTAGTTACAACTTAGTCAAAATAATACAAGTTCCAAAAGACATAGGTTTACAACATAAAATAACCTACATACACACCACTACACTACTCATTTGATGTTACACTACCAGAGCAAAATGACGACGCCAACGATTACCTCGACCGAGTGAGAACCGACCTCTACTCGGGGATACCGCAAGTTGCCACATGAGAGCAACATAAAGGCAAAGTAGGGTGAGTCTCTAAACACATATAATAAGGTTTATGACAAGCATTATGCTAAGCAAACACATATAAACACTTGACGCACAACACACAAATAACAATTATTCAAATTGCATGAGTTATATGAATGATGCACCCATACTTCCGAGGCATATGCATGATGGATCCATTAAGACCAAGTCTTCGCTATCACCTTCGGACCAAGTCCTTAGGACCAAGTCCTCTGCTATCACCTTAGGACCAAGTCCAAGACCAAGTCTTCTCGCTATCACCTTATGCTTATGATATGCGACGCCATGAACAATGCATAACACACAACATATACATTATTCAATTAAATCATAACACCATTTCAGTAACTCACCAATTAGACCGCAGCCTTTTATTCATAATAGGACCGAAGTCCTCTGCTCACCTCTAGGACCCAAGTCCTCTGCATCCACCATTTTCATTTATTCAATGCCCCTCAGAGACTTCAACGTTTATTTAATTCTCTACTCGTAGCCCTACGGCCCAAAACAACTCTCATACATTATTACGGCACTAAGGCCGACGTCTCCATAACGGCCTACAGCACTAGGACTGTCGCCCTCAACTCACCGATTACCTCGGTTCCAAGTGGTGGACCAAGGAGTCCCCACAAGGACTACCCTGTAACTTAGGACTAAAACGTCGAATAGGGACTAAAAATAACTACGCTACTTAGCCCCTTTACGCACTTAGCACTCAAGCGACGCTCATCATCGCGTCCAGCACCAGCCTATGCTACACTAGCGTGGAAATAACACCTCGGCACTCTCACCAAGCACCTCGGCTTACACTTCCTTACACTTCGTCTCCTATACATCATCACTTACGCTCCGTCACCTATATTCGACACTTACGCATTGGTACATATACGCCTCACTACAGCAAGTACAATTCGATACCTATACTTAGTCCAACACACTCTTATACTTCTACGTACGCTCCTTCGACTCATGTATATATATATCGACACACACCTCTCTCGACACTTACATACTTCGACGCACACACTCATCTCTCGACACTTACATACTTCGACGCACACACTCATCTCTCGACACTTACATACTTCGACGCACACTCTCATCTCTCGACACTTACCTACTTCGACGCACACACTCATCTCTCGACACTTACCTACTTCGGCGCACACTCTCGACACTTACATATTCACTTAAGTTCCAGCTTACGTATGGGAAGGTAACTTCACCTCGGCAATCCTAAACCGACTACTCCATTTAACTCAAACGCATACTCGGCGCCTTATGTTATACGTTTTCAGCTACTCCTTTGTTATCCTAAGTCTATTCTTTAAGGACCTCTCCAAGATTATGTTACCCCACCCTCACTCTCTCGCCACTGGGATGAGTTTCCTCACTCCCATTTTCGCTCCTTCTTCCTTCGTGACCAACTCTCTCATCCACTCTACACAACTCCACTGAAGTGAGCCAAACACAACATCAAAACATAAAAGCACATCAGGCATGCAAAACAACTCAGCAAACATAGCTACAATCTACTCACACATAACCATTCATCATAACACATGATTATACGTGAAAAGAGAACCCCCTAACTTTGTTCAGTTGAGTAGAACACTCTTTCTTCACCGAAATCCTCTAGTTAACACTCGCAGCAACAACTTCTCCCTTGAACTTGAGCTTCTTCTTCGCTGGAAGCTCCTCCTTCTCTCTAGAAAATGATCTCACCTACCAACTTCTCTCTCTTACTTTTCTTAGATTCCTTTTTGGTGGAAACATGCTCCCTCTCCTACGACACTTTCATTTAAGGCACACACTTGGGCCTCTAATGACTCATGGGCCTCCAATGGCTCTTGGCCTCTACGCCCACCTTTTCCATTCATTTAAGCGTCCCCTAAATGAAATAAACTCCTAATTAATACTTAGCTTAATTAAAAAGTTGTAAACCTTAAATAACTCAACTAAATAATTAATTGAACTATTTTGGGGTGTTACAATATACGCCTTGGGGGTGTATATACGATGCCTAAATGCATAGAGTCGTATATATACCCCCCAGGTGTATATACGATTGGTCAAAAATTTGTAAAAAAAAATAAGTTTTCAGAAGGCATTTTGGGGTTTTCAGTGTGGGTGGGGGTTTATGGGGATGGGGTGGGGTTACAAAAAAAAACCCAAAAAAAAACCTTGGATAGATCTATCTAGTTTTTAAATAACAAAAATTAGTTTCGTGACTCCATAGAACATGGTTTTTTTGGGTAATAACATGGGGTTCATTTTTTATTGGACAAAATATGGAGCTCATTTAATCCCATAATAATAATAAAAATATTAATAATAATTTTACGATTTTTTAAATTTTGTGTGAATAAAAGCAACAGTTTTATCCTTTTTTTAAACAAAAAAAAATGAAAGATTACACTGTAAATTAATGAAAAAAAAATGATAATGCTAATTTTTTCTTTAAAGTTACGTATTCATGAAAATTAATAACAAAATTTATATTATGAAAAAAAAAAAGAGAAAGAAAATCATATTAGTAAAAGCATAATCTAGTGATAAAACACAAATAAATATCTTATGAGCGCATAAAGTTTGAATTCAAATTCACAACTCTCCCTCTCTCTCCCTCTCCCTCTCTCTCTCTCTCTCTCTCTCTCTCTCTCTCTCTCTCTCTCTCTCTATATATATATATATATATATATATATATATATATATATATATATATATATATAAAAGTTTGAATTCAAATTCACAGGTGCATTGCTTGTTTTTTATTCTTTTTACCTTTTAGATTAACATGACAATTTTGGTTAAAAAAAAAGAATAACGACAATATAAACAAATATACGGTAGAAGTGCACCAAATAAGTGTAAGAAAGAGGTTTCGAGTTCAAATATCTCAAGTACGTAATTCAGTCCATGAGCTTCGAGATACCAAAGAAATACACTAAATGAGTGCAAGAAAAAAATCTCAAATTCAAATTTAGGAAACTATCATTTTTCCTTCCCCACTAACATTACTTAAAAAAAACAAAAGAAACAAATTAATATACGGTGCTGAGATTGACGTATTGTTTTGTCCACGTTACCACGTACTATGTATTAGTCCAGCCATGCTGAAACTTTTTGTCACATTCTCGTATTCCCTTGTCTTCTTAAAATATAACCTACTCGCATAGTTCCAATTATCTGAGTGAGATTTTGGATCCTGTCCCCTCCCCAGGTTTATGAACAATTAGGTTGGTCCAACCCTAATGACTAGGCTTGTCACCAATCACTGTTGAAAGTTTTGTCATGCAACACTCCAATTTGAACAAGACACGGGAAGATTATTACAATATACTACTTATGCCTAATTTACTATATATGGTTAGGCAAATTTGTAAGTTAGCTTATGATCGACTTTTAGTTTTCAACACTGATTTTTCTTCAACCGATTTCGTCTAGAGATGAACGGTGTCTTTTAGGATTGATTAACTACTCCAAAGAGTGTTGAACTAAGGGATGGATAGTTTTTCCGACAACACAGATTGATAGTTTTTGATGATGTTCTGCTTTCATTTCAGGTTGATCCGAGACCGCAGTTGGTAGTGCTTCTGTCGGGTTGGATCCCCATGTGTTTTGAGAGCGAAAGACTGAAAAGACACTTTGACGCTCAAGTCAGTCGAGAATCGTGGAGTATGCAGGAAATGAGAATTCCTACCTTTTGTGGCTATGCTAGCTTAGGTGATCAACTTTTATAACACTGATTTTTCTTTAGAGATGAACGATGTCTTTTAGGGTTGCTCAACTACTCCAAAAGAGTGTTGAACTAAGGGGTTGATAGTTTTTTCGACAATAGGGATTGATAGTTTTTGATGATGTTCTATACCTTGATGTCTTTCTGGGTTGATCCGAGAATGCAACTAGTATCGGGTCGGGTCTCCGTGTGTTTTGAACGAGAGGGGTACCTGTAAAGGCACTCCGACGCTCAAGCCAGTAGAGAATCGTGGAGTATTCTGGAAATGGAAATGTGTACACTTTGTGGCTATGAGAGGCCGTATTTATAGAGATCATTGCTAGCTCTGAGTCGTTGGATCGTTCGGGTGAATCAGAGCAATCGAGACTTGATGAGTTGGGCCTTGGATGTGGATCCAAAGAATTGGGCTGGTTATCTTCCATTATGCGCATGGGCCTCATGACCCAATATAAAAGGGTTTTTGGACCCCACCCTCTCCCTTAAACCCCACCCAACATATGAAAAGACCAAAATACCCCGTTTGTTTACAAAATCACCATTTCTTCACATAATTGGTCATACCTACGTTTGACCACCTTCACTCGCATATACGCCACACAGACGTATATACGATTAGCCCAGAAATCCACCAATCGTATATACCCCACCGTAACCCTATATACGACGAGCAACTTTTACTCACCGTATATACCTGTCAAGGCGTATATACGATTAACTGAAATTCACCACTCGCATATACGCCCAGAATACCCTATATACGTCGAGCAAAAGTAAGCATCGTATATACACCATTGTTGATGTAAATACGATGAGCAATTTAATTTACTTTTTTTTTACTAATTTTTTTTCCTTTTGCAAAGTGTCCGCAGATACAGAGGAGACACACGAGGTATCTCCTATCGGAGAGAGAGGAGTCATCTCATCGCTCCGAGCACGAGGACTCGGAGGCATAATCACTCCATGCTTCAAATGAGAGAGACAGAGACAGTGAACCGGTGAGTATCACTGAGCGGATGAGTATCACCGAGGACCTTGACGCACTCGATGATCACCACTGGAGCTTTCTATCTTGGGATTACTCGCAGCAGACGCAGCAGGAGGATTCGCATAGTAGGAGGCCGGTTTCCAAGATCATTCCCACTACTACTCGGTATCATCCACAGTATCCTCGCACCGGATGACGTGGGTCGGGAGCTTAGGCACGAGGGGACGGGGCGAGGGGACGGCGTTAGGGATTTTTATTTGTTTTTGATGTATTTGATATTATATTGGCACTTTATTATTTACTTTTTTCGGATGTTTTATTTATTTTACGAGTTTCCATGAATTTTTGATTTCATTGATTCGATAAAACAAAGTTACACGAGCGATAAAACATAAACAACTTGAAAAAAAATAGACAGATAAAAATAAAATACAATAGAAACTATTGGTGGTGGAGTTAATCGACGAAGGATCTCAAATGGCGGTCTTCCGGTTTCTACGCATGAGATGAATGTAACTCTTCCATTTAAAGATAATATGATTGGACATCATCTGTCGGAGGTCATCCTCGGTGTTGACATCCACGGCAGACCAGTGAAGACCTCCATCAGTCCATTCCGGTTTCCGATAAACGATACGAATTATCTCATGCTCGTCGTTCTCTGGTTGAACCATCCGAGAGTTTTCGCCAAGAGCAAAGAAATGATATATTGTGTTTTAACCTACACGATACAACATCTCTCCCATCGAAACTTATACCATCATCTTTCAAGATGATGCCCTGATGATCAGCAAACCCCATATTAGAATGAACGAGAGTGAGGGAAGAAGGCTCGTAGTATGACATTAGCGAAGCTTGCATCATCTTCAGTTGTGATGTGTTAGAGAAGGAGGAAGTTGAAATTTTGGTGTTAAAATAGTAATGGTGGGAGTGAGTATTTATAGATGAGGTAAAAGATTATCAACCGTTGATTTTGTCGTGCAATCTACACCGTTGATCAACTTTGAAAGTGAAATCATGACCGTTAATTTTTTTTTTACAAATTAGGGAAAAAAAATTTAAGGCTCATCGTATATATGTCATTTGGGACATATATACGATGTGTAATTTTAAGACATCGTATATATGCCCTGAAGAAGTATATACGATTGACCGTGCACGTATATATGTCCCAAATGACATATATACGATGAGCCTTTTTTTTAAAAAAAAAAAATAGAAAACAAAGGGCAATTTGGGAATTTCAGTGTGGGTGGGGGTTTAAGGGGAGAGGGTGGGGGTACAAAAAAAACCCAATATAAAATGCTAGGTCATGGACATGGATCCTGATCATTGGACTGATCCAGTTTCAGTTCGCTTAGTGGGCCTTGTGGCCCAGTCTAGAGCAGCCGATAACTACTAAACTACAGAAAACATAAGGAAATTGCAAATAAAAGGAAGAGGAACAACATCCATCTTCTTGTTTATGAAACTTGCTTCATTCCGTGATGATGAACCTAGAAACACCTCAGCACAATGACGACAAACTAAGCGACTTGCCAGATTGTGTTTTGGTTCACATACTATCGTTTTTGAACATCCAAGACGCCGTTCGAACTCACTCATTATCTCGAAGATGGAAACATCTTCGAGAAGCGTGTTGTCAGCATTAGCGACAGAATTAGCGAGGGACTGTCCCTCGCTAATTAGCAACGGAACACATTTCTCTCGCTAATTTCCATTAGCGAGGAGGGAATTAGCGACCGAACTGGTCCCTCGCTAATGGCAATTAGCGACGGAATTGGGCATGTTAGCGACCGAAAATTCCCTCGCTAATGACCGTGTTTTTTGTAGTGTATGTCAAAAATTGATGTAGGTTAATGTTTTAAACAAACAAAAAAAATGTTAGCAAAGTTATGACTTAACACAAAGTACTAAATTAAATACAAAATAATATTGGTAATTAAAAATGCCTACGGTCAGAGATCTGATTTCTCTCGCGGGAAATTTGTTATATTTATTTAAATAGGTCGGCATGATAGGCCTAAAAGGCTTTTCTGATGGCCTATAGTCTGGTCTATTTAGCTAAATAGACTTTTAAAAAAGCTTTGATCTTATCTATTTAAAAAAAAGCCTGAGCCTGGGCCTGTCATAAGTTGGGGCGTAGGCCCTTGTCAGGCGACCTAACCTATTCTCACCCCTAGTGATTACCCAATCCTCTTGGCTCCCTAAACTTTAGGCACACACCACATTATTCTCTCTAATCTCTTTTATAATTTATTTAATTAATTGAATTAATTAGACACATTAAAATGTCTAAAATAGGGATCATAGACCAAATACGTTTTTTATCCAACTTTTCTCGCCTATCAAGAATTGCTTGACTATCAACTCATACTTATTCAGAGGCTAAAACTATAGAGTAATCTTTTTATAGACAAAATGATTTTTCTAATCAAAACAAATCAGCTATCAACTATCAACTATCAACTATAGCCTATTTAAAAAAAAAACTATCATCAACTATAACTTTAATCAAAACAACCACTACCAAAATTACCTACTGTTTCCAACCGACCGCCCAGGAAGGCTCGGATGCACGACGCTTCCTAACCGACTCGACTGGGCCTATAAGACGAAGACTAACACATGAGGACCGCTCTCTCCTCATTTGAGGACTGTTTACGCAGCAGGGGCGAGGACCCTCGACCAAGAGGGCCGACATCTCCTATAAGCTCAGCCTTAAGCAAGAATCTAGCTAGATATATTAGGAAAGCTCGATAATCACGCCCAAGATCTCACAACATTTATGTATTATACCTATGAGCATTAATTACGCATTGTAATATAAATATAAGCCCTAGAGGCCAATGAGAGGGACCTGATTTCATTCTGTCAATACTTTCTCTAAACTCTACTATCCAACTTGTTCTTGCTGAATCCTACTCTAGGGTCTAGTTGAGAACATTGGCGCCCACCGTGGGGCCTTGGTAAAACTTTCCTACCCCACTTCAGATCTTCAGGACCTACCTCTTCATGGTAGGAACAAGAGTTAACGGTGGTCTTTTCACAAGCACCACTGATCCCAGAATTTTGGAATTAATGGACGCAGTAAGAGCACTCCAGGAACAAAATGCAGAACAAGCAAGGAGGAATGAACTATTATCCCTATTAGTTCTTGAGTTCTAATCATAAACCATGTCTGTATTTATGATTTGCATTCACTTTTAGTTGGCCAATTCTAAAGATGAATATGAAAGAGTTATCATACAAGAACTAAAATGCAAACATCACATATGAACACAATAACTTACTTAAAAGATCATTATAAGGTTAAAACATCTCAACCAAAAGAGTTTAGTTCATGCAAGTCATCACAAGGCTTATATAAATAGAACAAGTCATATTCATATAATTGAAATAACAAAAGGAAACAATAAGATAGAAGTTACACGGTTGTAGTTTCCTTTGCATGAGCTTGCCAAGTGATGCGGGTGCACTACTCCACTGTACTAAGCTATCTCTATGTAGAAGTGAAAGAAGAAGTTGTCAATTCTTACATTACCTTCTTACAATCTAAGAACTAACTAAAACTACATTACTATAAACGTAAATTGAAGTGTATGAGATGATATGAGAGATCTTGATCTCTTGAGAGATGATTTTCCAAGTGAAGAGTGAAGGTCTTTATATAGGCTTTGAGCTTTCTCCATGAGAGGGTTTCCTTCCTTGTAGTTGAAGTAAACTAGAGGTGTAACCATGGTTACTTTTCAGAAGTTGTCTCACAAGTTAAGCATACACTCAAGTGTATAGGGAGGTCCAATAGTGAATGGCCACATGTCCATAAGTAAACGACTCTTCAAAGCTAGTCCTCTATGGTGGGCTATGGTAGGCGCCTCCTTTAGCAAGTGGGCATGCTCCTCCATGTGATCCATGACTAAGCATGATGTCATAGAAGTGATAAAGCTTGGTGAAATTTGAGGTGCTTCCATTGTCGCTTCAAGCAAGCTAGTGTAATGCAGATGCAGTGCAGGATCGTTGTAGTGCAGGAGCATTGTAATGCACGTGCATCTGTAGGCTGCACTGAACAAACTCATCAAACACACCACAATATATCCAAAATAGACTAGTTAACAACTTTAACCATGTCAAACACTCAAGTTATCATATATCAACAAAATACTATATAAACTCCTTATCTTTACTTGAAAGAGAGAAATTTACTAAGTTTAAACATATGAATAACTCTATATAAAATAGAGTTATCAACGCCGAGTTCCTTTTATTTCTCTTTTGCAGATAAAATGGACCCCCTTGACCAACTTCTGAACGAAACCACGGTGGACACCAACGTGGAAATCCCTAGAACTGTGCCGAAGAGCACACAAAAGAAGAAAGAAGACGGGCAAGCCTCTTCCACACGCGTGGAACCAATGACCAAATTGTGCTCTTCCAGCGCTGTGAAGGCGGCTGACCCAAAGAAGAAGAAAAGGAAAGAGACTGAGAAGGGCTCTTCCAAGGCTGGATCTCCCAAGGCCCCCAAGGACCTTCCGAGGTGGACCAGCGAAGCACTGACAAAGGCCGAGGAGCCGGGGTGTCTCTGGGCAAGAGGCAGAAGACTGCGGTAGAGGCAGCCGAGGAAGCCACTGAGGCTGACTTCGCTGCAGTGGCCAAGGTTCCCAGATTGGCCGCAGAGGCCATTGATAAAATGAAGAAGGCTGTCCATTTCAATACTCCGGAGAATCTTGAAGGTATGTACTCCAAGTCCTGAGTATATAACAATTGTTTAGCACGCAAACTTGCATGGACCCAGTTAGAATTTAAGTATGCACCCCATGAATATGCAGAATTGCTTAAGGAGAACCGAAAGATGAGGGAGGAATGTGACGAGAACGCCGACCTTCTAAATCGATTGATCTCCGCCGAGACCCAAGCCGCAGAAAACAAGAAAAAGGCTACCGACCTCGACAAAGTTTCTACAGAGCTACAGAGTGCTCAGGACGACTTGGCCCAAGCGCGCATTGAATCCGAGGACGCAGAGGCCACAGCCCAGGCTAAGGTGAAAGAGATTGAGCAGAGGTGCCACGAGCTGAAGAACTCCAATGCCGAGATGGCCAAGCTCGGGTATACTCGGTGCCTTTCACAGGTCATGGTGCTCGACCCTGATTTCCCAGCGCATCAAGTACACCTCACCCAACGGGTAGAGGGCGGCAAGATCCTGGCGAAAGACGGGACAATGGTCTATGCTCCTCGAGACGCCGAGGAGGATGCAGCAGAGGAAGAAGTAAGCGCAGCCGGCGGTGAAGACGGCACTCCTGAAACAAACAAAGATACTCCAAAGGAGAATGCAAGAGAAAACTAACCTCTTCGGCCTTTGCCTCTGTATTTTTCTTTTATTTTTTCAAGTAATTTGTCGGGTGGCCTTGGGCATGTCCGGGGTACAATTGGGCGCCATCCCCTTTTTCTGGCCTTTAAATACCTGCATTTGGATTGAATTTCATTTATTTTTAAATATGAATGCACGTTTAGTTGCGTACCTGCGGTCGGCAGTTAAGATGGGTTCGTTGCCGCTCGAGCATGAGAGTGAACCAGTAAATAGGGCAAGTGTAGGGACTTGGCCGAGAGAGAGAGATTAGGAGGTCGAGGCGACCGGCAGCTGAGCGCCGAGGAGGCAGGCTCATTGCCTTTGTAAGATAGGAAGACCACTGTGGGTCCCCTTCTTCTTCTTACCGATGCCGGCTGTGGGCGATCGAACTTGGTACCAGGGCTGTTGGGGTGCCTGGCCTTCACTTTCATCATACCGAGGCCGCTGTGGGCTTATCGGCCTTGGTACCGAGGTCGTAATAGACACTCAGCCTTCTTACCGGAGTCGCGTGAGACGTCCGACCCCCGACGGAACTCGTCAGTCCGCGCCGGGAGGAAAGGTTTCTTAAAAGTTAATAAATAATATTAAAAATATAATAAATAATCTACATGTTATTGTGTGGTTGGAAAAAACACCAATCACACCTATGGAACTACACTTAGTTTTTTTATTCAGAATGAAAATCCTCCTTTGTTAAACAAAAGTTCATGTTTTGAATAGAACTTAAGAAATATACCTCACATCGGTGGAATCAAGGAGGATTCAATGGTGCTCTGAGCTCTAGTGAGAAATTGCGGTGGTCGACACCTGCAAGCACTTTGACACCCAAGTCAGTCCATAATTAAGATGGAGCATATGAGAGGAGGAAGAAGTCATTCCATATTCTAGGGTGTGTACTGATATTTTTATCAACAAATTTCGTTGTTAAACAAATGAATCCGAAAATGATTGAAAAAAGAAATCCCTAGTTGATAGTTTAAACGCAAGTTTGATTTAGATTGCTTCCAAAAGAGTAAAATGTGGCTTTTTATAAAGGAATTCCCTCATATCATCAATTGAGTTTTGACTCAAGATCAACAATATGAACATAATTCGAAGTTTGGACTAGTAAAAGAGACTTAAACAAATCATGGAAATTAGACCCAAGAATGAGTGAATATCATGAATCCTCTAAGTAGCAAAGTTAAAGAAGTAAGGTGGACTACGCAATGAAACACTCAATTGTCAAAAGAAAAGATTTATTGAAAATAACATTCGAAATATAAAGAAATGACTTAGACATACATTTTTCACCACAAATGCTAGTGATCCTGTGTAAGCAGGTGTGTTAAACGTGTATGAGGTATTGAATGTTATGAATGTCGCTCCTAGAATTACTAACAAAATATATATATATATATATATATATATATATATATATATATATATATATATATATATATATATGGTATTGAATGTTATGAATGTCATTTCCTAGAATTACTAACAAATATATTTATATATATATATATATATATATATAGAGAGAGAGAGAGAGAGAGAGAGAGAGAGAGAGAGAGAGAGAGAGAGAGAGAGAGAGAGAGAGAGAGAGAGAGAGAGAGAGAGAGAGAGAGAGAGAGAGAGAGAGAGAGAGAGAGAGAGAGAGATTATAAATCATAACTTCCTATTTGCATGATGGACACATGTCAAATTCAAAATGAGGAATGTGCTTCCAGGCTGGCTGGATAAACTAATCATATTGTTAACGTGGGACCTCAGACATGCTATCATGCTTAGTAATTAGTGACAGAAAAGAAAACATAACTGGTGAAAACTATGGGTGAGAATGAATAGCTGGACAAAAATCTAGGCATGACAATGAAATCTGAACCAGCAGGTATCCACCCGACCAAACTCAAGTTTGACGAGAAAGCCCACCTTAACTAGGGGTGGAAGTGGAGTGGGTTTGGAATGTCTCGACTAATCATTAGTTATTCATTTTTTATTTTATTTTATACATATATACTCATTTATTTTGTTTCATATATTTTGTTTATTTTTAATTTTGATTCATTTCCAATAAAAAGAATTATTTTAGTACTTATAATTTTATTTTTGTTATGAATATTATACTATAGTGGATGTCCATTAGTCTCACTCCATCAACTCATTAGTGGATTTTATTAACTAATCACTTGCCCTTTTCTTACCCTATAAATAGGGTTATCTCCTATGTGTAATGGATACATTTGAAGTGAACAAAAAATCTATCATCTTCCTCCATTTCTCTTCTTGTTCTTTTATCTGTTATTTTATAACACGTTATCAGCACGAGACTCTACCATATGAGTAATGACATAATCATCTCGAGGATTCTTCTTCTTCCTCCTCCTCCTCCTGATTTAGGTAGTATTTCCACCGCCTGCATCTCCATCGTGAATAGTTGGAACGCTCACAACGGTGTCCTGGTAGATTCAAGCGCCTGGGTAAATCTTCGCATGTCTGTCAACTGTTCTTGCAGCTTCCTCTCCCTTCCCTCTAGGGCTTGGGAGCGAAGCAATTGCTCCTCCTTTCTTTGTTGATGTTCTGCATTTTGAGTTTGCAGGAGATAGACTGATGTCAACAGTTCCTCCACCCTTGTGTCAGTGTTGTTGCTAGAACCATTGGTTCCATCAATTTTATTGTTTCCATTTCCTGCGTTTCGAGTTGTCACCATTGTTGGTAACCGGGGAGGGTGGAGTTGATGTGAGGCGTGGGAACCATTTACCCGAGGCCCCACAGTGGTTGCCAATGTTCCAATCTATTTCTTGGAGAGTAAATCAACCAAACACGATTAATATAGAAAATGATAGAGAAATCATATGAGTAAAAATGTATAAGAGGAATGATTCTAGGATCCTTTCATTATCCTTTGAGGGAGAAATATAGTACAAGGTAGAGTTAATGAGATTAAATGTGTATTATGGCCATTGTTGCTGGTACAAGACAAAAGGAGGAATATTAGGGTTCTATGATAACTGTTTGGACTTTCATTATAGTAGATTAGCCGAGCAGTTCGAAGAGAAAGCTTGGTAGCCGTTCGATCAATTTGATGGGTGAATATCTTCTCTTTCAGCCGTGTAATGTTCGTCCAAGCTCTCATATATACCAGCCGATCAGGTTGGGAACAATAGTGATGTTTGGTATGGCTCTTAACACTATGAAACATTTACTTCCTAATCTTTATGATGTTGTAGTAGACAAAGAATCTTTAATAATGTGTGTGTTTTGGAATCAATATATCTACATGGAGTTGGTAATTCAAGTGGCAGTGAGCACTTACAGTGGAGGAGGGAGAGAGAGAACATGCGATGCGTTTGGAGAATTTGTTAAATGGTATACAACCACAAGGAAGAATCCACATAATTTGGAGTTTGATAGATCTAAGTGTTTTACAGTGAAGCCTACTACCAAAACTTTTGATTTTGATCATGAATTAAATAATATTCTCACATGTGGGATGTTTCAATTCTGTTAATTAAAGGTTGATGTGTTTGCTTGGACACTCACAAAAATTACTCATGAGGGGCGGATAATAACCCACACAATTCTATTAATTCAAAATTAAACTATGGCGTTTATATCATTTATTAGCGACGGTATATTTCCCTCGCATAGATGAAATTTCCTTTCCTCAACTCAATTTATGCTTTTCCTTAGCGACAGATTAATTATAAGTGTTTGTGAGGAGTAGTATCCGTATAGCGAAGTTTTTGAAAATCCCTCGCTAAATATTTTGTGACGTCAAATTTAGTTACTTAATTTGGGTTCGTCACTAAAAGGTTCGTGATGAAATTTGAATTCAAATCAACGGTTAAGATGTAAAATAACTCTATAAAAGGTACTCTTGAGTAACTTGAATCATACTTTTATATATATATATATATATATATATATATATATATATATATATATATATATATATATATATATATATATTTGAAGAATATTTTAGCATTAAATTGGATAAAATTAGTTAGATTTATTTATATTTTAGACAAAAGAAATATGATAATTACTACGCCAGATTTGTCAAAAAAGAGCGCCCCTATAAGCAGCGCTTTAAGTAAAAACGCCACGGATGGCCAAAACAGCTAACCCATACCCAGCGCTTTTTAAAAAAATGCTGTCCATCATCGCCTTTAAACGCACTAACCATACCCAGCGCTTTTAAAAAAACGCTGGGTATGGCTTCACGCATTCTCCCAATACCCAGCGCTTTTTAAAAAATGCTGGGTATGGCTTCACGTGTTCTCCCAATACCCAGCGCTTTTTAAAAAACGTTGGGTATGGCTTCACGCGTTCTCCCAATACCCATCGCTTTTTAAAAAACACTGGGTATTGGGTCACGCGTTCTCCCAATACCCAGCGCTTTTAAAAAGCGCTACTTATCACCATTTTCCTTCTCTTCCTTCTGATTTCTTTTTTTCTTCTCACTGTCGATACTCTCTCTGTTTCTCTCACGTCTCTCACTCTCAACCATCTTCCTTCTCACTCGCGATCCTCTCTCTGTTAATGCTTCTCTCTTTTTCACCTCCTCGATTCTCATCTCTCTAATCGGATTTGTGTGTTTGTTATTTTACATGCAGGCACCAAAGAAGGATAAGGCTCCTCCACCTTCCTTTAAGCCCGCCAAATCTGGCGGTGGGAAGCAGAAGAAGAAGGTTCGTTTTCCTCGTTAAATAAAATTTAATTTTTTTATCTATAATTAATTATCACTTTGTTGTTGTTAGTTTTATTTTAGCATCTATCATGAATAGTGAATGCCAGAGTTGAGATTCATCTTTATCCTCCAAAGGTAAATCTAAGATCTCAATAGTTGATAGAATTTGTTTTTCTCTTCTTAGAAAGCTTTTTGAGATCTCAATTTTTACAAAGCTTCAAGCAATTCGTTTTTTCCATCATCAAACCCTAACGCTTAATATGTGTAAGCAATTCGTTTTTCGAACCCTAACTTAATCTGTGTGAGCAATTCGTTTTTCATCTTCAAATCTGGCGTAGTGGCTATTATATTTTAGGCAAAATAGCATCTGGGGTCCTTTAACTTATTTTTCATTTTCGCTTAGGTCCCTTAACTTTAAAGCTAACGTTTAGGTCCCTTAACTTTTAAAAACGTGTCATCGTAGTCCCATTTAACGTTTTTAAACTAACAACAACTGAGACTTAAACGTTAGCTTTTAACGTTAAATGGGACTACGATGAAACATTTTTAAAAGTTAAGGGACTTAAACGTTAGCTTTTAACGTTAAATGGGACTACGATGAAACATTTTTAAAAGTTAAGGGACCTAAACGTTAGCTTTTAAAGTTAAGGGACCTAAGCGAAAATGGAAAATAAGTTAAGGGACCCCGAATGCTATTTTGCCTATATTTTATCTTCAAATCTGGCGTAGTTTATGTGTGATTTCACACTCTGAGCTGCACTTCCTTTTCTTCGTGTTGACTACAATTGAATCGCTTTGAGCCATCTTTTGTTTTCCTTACCCATTTACTTTTTGAATTGTGGCATTTTGTAATTTCTAGTATGTATTAGTGTATTAGTGTATTATATGTATAGAAAGAGGAGTAATAGTGTGCTGAAACATTATGCAGCAGTATGCTAGTTTTCAATAGGTGATGCTATAATTCTATAAATTGCGAGTCATTGAAATGATGGGCTTAATTTAGCTCCGATTATATGTTGAGTTTTATACATTCCTATAATTATTTATCTAACTTTTGGGTGATGAGGTGGGACCAAATTGTTATAAATCGCATATTAGGCTTGAAGTTGTGTACACTACTAGATTTTGGTTTTTACTAGGCTTTCAGATTCTCCTCTGTTTATTTATGTGTATCTTTTAAAGGTTACTTTGTGAATTTCATCTTAACATGATTTCTAGTCTTGCCTCTGCATCTTTAATTTTTGAAAAATCTCTGTGAAGGTATGGAATAGAACAAGAGTACACATTACTTCAAACAGATGTGAAGTGGCCTTTAGGTTGGCCCGTAGGTGGTTATCCGGTCCTCGTGTAATGCCACTTCTTTTTGATTTCATTTCAAATTTCACACGAGTTTGTGAATTTTAAAGAGGAGTTAATGAGTTATTACTTTACTTTTCAGTGGTCCTTACATAGTCTTTGGGGCGTATAATTAAGGTAAAATTTCTTGTGTTTATCTTCAAAGTTGCTTTCATTGGTTTTTGGATCTTCAATCTGAGTGTAATTATGTACTTTATATTGCTTATCTTGAAATTTGACATTCCTTGCAAGTTTAACTAAGAAACCGCTCATAATCAAAGCAAGGGTGTATGCTAGTTCTAGAAAAGAAGGTGCCAAAGTTTGAAAGTAAGAGAAATCACAAAAAAAAAGTTTGAAATGTAGGATGCAAATAAAAGTATGATTTCTCGTAAAAATTGTTCTGATTGTACTGATATATGTCTCCCGATTTTAGAGTTTTATTTGGATACTATTAAGTTAGCTAGCTAGTTTTGGTTCAAATAGCTAGTTTTGGACAAATTAATTAGATGATGTAACTTGTTAGCTATTTTGTTTTGGTTCATCTTATGTTGACATATTAGTGCATTTGGATATAGAGAGTTTGTTTCGGTTATGTATTGTAATTTATTAGCTAATGAATTTGATTGAATTGTATTGGCTGTATATGACTAGGTAAATTGTAGATACAAAAAGGAAAATACACAAAACAGAAAAAAAATTTAAAAAAAAAAAATTTAGGCAATGGGTATCGCTTTATAGGAAGCGCTGCCTATCTGAGGACGTGTTTGGGCAATGGGTAGCACTTTTTAGGAAGCGCTTCCTATCTGAGGACGTGTTTGGGCAATGGGAAGCGCTTTTTAGGAAGCGCTGCCTATCTGAGGATGTGTTTGGGCAATGGGTAGCGCTTTTTAGGAAGCGCTGCCTATCTGAGGACGTGTTTGGGCAATGGGTGACGCTTTTTAGGAAGCGTTGCCTATCTGAGGACGTGTTTGGGCAATGGGTGGCGCTTTTTAGGGAGCGCTGCCCATTGTTGGAGTGGAATCACCAACACACGCTCAAAGAACGCCAAAAGCGCTACCCATGAATGAAAAAAAGCGCTGCCTATATACTAATTCTGTTGTAGTGTAATTTTTTGCTTATATTTAAATCTGGCTAGTATTTTTTTTTTCTTCAATTACTACATATGAAACCAGGACTTATTTATTTCGTAATAGTACAATGTAAAACAGAGGCATTATTTTAATTCTTTGTTGCATATAAAAGCCAGGACTGTTGTGTTTTGAGGAAAACAATAAGTGTTAAGAAGAAGCATGGAAGAAAAAGTTAGAGAACCATTGTTGAGAAAACAATACTATGAGAATTGCCCTGGTTGTAAAGTGGATCAAGCAAAGGAGTTGAAAAAGGATGTTACTTTTATGAATGTCTTCAATATATGGATTGTGGTGTTATGTAGCTGTAAGCATTATCATTTCAACTTTCATTTTCAGCTCCTTAATCAAATTGCACCTATTATATATATACACACACACACAAAATTGAACCTCTAATGTCTCTAAGTTTGTTTTGTGTGCAGCACTCCCTATAGCATCTCTCTTTCCATACCTTTATTTCATGGTGAGTTCAGTTATATGTTTATTGTAATGTACTTATTATCTTCCATTAGTACTGCTAAACTGAGAAATTGACTATCTAATATTGAAATTTATGTGTACCTTTCTGATAGATATTCATAAAATTTGGTAGTGTATCACTCTCTCAAATTTGGGTTGAGGATGGGAGATTTGGATTTTTAATTTGTTCAGATTTGCATCCCCAGTTAGAAGGATGTGTAACATGGGAATAAGCTTCTTTTCGTTTTCGGTTAGACGGATGTGGAATACGTGTTTCGTCTTGAGATTCAACTTGCCTAAACTTTTGGAGAACCAAACATTTCCTAAAGATATATGTGTTTCTTTTTGCTTGCTATATATACTGTAGATTTAAGAAAAAATGTTTTCAAATTAATATCTTTTTTTATATATATATATATATATATATATATATATATATATATATATATATATATATATATATATATATATATATATATATATCAAAAGTGTCTGACCTGAAAAATAACACATTGTTTGATCTTTTCTTAGCTTTTTAGATCATTGAATTCTTTACTTCAACATTTGTGGTTAATGATTAACCTTAAGAATGGTTATTAGCAAGTTCGTTCCTAATAATTTGGGGATGTTGTTCAAATCTTAAAAATTAAGTACCTAATTATATTTTTAGTTTGCAATGGGTTAAAATTAGGACCGTCTCAAACAATTTGCAATTAGTTTTTCAAGATTCTAGCTGTATTTTGTAGGTGAGAGGGATAGGGAGAGATATTTTTTGTCAAAGTTGTAAAAGAGTGGGATTGTGCTGATGCTAATTTTTTTTGGGGGCCCTAAAAATTTTGGACTGGGCTGAGGCCCTGTGCTATTGCACTGACCTGCACTTGTGACTAGCCGACCTTAGCAAGTCCAATATGAGCTGTTGCACAAGGTCTCAACCCAATACCAATTTGTTAGGGCCTGTATCTATTTGATAAAAGTATAATTAGCTTAAAATTGCATTGAGATGTTATTTATAATTTAAATAAAATAGTTTGAGTGTTTGATGATTCATTTGATAAAAGAATAATTAGGGCTCAATTTTAAGTGAGTCATTTGACAAATGTATAATTAGGACCCAACTTTTAAAATTTGAACAAAGTGTCCAAGTTTTTTGAGACGATCCTAGCAGGGCCGACTATGAGCAAGTGCAAAATGGGCAATTGCATAGGGCCCCAACCCAATACAATTTTTCAGGGCCCCAAAAAAATTTTAGTATATCAATTTGATAAGAGTATAATTAGTTTAAAATTGCATTGAGATGTTATTTACAATTTAACTAAAATAGTTTGAGTTTTTAATGATTCATTTGATAAAAGTATAATTAGGGGCCTAATTTTTAGTGAGTCATTTGATAAATGTATGACTAGGGGCCAATTTTTAAAAGTTTTGAATGCAGGCCTTCAAATGTTTTTGGCATCACCGCCTAAATAAACATATTCTCAAGAATGCAACATTTAACATCTCATGTAAAAGGCTTATCTAAAAAAAACATCTCAGGTAAAAGATTAAAATAAAAAAAACATGGCCCGCCAAGTGCCAACATCACCAACTTGATAAAAGTAATCAAGCTCACATTAACAAGGTTTTTATTTTTTGTTTCCAAACACGTTACCATAAGCTTATAATAAAAATTAATAAAAATTCACACCTAATGACAAAAGGTTGTGGCATTCTTTGTTTGACTTTTGGAGCTTAATTTTCCTTGCAAAACAGCATAATTGCAAGCTCCAGCAAGCAATATGAGATTAGAGTGAAATGGCAGAAACTGCAGTATTGTTTGCCCTGGGGGAAGTGCTCCAACTCCTAAAAGAAGAAAGCAATCTGCTGAGAGGTGTACATAGAGATTTTTCAGACATCAAAGATGAACTAGAAAGCATTCAAGCCATCCTCAAAGATGCAGATAGAAAGGCAGCAGATGAAGCAGACACTAATGATGGAATAAGAACTTGGGTGAAGCAGCTGAGAGAAGCATCATTTCGCATTGAAGATGTCATTGATGAATACCTTCGGCTGCGTGAGGCAAATCCTCCTGGATGTGGAGTTTTGGTACTCTGCAAGATTGCAAGCTCAATCAAAACATCGATTCCCCGTCATCAGATAGCATCAGAGATCAAGGACATCAAGTTGTCAATTTGTAGAATCAAGGAAAGAAGTGAAAGTTATCGTTAATATTTATCACTTATCATAAATCATAACTTCATGTTCATGAAAATATATTAGGACTAGTTGCATGAATTAGGACACATGAATAGTAATTAAGAGTTATACATACATACTCTTCCATGAAGAGTTATAATGATTTCACCCATCATGGATCCACTGACTTATTCAACAATCAACATACCCTTTCATTGACTTATTCAACTACAGTTACCAATTACCATGTGATGTCCAATATTTATTGATCACACTATAAAGATAATCCAGGATCCATTATTATACCATTCGACCAATGTTTAATTTTATAAATCAACGAAAGACCAATACTTAAAACAAATTTTTCAAACAGGTATAACTTTCTAATTTCACACGAACAAGGATCATCAAGCAGCAGTAGCACTAGAGAGATAGAAAACGGAAGATGGCGTGACCCGCGGTTGTCCTCCCTTTTCATCGAAGAAACTCAAGTTGTAGGATTTGAAGGCCCAAGAGAAGAATTGTTTGGCTGGTTCATGGAGGGTGAATCTGAGCGAACAGTGATTTCAGTGGTAGGTATGGGAGGTCTTGGAAAAACCACTCTTGCCAAGCTAGTTTTTGACAAGGTAAAAACGCGCTTTGATTGCCATGCTTGCATCACAGTTTCTCAGGTATACACTGTGAGAGGGTTGTTGATAAATATGGTGGAGGAATTTTGTAAGGGAACTGAAGACCCTCTACCACAGTTGTTACAAAAAATGGATGACAAGTCACTGATTACAGAAGTGAAGGAATACTTGCAGCATAAGAGATATTTGATATTATTTGATGATGTATGGCAAGAAGATTTTTCCAGCCAAGTTGAATTTGCCCTGCCTAATAATAACAAAGGTAGTAGGATCATAATCACAACTAGAATGATGCAAGTTGCAGAATTTTTCAAGAAATATTTTCTAGTTCATGTTCACAGCTTGCAACTTTTGCCTCCAAACAAAGCATGGGAACTCTTCTGCAAGAAAGCATTTAGATTTGAGCTTGATGGGCATTGTCCACCAGAGCTTAAGGCTATATCGAAAGAAATTGTTCAAAAATGCAAGCAGCTACCTCTGGCAATTGTAGCCATTGGTGGTCTACTTTCCACAAAATCTAAAACCATGATTGAGTGGAGAAATGTGAGTCAAAATCTGAGCCTGGAATTGGGGCGTAATGCCCATTTAACGAGTATAACAAAGATTTTATCTCTTAGTTATGATGACCTGCCTTACTATTTGAAACCATGCATTTTGTATTTTGGTATATATCCAGAGGACTACTCTATCAATCATAGGAGATTGACTAGGCAATGGATAGCTGAAGGGTTTGTTAAATCTGAAGAGAAAAGATCTTTAGAGCAAGTTGCAGGGGAGTACTTGTCTGAATTGATTCACAGAAGCCTGATTCAGGTCTCAAATGTTGGCTATGAAAGAAAAGTTAGAAAATGCAATGTCCATGATTTATTAAGGGAAGTGCTTATTAGAAAAATAAAGGATTTAAGTTTCTGTCATTTTGTGCAAGAAGATAGCCAATCAGTCGCAGTTGGAACAACTAGACGGCTATCTATAGCCACCAGGTCCAACAATGCGCTGAAGACCGCTAATGATTCCCATTTTCGTGCTATTCATGTTTTCGAAACGGGTGGACCGCTGGAGCCTTTCATTGGCAAATTGTGTTCCAAGTCTAGGATTTTGAAAGTACTTGACATTGAAGGTACATCATTGAATCATATTCCTAATAATATAGGGAATCTTTTTCACGTAAGGTACATAAGCCTAAGGAATACAAAAGTACAGGCTCTGCCTAAATCTATTGGTGAGCTACAGAACTTAGAGACATTGGACTTGAGAGAAACACTTGTGCATGAGTTGCCAAGTGAAATAAATAAACTCGCAAAGCTAAAGCATCTTCTGGCTTATCATCGCAACTATGAAGCAAAGTATTCTCTTTTGGGCTATACAACTGGTGTGATGATGGAAAAAGGTATTAAAAAATTGTCTTCCCTACAAAATCTTTATCAAGTGAATGTAAATCATGGGGGAGTAGATCTGATCCAAGAGATGAAGATGCTGAGGCAGTTAAGGAAGTTAGGTTTAAGGTGTGTAAGAAGAGAACATGGGAATGCCTTAAGTGCTGCAGTGATGGAGATGAAACACCTGGAATCACTTAATATCACTGCAATAGCTGAGGATGAAATTATTGACTTGAACTTTATATCATCCCCACCACCCCAACTTAGGAGGCTTCATTTGAAAGCTAGACTAGAGAAGTTGCCTGAATGGATTCCAAAGCTGGAGTATCTTGTTATGATAAGGCTAGGTTTATCCAAGTTGAAAGATGATCCGCTGCAGTTACTGACAAACTTGCCAAATCTGCTGAAGCTTGGTTTGTGGGACGATGCCTATGATGGTGAGTTTTTGCATTTTCAAAATGGAGGGTTTCCAAAATTGTTAGAATTGAATCTCATTCGCTTGAATGGAGTGCACTCGATACATATAGACAAGGGAGCTTTGCCCTCTCTTGAACATCTAACAATGGAAAATATCCCACAACTGAAGGAGGTACCCTCTGGGATCAAATCCTTGGATAACCTCAAATTTATAGACTTTGTTGATATGCCAGCTGAATTTGTTGAGAGCATCGATCAAGACTGCTGGATTATCAAGCATGTTCCTCTTGTATCAATTCGACAATGGATTGGCCCAAAAATCAATGATCATGAGATTCGCACTATTCAATCATCATCAAAGGACTCAAACAAAACTTAGAATATGAAGGTACATCTTCTTTGATCATCATACAATGCTTCTCTACTGTATTTTTATATTGTCAGTTAAACTATTGCTCACTAGGTTAGACACTTGTTGTAACAGTCGTTGCAGCAAATCATTCGCTAAAGTCCCTCACATGTATCTCACTCGATACCTCACTACACTCTAAGGGATGCTAACAGATATCAAACACACACACACAGAGATTTCAGCATGAGTTGAATGTCTTTTTATTGCTGGAATTGCTGAACTGATTACATTCATTAGTATTTATATACTAAGCTCAATGAGTAACTAGCTTCTAACCAATCAATTACATACAACTAACTAACTAACTTTCTGTCAGTAGTTACACATCTGAGTTATTAACAACAACAGAGAGACCGAATTCTAAAGAAAAACAATAACGAGGTTCGGCAAGTGGTGCCTACGCCCCGGGAGGAAGCTAAGCAACCCTCTTTCTTATTATTCAAATCACCGATAAAGGTTACAATATATAATGTTTTGATACTACATACCAACGAATTAGATAACCCTAAAGGATATTACCACCCGTATGTTTTACATTCTAATTCTATATATCTTCTTCATTCAACTACTAGTTCCACACACACACACACACACACACACACAAAAAACAACTAGCAGTCATAACCATGGCTGCAACATAACCACAAACACTTGTTGTGCACATCACTCACTATATCAAGTTCTAAGTGGAGATTAGAGAGAAATTGTTTAAATTAGATTAGAAATCAATTCCTATGACTCTTCAAGAAAGTTAATTAGTAAACTAATCAGAGCAGAGATTCTATATGTTTCGACCTAATCTAATCTACACATAATTTACTCAAATTGGATTGACGATAAAATTTAATAGATGGAAAACCACATAAGTTATTCAAATTCACTTTTTTTTTACCTCTAAGATGCTCGTTGGCTGGGTATGATCAACGGCGGTGTCTGGCTTCGTTGAAGGAAGCGGGAGATAAACTGAAAGCGACTGTTTGTATATATATATATATATATATATATATATATATATATATATATATATATATATATATATATATATATATATACACACACTATAGACCCTCTACACTTCTTTTTTCTTGGTGTGATCTTTGAACTCACAAGTATAAGTACTAAATATACACACAAATCTTAAAAATTCATTTTACTCCCTGCAAAATATTTTTTTTTAATTCATTTTGGTACTTATTTTGATTTTTAAGCTGATTTGACACATTTAGCATAGCTGACAACGTTGATGTGGATGTTTTAACATCTGTGGACTACCACGTCACTTTAAAAAAATATCAAATGCCTATTATACTCACCTAGCTTCAATTTGGAGATAACTTCAATTTAGGGCATAATAGAAATTTAACATTTGTTTTAAGTGAAATGGTAGTCCACGTGTGCTAAAACATCTACGTCAACGTTGCAAGCTGTGTTAAAATTTGCCAAATCAGATTAAAAATCAAGGTAGGGACCAAAATGAATTAAAAAAACATTTTGCAGGGAACTTTTTTAAAAAAATATTTTTGCAGGGACTAAAATAGATCTTCACTCATTTTACAAAGACCAAAATGATATTTAAGCCAAAAATCAATTACCAACACTTGGGAGGATAATCTAGCAACCAGATATCCATAAACGACATTTCTGTCGCTGAGACAAATCAACCTTGAACATACCCTATACACTATCATAGTCCTATTTTTTTTTACTCGTTTGATTTATTTATGATATTTTGATACTAAAGTTGACAAGAAAAACGTTGGCTAACATGTAATCGCTGTGAAAATCATTAATCATTCACTAGATGCAATTAATTAGGAATTTCGGGTATTCAATTGTGGTTAATCATGTTTAACTTATTAATTAATATAATTAATGAGTTTTGGCATATGTTATATTTCTTAATTATTGACTAAATTTATGGTTTAAGAGTCATCGGAGATCTTTTAACAAATGAATCAACATTAAGTTTTAAGATATAGGATTCTCTTAAGACATTTTAATGTTTTCCTAATACGTGCATAGTCTATAAAATAATATTGATCATCCATGTTACTGTTTGCATCTGTCTCAGATGAGTCTTGCCTTGGTTTGATTTAAAGATGATTTTTAAAAAAAATCTTGATTATGAATATATTATTAACGATTTTGCAGCAAAAAATGCAAGAGGATATTCAAAGATTAATTGGTGGATGTTCCTATTAGTATGGAATGCTACTACTACATGTTTGATTGATAGACACACGTATATTTACTTTTGTTATAATTTTATTGTGTTTTTGATTTGAACTTTCAAATATTGATGTAAACTTTGACTTTTCTTCCATAATATTTTATTTTCCTTGAGATTGTATTAAAATAATTATATATATATATATATATATATATATATATATATATATATATATATATATATATATATATATATATATATATACACACTCTGTGTGTTGACTTATAAAAAATGGAGCATTGAGTTCTAATTTCGCACATGCACACAAAATCTCAGGGACGATTTTGCTTCTAGCAACACAATATTTAGTATATCGGTCTTAGCAGCAGCACGCCATAGTGATTAATACAAGTGGTGTTAAACACTAGGAGCGCGAGTACAAACTTGCAACGCTCAACTTTTCCCTCCCCATTGATTCATCCCGATTGTTTGTACTAAAGACAAAATAATAGCATATAGCATATTTCTCTCAAATATATACACAACACACATGCAAAATTGCACCTGCGGTCCTTTAAGTTATTTAATTTTAAGTTTTTGATCCTTTAAGTTTTTCTACATAATGTTAACACTGTTAGTCCCTTTTCATTCTATGTTTCAAACAAGCCTATGGCATTAACGTCAGTGATGTGTCCGTAACAGAAGCATATGTGGCTTTCTACGTGGTTTTCCACTTAAATCAAATTCCAAAATTGGTTTTCTGCTTCATTCTCCCAAAATCGCGAACCTAAAATTACGAACCAGAGCATCGATTTCTCCTTCAATGGCTTCATTCCGAACTAGCAGATCAAATTCTTACAACCAATGTCGCAATCCTTCAATTCGAGTGCAAGACGAGATGATTTTGCACTAAATTGTCGTTGTAGAGCAAAAGCAGTTAAAAAAAATGGGACCAAAGTTTTGGAAGAAATTTTGGGGTTGCAGGTACTTTGTGGTGTGTATTTCTTTGTTTTATTGTGTGTTTTTTCTGTTTGGGCATATTTGTTGACATCTTGTTTATTAACAAGGTGCAAATATTTATTATGGATGCGCTTTTTTGACTAGTGTACTGAACTCATCATTTAGTTACATAAACTCGAAACGTTTGGCAACGACTGCGTAAACTCGAAACGATTCTCATACCAAATAGCCTGAGCGCAGAGTGAAGCGACTGGTGAAACGTTATAGTGTCGTTTTGGAGATGGGGATGAGAGAAGGGAAAGAGTCTTCGAAGGGAACAACTTCAGGTTGAAGGAAAAAGGTGCGGGGGATGTTGGGGCATGTTGTTGAAGAAGGAGAGGGAGATGTTGAGGTGGTGATCGGAGGAGAGGTCAGGAGCGGGTAACCAAGTGTGAGGGAAGTGAACTCTTGCCCATACTATGTCCCCTTTTCTTACCCTAGATTGTGTTGGAGGTGTGGATTGTCACAAGCCTAACTTTTAGGTCTGGTCTGGCATTTGTGAAAGTCTGACATGGCCTAAAAGCCTATTTCAATTTTTTTTTTTACAAAAGCCTACAATCTTTAAGTTATGTATGCTTTTGTGAATAGACTAAGAAGCTAAAACATCAGTGAGATTAAGTTCTATTTTATATGACATCTCATTTAAATTCTATTTTATAACTTTAAATATTTCAAAAATTGATGTAGGTCAATATGTTAAAATTAACAGAAAATATTAGCGAATTTATGATTAAACATGAAGTATAAAATTTAAAAATATGATTTGTTTTTAATTAAATAGGCCGGCCTAATAGGCCTAAATGGATATTTCAATGACACGTAGTCTGACCTTTTTAGGTAAATTGGCTTTTAAAAAAGCCTAAGTCTTATCTATTTAGAAAAAACTTGGCCTGACGTAATTTGGGCCATGGGCCTCTGTTGATCGACTGGCTTATTCAAACCCTAGGTGTTGGCTTTACTTTGATAAGGGGTGGAAATAGGTTGGGGTGAGCTGGGCTTTGTAATGCTTGGGTCTGGCCTGCATCGAAAAAGTTAGGCCCGAGCCTGACAAAGCCAATATCACTATTTTTTAACAAAAACCTATTTTTTGATGGCGTAAACTTTTGTAAATAGACTAACAAGTTAATAAGTCAAAGAAATTAATTTCTAATTTAAGATCTAACAAAATCTTTTAAAGAAATATATTTATATGACACCCTATTTAAATTTTATTTTATAATAATAACTTTAGATATGTCAAACTCATGTATGTCAATATATTAAACTAGTGTGTATGACCCGTACGATGCACAGGTATACACTATATTATTAAATTCTCTGATCATTAAATATCATATGATATATGGTTTGGTCCAAAAAAAAAATATGATATTATATATGGTGTCAAAAAAAGTGTATATATATATATATATATATATATAGTTTATTTATTAACTATATAATCGAGTTTCACATGTTATTATATTTGACGGGTAATATATGCTTTATAGAATTGGATTACTCTTTAAATATTTTGGTATTCTAATATTTACAATTTGTGACGTAATGTCAACATATAATGGTTTTGATGATTCTAACAACTTTGAGTCCAAATAATGCATGATATGCCATAGTGTTACGATAAAGTTATTGGCTAATCACAAAAAAAAAAAACGTGTTGTAATGGAGATTTTTTTCCGTCCTCATGGGGAAAAATTCCTGTGTGTAGTATCTCTAATGGCACTTCAAGTGGGATCCCCGTAGTCCCTATAGGGACACTAAAATATCATTAAAATTAATTAAAATTATAAATTAAAATCCAATAAAATTGGAAAAAAAAATAAAGAAAATGTGACTAAAAAATAATAATTAAATATCTCAACATTAAAAATGTAAAAGTTTGTCTTTATTTATTTTTTTTTTATAATAAAAATATAAGATGAAGAATAAAAACATAAAAGTAATCACTTTTTAATTAAAAATACATATGAAAACCCTAACAAAATCAATTATGGTATTTATGCAAGGAAGAGAGCACGGGTCCGTCTCCATACCCAAATTGACCATATAGGGAGATTTTTTCCTCCGTGCCCATCCACATGGGAGAAGTCCCCGCGTGCGGTGTGTCTATGGGGCAGTCCTCGTGAAGATCTCTATGTAATGGTAGATATTGCCACCACTAATTACATTATAACATACTGAACAACTTAATTGGTACACTACGCCAGCGTACAAGGTTTATCAGCGTTTTTTTTGGGCATTGGTAGCGTTTTAAAACGCTAGAGAAGCTGGCGCTACTAATGCGTACACCCCATTAGTAGCGTTTTAAGAAACGCTAGCCATTTACCCAGCGTGTTTTAGACATACGTAGCGTTTTATATAAAACGCCAGCCATTGACCAGCGCCTTTTTACAATTCCTAGCGTTTTCAGAAACGCTAGGGATCCCATAGCTCATTTTACTACCATTCCTAGCGTTTTAAATAAAAACGCTAGGGATCCCATAGCTCCTTTTTACTACCATTCCTAGCGTTTTAAATTAAAACGCTAGGGATACTATAGCCCTTTTATTACCATACCTAGCGTTTTATAAAAACGCTAGGGATGCTATAGCACCTTTTTACTAGCATTCCTAGCGTTTTATATATAAACGCTAGGAATGCTAGTAAAGGTGTTATAGCATCCCTAGCGCTTTTTTATATAAAACGTTAGGATGCTATATAGCATTCCTAGCGTTTTATAAAACGCTAGGGATGCTATAGCACCTTTATTAGCATTCCTAGCGTCAGAAAAACGCTAGGATCCTCTAGCTCCTCTTTACAATTCCTAGCGTTTTAACTTTAAAACGCTAGGTATTGAATGAATTTTTAACTTCATTTCTAGCGTTTTCACTCTAAAACGCTACCTATTGACTGAATTTTTTTAAATATTTTTTTATTTTGGTTTGTTCTCCATTTTAATTACAACCTATAAATTCATTCCCTTTTCAACAAATTCAGAAAATACATTCCAATCCAATATATCATTCAAACAAAATTCACCAACAAAATTCATCAAATAATATTTCCAATCCAATATATATCATTCTAAGAAGTACTTACAACATAATATAAATCCAATATATACAACATAAATAATAACTAAACTATTATGAATCTCAAAACTTGCTACAAAAAGCTAGAAACAAAATGGCACCACTCCCTCGATCATTGTAAGTTGTTCAAACAGAGTAATTGGATTTTTTGAAGTAAGGGGAAAATATGAAAAAAAAATGAAATAAAATTAGAATTAAAATGTTTATTAAATGTGAGTAAGTATTATAATATCAATATAAAAATAAATCTAAGTAGTTACCTTGGTTGGGATTGCTACTTTGTCATGAGTGATAATCTCTTTCATATACCTCATAACATAGTACCCACAATCATTGCTATTTGGTTGTTTAGGACACTACAAAGCAAAAGATTATAACTTAATTGTCACATTTTTATGACCAAAAATCAATTAATTAAAATTATAAGAATGATTCTTAAAAAGCTTACAGGTTATGGGTAGCCATCTTGTTTTAGTCAGTAGATAATCCCAAGTATTCTTTCAAAGCAACAGTAACGTCATACATATATATATATAACGTTAAGTTGAACAAAATACATATATTAAATTATACAAATTAAAATGAGAGGGTTACACATACACACCTCTCAACCGATTCTACGAAGTCTTCGTGAGACGTTGTAATGGCCTTGAAGTGAATCCGGATAATAGACAACATTTTGCTTAGGGTTTATTGCAAAGAGTACCCAATGTTGCCTGCAAGTAAATGAAGAACGAATGAGTACACATTAATTTACACTATAATACAATCCTCAAAATAATTAAACAAGTGATTGAAGACTAAATTTCTCACCCATTATTGAGTGGTGCCAAAAATAAAGAGTCGCCTCTTCAAATGCTTGGCTTCCATGAAGCGTGAATGGATATAACTTTGTACTTCACTCTTAATCACGATGAATACGTTCCTCAGATTACCTTGCTTAAACACAACGATACACGCGCGGACACAAGAAGAAATACTTCGTGTCCGTTGAGAAAGGACGTAAGACGATTGTACAAAAACCTATAAATAATATATATACAACTTTTTGAGATCCTCATATATATACTCTAATATAAACAACTATTGTGTACAAATAATTTAATACATACCTCTGGTATACCACTCTAATATCGATGGCAAGTGGCCCAATCCATCTCAACTATAGCTTTCATATCCTCGATGTTGATCATTACCAATCGCTCCAGCCCACAATGTTATCGGGCGGTAAAAAAAATTGGTAAATCTGGTTCATTTTTTGAATGTGGACCTTTAGAGAATCGATGTAGTTCTCGAATTCATCATTGGGAAATTGACCAACATGTTGGACTGGTTGTATAGAAGATGGTCGGGAGAGTTTGGTAGTGGAAGGGAAGGTTGGGACACTTTCATGGAAGGGAAGGTCGGGACACATGGGGTACCTAGTATATATTAAAAAAATGATTAATTAGCTAGTTAGTTAACACACATTATAGTCATTTAATTATTAACAAAAATATTGTCACTTACAACGACAAGTTGTTCAAAGCCATGCCACAAAAGTACTAAGTGCTTGATCCACAAGAAATATATCCGCATTAGCAATTGGAGCAGCAATGGTGCGGACTCTCTATTGAATAGTCTACCCTAACTCTCAAATGGTTTTCGTGCATGGCCACGACAGTGCGATGTGGCACTCAATTGGTTACATATCAAACTCTCTCGCAACCTTTCGATGTGGGTTTGCAATATATAGCTCACATTCACGATTATCCTAAATCAATTATAAAGAAAAATAAATATACATGATAATTTTATCAAATACATATGTACAAAAACAGTCGAGTTTTGTTAAATAATGTGTTGAAGGGATGGTGCAGCTATCTCGGGCGCTATGGGGGTGCAAAGAGCTCAATAGGTTCAGCAGGGGGTGGTGTGCAGCAGGATGGTGCACCAATCCTTTGTGCCAAGAGTCGCTTAAACATCCTGTCTCTCTTCCATTAGCACAAAGAACATTCTTGGATAGCTCGTCATACTTTTCCGCCATGACTCTACAATCCCCGCACCCTTGCTTTGGCTCTTCTTTGGCCCAAACACGCTTGTCGGAGGAATCCCATATCCATAACCTCTAATCCGACCATGTCTCTCTTCCCTTCCCAAGGCACGAGCAAGGACATCTTGGTGACCATCACAACTGTTAAATCTCCTTGTGATACTGATTGTGATATGCTTTGTCGATGCACAAACATAAATAACGGATAAAATTAATAAACAAGTGTCAAGTGAAATTTAATCGACAATAAAAAATATGTCCACGTGTCAAAAAAATCGAGTAACGGATAAAAATAATAAACAAGTGTCAAAGAAATTTAATCGAGAATAAAAATATGTCCACGTGTCAAAAAAATCGAGTAACGGATAAAAATAATAAACAAGTGTCAAAGAAATTTAATCGACAATAAAAATATGTCCACGTGTCAAAACAAATCGAGTAACGGATAGAAATAATAAACAAGTGTCAACGAAATTTAATCGACAATAAAAAATATGTTCACGTGTCAAAAAAAATCGAGTAACGGATTAAAAAAATATAGTCAGACACAAATTCCAACTTGCAATTTTTTCATGAATTTTGGAACACTTACAATTTTGTCATTGACCTCCTTAGTTTTCGGATCCACAATCTCCCATCCTTGTTTTGTCGGGCCTCTAACTGGACAATCGCACGACGATCAAGGGATTCTTGAGTTGGATCTTTCCCCTCTTCCAAGAACTATTTAAGTTTAATAATTGTTAATCAACTCAGTAAATTAAAAGATTCATTAAATCATAATAAATTAAACTAATTGTGTCTTACCAATCTTTCTTCGAGAATTTGATATCCACTAGAACCTCCTCTATAAGGGTACTCGGGATTAGAAGCTCTTTCTTTATTCGCTTTGCTCTTTTTCTATTTAAAAAGATAAGTATACATTAATGAATGATATCTACTTGTGAAATATATATATAACTTAAATAATTAATATACTAACCAGAAATCCGGATCTCAGAGTGCGTATATCTACAAATTTGGTCCAATCCTCCTTAGTTATAATTAGGCATACAATCTTTCGAGGCTCTGTCTGATGGTCCCATCGGGACGCTTCTTATACTTTTTCCCCACATCGATTCTGTAAGCCCTATGCAACCTTCCCGCTTCCTTCAAGATCCAATCTCTTGGGACTCATCGACATCAAAGTGTTTCTAGTTATACATAAAAATGGATTAAATAAATATAACTAAAAATCACTAAATAAGATTATTAAAGAGGTCTAAAATTATATACTTGTATTAAGTCCCAAAAATCATCTTTCATTTTTAGGCAAAACTCGATTATGTTTCTCATTCCAACTTTTAATTGAAATTGGAAAGATTTGCTTCACCTTAGTACCAATAAAGCTAATTAAATTTGTGCCGTTGTCTCCAATTGGCAAACCTTTAACACTCCATCGGACCTTAAATAATTAAATCATTAAATAATTAGATAACTTGGAAAGGTAGAGAACAACATTAATAATTAGTAATTAACTTACCTTATATTTCGTGTCCTTTACTTATCCGATTGACGATATTCTTTTTCGATGTAATTCCTCGGGAGTGAACTTCTTTGTGTTTCTATCACCCCCATCACCACCACCACGACTACTCGTGATCACTATGTGATGCCATCCGACTTGCAATGACCCAAATGAAATAGACTCAGTGAGTTTTAGCTTTAAAATTGTTTAGAACCAACAAACACTTGACAAAATATAGAAGAAGCCATGCACTAAGTAACAGTGATGAAAGCCATGCACTAAGTAACCTAGAGTAAACATACAGAGGAAAGCCATGCACTAAGTATATAACCTAGAGTACTAAACATATATAGGAAAACCATGCACTAAACAGAGAAAGCCATGCACTAAGTAACCTAGAGTAAACAGAGAAAGCCATACACTAGGAAAGCCATGCACTAGTCAAGTTAATAATGCTATCTAAGCTAGACTAATCTAACAACTAATTAGATACAACATTGAGCTAAGTAAAGAGAAAGCCATACAAAAGATACATAACAAACCATAAAAAACCATAACAAATAGTCATTGCGGTGAGAGAGGTGGAGAGTACGTGAGTGCGTAAATACCTTTGAAAGCGGAGAGAGAGTGCGTAAAAGGAAACAAATGGGAGTGAGCTGCGTGGTAAGATAGCACCAACGAGAGAGAGGATGAACGAAGAGGATAGGTTTCTCGCGCTTTACGCTTTCTGGGTCGCGTTTATGGGTTTCTCGGGTCGTAGCACCAAGGAGATGAACGAAGAGGGTTTCCTGGGTCGTGGAGGTTCGCAAAGGTACGATGAACGAAGATGAGTTCTGGGTTGTTCGTGGAGAAAAGTTAGGTAGATGAGTTTTGGGTTGTACGTGAGTGTGTGAGGGAGATGAGAGGCGCGCCTTGTAAAAATTTTAATAGCATTCCTAGCGTTTTTACATAAAACGCCAGGGATCAACTAGCGTGTTTACCATTCCTAGCGTTTTCGTAAAACGCTAGGAATGCTAGTAAAGGTGCTATAGCATTCCTAGCGTTTCAGAAAAACGCTAGGATGCTATAGCACCTTTATTAGCATTCCTAGCGTTTTTCAGAAACGCTAGGGATCCTCTAGCTCCTCTTTTACAATTCCTAGCGTTTTAACTTTAAAACGCTAGGTATTGAATGAATTTTTAACTTCATTTCTAGCGTTTTCACTCTAAAACGCTACCTATTGACTGATTTTTTTAATTATTTTTTTATTTTTGTTTATTCTCCCCTTTTAATTACAACCTATTAATTCATTCCCTTCCAAAGAAAATTCATCAAATATCATTCCAACAAAATTCAGCCAATATCATTACAATCCAATATATAGATACACACAAAATTCAACCTATTAATAGATATTTTTGTTTACAAATCATACAACATCATAAGTAACTTACATTATGAAACTCAAAAGTAGCTACAAATTAAAGCTATACCATATATAACATAAATGACTACTGTCTTGACCACTAGATCTCATGATCACTAAGTGATGCCATCCGACTCGCAATATAACATAATCCATGTTATTGTTAAATTTACAAAAACAATATAATAATTATCTATTAATAAAAATAACGAGAAATCATTAAGTCTATATTACCTTTTCCTTTTCCTAGATAAAATTTTGTTTGCAATCAAGCGTCTTGGTATTTTTTTTTCCGACGAATAAAAATTCCATCATTATGATCTTTTCTAAAATATACAACATCCTCTATAGAAGTATTTTCCCTATTATTGGTTCCGATGTTTCAAGAACGGGTCGCCCTCAACACCAACATCATCGGGTGCTTCATCATCATCGTTGTTATACACAAATTTTTTGTCGATCAATAGAACAATAGACCAATTGATATTAATCGGATCGATGACATAAAACACTTGTTGAGCTTGCGATGCTAAAATAGAAGGTTCATCTTTATATCCTAACTTGTTGAAATTCACCCGCATGAACCCTAATTCATCAATCAGAAACCAAGATTATTGTCAACCCATTCACATTTGAACACAGCTCTGAAACATATTGTAATCCAACTCCCATATGTGTTCAATGAAGCCAAAGTAAGACATATTCGCATATATGGGATTTCTATCTTTGCAATTGGATGCATGCATAGAATGAGCTACAAGAGTCACCCCACTATTTTGCATTTTACTCGATCATCTTGTTCTTTTGTATAGAAAGTGCACTCGTTCATTAGATAGTCTGTTGTAAGAGAAGACATGTATATTTGGACCTTTTGCTAACCATCTCAATCTTTTTGAAATCAAGTAGGATTCAAACACACTCACCATCAATGTGATGTTTTAGCCACACTATGAAACTCCTATTGTGTTCTTTTTGCTAACCAAACTTGCTTCTTTCAGGAATTGACTCTTAAGAATCTCCTTGTGCTTGGCAACATATGAATCAACCTCACTATCATTGTGAAGAACGCACAAGTGTGCTTGCTCTAGTTCTTTCCTTGATACCATCACTAATTTATTTCCTGTCATCCCTTTACTAATCCTTCCTGCATGACGAGACCTTGGCAGTCCCACAGAATATTCAAGACTAGATAGATAGCCCGTGCAAAACTCAATAGCCTCTTCAACTATGTAGCGCTCAACAATACAACCCTCAGGTCGTGATCGATTTTTCACATATCCTTTTAATATCTTCATGTAATGCTCAAACGGATACATCCATCTCATGTAACATGGGCCACACAATTGTGTCTCTCTAACCAGATGAACTATTAGATGAATCATTATGTCGAAAAAGGAAGGTGGGAAATACATCTCAAGCTCACACAAAGTGATGATAATTTCTCTTTGCAATGTTGGCAACTTTCCAGGTCAATCACTCTACTACAAATCGCCTTAAAGAATAAACAAAGTTTGGTTAAGGTCCGACGCACTTTCTTAGGCAAAATGGATCGAATACCAATGGGTAGCAAATTCTCCATGAGAACATGACAATCGTGGGACTTTAGAGACTTTAACTTGAGGTCTTTAATCGATACAAGAGTCGCCACATTTGAAGAGTATCCTCTGGAACTTTAACTCCATGAAGAAACTCACAAAAGACGGTCTTTCTCCTTTCTAGATAGAGTATGAGCTGCTGGGAGGTAGATATGTACGTGTACCCTTCTTTACCTGGACCCAATTCAGGTCTCAAACCCATACTAACCAAATCCAACCTTGAGTTGATGGTATCTTTAGTCTTACCCGGCATATTGAGTAAGGTACCAATGACACTTTCAAGACATTCTTTTCAACATGCATCACATCAATGAAATGCCTTACATATAATGACTTCCAAAGATGGCAACTCAAAGAAAATCGACTTTTTCTTCCACCCCGTTTGGCAATCTCTCCGCAAAAGGCTTCCCAAATTTAATGTTCAAATCTTCCACCTTTTCAAATACACGTCGCCGTCAAAGGCGGGGAGCTCTACGTGTTTCAGTATTCCCATCAAATGCCTTTCTCCACAATCGATCGAGTGACGAGTTGATGGCAAAAATCTACGATGACCAAGATAGATATTCTTCTTACCATGTTCCAACCACATCCAACTGTGTTGTCTTCACATATAGGGCATGCACACCGCCCTTTGTTACTGCACTCCGGATAGATTGCCGTATGCGGGGAAAGTCGTTAATTGTGCCAAAGATCATAGCCCTCGTGGTGAAACTTTCTTCTCGAACCCATCATACACCTCTACCGAGTCTCCCACATTTGCTTCAAGTCTTCAATTAAAGGAGCCAAGTATACATCAATATCATTTCTGGTTGTTTGGGCCCGAGAAATTAACAAAGACTGAAGATCATATATTTGCGTTTCATGCAAAGCCACGGTGATAAGTTATAAATCGCCAAAATCACGGGCCATGTATGTGGGAGCTACTCGATACCGTGCGGGTTAAATCCATCGCCAGAGACAATGCAAGGCGTAGGTTTCTCGGGTCATCCCCGAAATTAGGATACTCAATATTGATTTTTTCCATTGCGGAGAATCACGGGTGTCGTAGCATACCATCTTTAATCCTTTCATCCTCATGCCATGTCAAGTGTTTTGCATCTTACGAACTACGATACATGCGCCTAAATCGAGGAATTATAGGAAAATACCACAACACCTTTTGTGGAGCGGACTCTTTCTTCTTATATCTACGCATGTGCATTACATTTAGGACACGACTTTAACAACGCATGTTCATTCCGAAATAAAATGCAATCATTCGGACAAGCGTGTATCTTCTCATAGTTCAAGCCAATAGACCCCAACATTTGCTTTGCATCATACGTCCGAGAAGGAAGCACATTATCATTCGCAACATTTCTTTCAGAAGTGAGAGTAAATCGGTAAAGCTCTTATCCGTCCATCCGTGGCGAGTTTTCAAGTTATACAACTTGATCACAGCCAATAATTTTGTGAATTCATTACAACCCGCATACAATGGTGTCTCTGCATCAGTTATCAACTTCTCAAACATTTCGGGACAATCATTAAGATCCTCTTCAACCACCTTTGCCATCTCTTCAAATTCGTTCGCATCAAATGAATGTGTTCGGTGTCAACGTGGCCACAAGATATCTCTTACTAATATCATTCATATTTGAAGATTCACCTTTTTTCTCACCGTGCATTATCCAACAAGTGTAACTTTGATCAATTCCATTCGCCTTTAAATGTCGTGCCAACTCCTCTGCAGAAACGATTTTACATAACAACACCTTAAACAAGGACATTTCATACCAACTAGAAGTCCCTAAACGTTCAACAGCACAGCTCACAAAATAATCCACTCCAATGCATACTCCTTTGGACATGCGATTGGCGGACATCCAATTTCTATCCATAATTTCCAAATTATATTTATAATAAAATCCCGAGAAGAGAACTTTAACATATGACCCATCAAGCAATTCGAATATAATGAAGAATCAATTCATATAAAAACAAACAAAAATTCCTCTTTTAAAATTTTTTCAAATCCACTCCTTATTTTCCCAAGCTATATCTATATCATATTATAGTCTTCCAAATAATTAATTTATGTTTAACAAGAAGAGGCTAGTGGTAAAAAAAAAGAAGAAGAGTCTAGTGTGCACAAGTGACAAAACTAATATATTTCTAAACTAGAACCCATAATTAATATCTAACAAGAAACAGAGCAAGGAACAAAAACTCACCAATGTTGTCCGAGTGAGAGAGATGATGTTCACCGAGAGAGATGATTTTCGTTGAGAGAGATGATGTTAATTTGAGTTAGGGTGTTAGGGTTTTATGTTTCGGGTGAGTGATTTTTGCGTTTTCGGGTGAGAGTAAGAATGAGAAAGGAAGTAGCTCAATGGGAAACAAAAAAATATTATTTAACCATACCTAGCGTTTTCTAAAAACGCTAGGATCTATCTAGCGTGTTTTCTAAATACCTAGCGTTTTGAATAAAAGCGCTAGGATCCTGTCTAGAGTGTTTACTAAATACCTAGCGTTTTATAAAAACGCTAGGATCTATCTAGCGTGTTTTCTAATTGGCTAGCGTTTTGAAAACAAGCGCTAGGGATCTGTCTAGAGTGTTTTCTAAATAGCTAGCGCTATATAAAAACGCTAGGATCTATCTAGCGTGTTTTCTAATTGGCTAGCGTTTTGAATAAAAGCGCTAGGATCCGTCTAGCGTGTTTTCTAATTTGCTAGCGTTTTTAAGTAAAAGCGCTAGGGATCCGTCTAGCGTGTTACCTAATTGGTAGCGTTTTAAAGTAAAAAAACACTACTAATGGTGTAGCGTGTTATTAAAATGGGTAGCGTTTTTTTATAAACGCTACTAAAGGTGGCGATCTCTTTTTACAATTCTGGCGTAGTGGTAAGCACTAATTTGTTAATAATTTGCAATTTATATTTTTTCTCGTCTTCAATTTATTCTCAGCTATGTTCTGAGTTCATTTTATTGTTTTGTTTTTGTTTTGCTTAAAAAGTTCATTTTATTGTTTTCTTAATGTTGAAGATATTTTTTTTATCAATGAGATGTTGAAGATCGATCAATGGGTTGTTTACGATAATGTATTCAAAGGTATGAAATTCAAAAATGCGAAAATTTAGGTCAATCAATTAAATCGGCATAATGAATTTGGCTCAAAGGCTAACATGTACAAATCGTTTTTAAATGTGATCAGTTATTGAAAGTCATTTAAATTTAAATTATACTAGTATGATTCACCCGTGCCAATACGGGTCGACATTCACCTGTAACTTAAAAAATTGACAATTTTTTTTAGGAATTAAAAAACCAGAAGTTGTATATTTAAGTGCATTGTGTGAGATATTAAATACTCTGAACACTATCTAAAATTTAGCTATTATGTTGTATAATAATTTTAGGAAAATGTATTATCAACATATATTTCTGTAAAAAAAACATATTTTGTAAAAATTTTATACAAATTTGTATATTAAATTATTTGTCAAAACGTATATTTATATATCATTTTCTCGAATTGTATTAATCAATTTTCGAGGAAAAGACCCACATGGAAAACAAAAATAATGATAACTTGCAACTTCAAATTCAGCCTGTACTCGTACCTCGTGCACGGTACTTCTCAGAATTAAGAGCTACTGCAAATTTAGAGATGTTGTATACGGACCATTCAATGAGATATCTGTTAATAGGTATTATCTATTCATGACTACGATGTTAATACCACCTTCAAGGATAGATCTGTTAATTTAGAGATGTTGTAGACCCGCTATAATATAACTTTGCTCATTAAAAAAAATTCATCAGTCAAAATACAATACCTCAAAGGGTTATACTACATTGTATATATGGCTTACAATCTATCAAAAAATAATCCACCAAAAATATATCAAGAAATATGTGTGTTGCAATTTAAAAGGATTATCGTATATTTCTTTGTGAAAATGGCTCATGTTGCATACTTTAGATTAAAAATGGTAGGACAAAATACATTCATGTAGTCCGATTTCTCAATTATAGACGGAACCCAACAACATAAAATAGTGTTTATATATAGTGATTTTTGCTATCCAATAATACAATTGCTTGCTGCTTTAAAAGAAAATACAATTGTTTGCTGCATATGATTTAAGTAAATATTTATAAGATTGTGTAATTGGGTTCAGTCTTATCATGCATGAGACGAATAACATAGGTGTCCTTAACTTTGACACATGACCATACCCCAAAGGAATAATATTTATACCTAAAGATGGAAAATTACCTTAATTGGATGACAAAAAAAATTCAAAAAAAATGGTTATGTTAGTAGTTTGAATAGATTCAAAAGTAAAAATTGGGGAAAAGAACGGATGGAAATAGAAGAGAGACTCTAAAGAATGCAAAATCTATACTTTTTGTGATACCACTCTTTTAACATGTAAATAGCAAGAGTAGCTAGTGGAGAAGAGAGTCTTTTCCTTTGTACCACTAAGTTCAAAATTCCAAATAGCAAGAGTACCACAGTATATTAAGAGAGACCCACATGATCAATATTTTTGCCATAATAGTACTCTAAAATTTAGTAGTGACAATCGCAAGGTATATAATTTTAGGGGTATTTCATACTGAGATGTTATTACAACAAAAATTAGTTATAAGTATTATACGGTCCAAAATAGTAATAGTAAATAGTAACTTACAAATATATAGCAAATATACATTTGCATAAGGACATTTAGCTTGCTTTTGACTAAGGTGATTGACGTTGACAACTGCAAGATCAATGTTCTCTGTCGTAGTATTTTATTCTCTCTACTTGTTTTCTAAGTGCAACGTAGTGAATAGAAGAATATTAAGCACAAACGTTGTATCGATCAAAGTTGTATATTGATTCTAATTGTATGCGCATCAAGCTGAATACAAAAATATGTGACGAACGTTTTTAATATATAACATTATTTATAAGATGAGAATTAAAAAAAAGTTGAAATGAATAAAATTACTCATATTTAATAACATTCTAGTTAGTAAATATATAGAATAAAATCTATGGAATGTGATACAAAATATTAGATGTCAAATAAATATAATATATAAATGTAATATATAATAAAAATATATATGTTTCAAAATAAATGATAAATAGATATAAAAAGCAGGTAAAATGTTTTGCAATAAAAGATAGAATAAGATAAACATTATGTAATACGCTTTAGTAGAATGAAATTGTGGTTTCTCAAATGGTCAGCATCCGGAGGTGGCAGCGTGTGGGAATGAGTTTGATCCCCACCTTCTGCTTTTTTGGTGATATATTTCGAAATAACATGTTGACATAGATTAAAACGAAGCTGACGTGGATTAAAATGAAGGTGACATATTTAATGATTTGGCGGGATAGGTGGATGCATAGGTGTAACATCTATGGTTTAATATAATAGAGATAAACAATAATTGTGGTACAACTATACGAATATTAATGCAAAGATAGTAACCATATTAAATATGCAGATTGGAATTTCCATGTCAAATACTATGGATTTTTTTTAATGATTTTAGCAAAAATACATAAAAGAGGAATGCAATATCAATTAGTACGTAAAGATAGAAAATCACTCAACATCAATGCTAACCATGTTGACAATCCTTAGTAAACATGTCAAATAGTAAAAGAATAGTTAAAATAAAACATTAAGGCACTTGTTAAGAATGATCCTTCCATTCATCCATCAAGAAATCAAGTAAGCCTTTCATAGTCTCCTTTCCCAACTAAACAATTGTTCAATTTGGTCTTTAATGACAATGCAACTTGAATTTCTTCATGGATTTGCTTCATTAACTTTGCAGGAAAATCCCGTATTCAAGTAGGTAAACAAAAAATGTATTAATAGTATCTAGATTATTATTATTATTATTATTATTATTATTATTATTATTATTATTATTATGTCTGAATCATTATTAAGTATGCAAAGATATTTTAACAAATACGTGCAAGTTGTATCATAGTGGTCATAACAGAGTTGCTTAAATACAAACGTGTGTTCTGAGCTGTAGATAAAAATGAGTTCAGGAAAAAAAGGAATCATACCTTGTTAGCCATAAAAGAAGTCTGAAGCTATTAAGGTTAGAATATGTAACTGTTACGGTTACATTAGAATGTCATTATTGCTATTATTTATTGTTACCGTTACATAATCAAGTATATATTGATTAGGTAACAGTAACAATAAATAATAACAACAATAACATTTTAATAATGATATTCTAATGCAACAAAAACAATAATATTCTTTTTTTTTGGTCTAGGGGTCTTTGACCCCACTTCGGTGTCCAGGGGAAAGGGGCCCTGAATAATCCGGAGTTCGGTCGGGAGGTAAGTAAAGTCTGGCTCCAATTTGTTCCATCCGGGGATCGAACTCGGGTACTAGCTGAATCCGCCCCTTTAGATGGAGTGCATTAACCACTTGCACCCAAGCTTGGAGTTAAAACAATAATATTCTAATCATGATTATTTTGTCGTGGTAATAATGATTCTATTGTAACGGTAATAGTTACATATTCTAACAATCACCTTGTTGAATCACTCATAGCTTCTCTTCGAAAAGAATAGTCTCAAATCAAAAACACCAGCTTTGTGATTATATGGCTTATGTTCAATAACCTTCCAAATTTCAAGAGAATAAAATGTTATATTTAGTTCAATATACGAAAACTTGGAGATGCTCACAACTTTTTTTGACTCAAGATGCTCACAAATTTTAAAAGTAGTAAGAAACACTATATGAATGTACTCATTGTTATAGACATATATAACCATGTCAAAGTTCCCATTCCAAAATCAAAACATGGAAAAAATAGTACATATTTATAATTATAAAATCTAAATTTATGGAAACTAAAGTCAGTGAGGGAAAAATATCAATTATATGAACACTAAAGTCAGTAAGGGAAAAATATCAATTAACATATGAATGAAAAACTTGTAGGTACACAGAAAATCAAGAGAGCAGGAGAATACCCGATGAAGTCTTGGGATTTCTGGGTAGATGTGACGTGCGTAAGATTCGTCCGTTTTAAATTAAACTCACTTATGCTTGTCAAAAATCTGAAATAAAAAGATAGTAGAAGATGAAGGAAGAAGAGCAAGATGATATGGATATGAGTGAATAAATACGGGTAGAAGATAAAAACAAAAAAGTTAGAATACCCAAATAATATGGCGACAAACTTGAAGGAATAGATAAGGGTCTTTATCTTTTCAGAGGACTTGGGTGTTAAGAAGGTTGTGAAATGCAGCATCCACCATTTTGATTTGTGCCAGTATTTAGTTAAGGAGGAGATGAACAACCGTATGGATTTGGAGCAAGCAGCAACAATTGGGAACTTGTTAGGGTGCGTAGGAGGTGGTGTATTTGAATTTAGAAGCGGTGAAAATTTGGGTGGGTGGAAATTGGGTGTTGAGAGAGTGAGAGTGGTGTATTTGTATTGTAAATGCCCTTATAAGGTGTGCAAGAGAAGTCACCTCCAAAAGAATTAAATAGAAAAAGAAAGAGGTGTGCATTAGAATATTATATAAGTGTGTCTTAATTGCTAAAATGCTTAGGAGATGACATTTGACAAATAATTTAATGAAATTATTTGCAAATATTAATAGTATAGATATATAGATAGATAGATAGATATAGATATAGATTAATGCTATGATGAATTGGTGTGTTGTAGATGTTTGGAGAATAAAGTGCTTATAAAAATTAAAAAATTAGAAAATAATTTATATTTGCAAGGTCTTTTTTAAAAGTTTTATTTTTACAGGAGGCTAAATGGATAATGAATATATTTGCAGGGGGGTAACATATATTTAAGCCATTAATTATTTAACACTAAGTAGAAAATTTGATATAATAATATCGATGATATATTGTATCAATATGACAACCATTATTTTAGTTAATAAGATATGTATTGGAGATATATTTGAGAAGTATCGGGTGCGTATCGTATCAGATACGTATCAGACACGATACGTCACAATTTTTGAAGTATTGGAGTTTCATAGATGTCAGGTAATACGTGACAATTTTTTTTTGCTAAAACATCAAGTAATATGACAAAAAAGTATCATCAATAACTAATTTTTTTGCTAAATTTTCAATGAGATAAGTGATAGATAATTAAGTCTCATTAGTAACTTAAGCTGACAAAAAAAAAATACCATTATTCGGTCAAAAAAAAATACCATTAGTAACTAATTTTTCTTTATTAATTACCCGCTTTTATATTTATTTGATGATTTAGCTCTATGCGATCTATCTCTTGCAACCAAAATATTCCCCATTCACCAACATAATAATCATACTAAAAGTAAAATCACATAATGTTTGATTAAAAACATAATTATTTTTAGTTGGATCAGAACAAGTACGACCAACCAAACAATTCAATTTTGAAAACTCATTACTTCAAATGTTGTAATTTGAATCTGTGGGGGTTAAACAAGAAAAAACATGTATAGCCTTTTTTTACTTTTACCTGAAAAAAGGTCATGTATGTAGCATGGTAACCCTAACACTAGACCCATTGAGTAGTACAAGTGGGAAACATAGCACGTTACACACAACACAATTAGTGTTATTGGACCCCATTTACACAACATCAATGCTTTCTTTTATTTCATTTTTCAGCATGCTTAATCCATACCCTCCTTTTCATTTATTAATCAATATCGTTGATTCAGTGGTTTAATCTATTATGAGACATAGGTTCGATCATTGTTCTGATTTTGATTTCTACGGTGGACAAATTTGGTGTTGACCAACGCAAAATTTGCTTCTAAGTACGAATAGAGATTGATATTTCGTTAAAAGCGTTGGGACACTCCGTGGATATTTTAGCATAGTCTGAACCAAAAATACCTTTTCATTTATTTTTTCCATTTTACTTTTTATATCACCATGAAGTGTCATCATCATTCCACGCTCATGAATCATTTCTTCTTCTTCTTTTTTGCATGTAGGTGCACATTTTTTCCACTCTACTCTTAGTTGTAAATTCTTTTCTCTTTCTTCTTTCTCATTAGATTTGACTTTGAAACTTGCATTACTAGAAGAAGCAAATCCTTTTGAAAGAAACTAACACATTTGAGAGTTTAGTTAAAGCAAAACCTCTCCAAGAAGTAGAACAAGTACCTTGTTTTAGCCTTTTCCATTTCCGTATTTGTACTAGTTACTACTTACTAGCCATACCTTTCTCATCTATCTATTACCATTTCCTACTCTAAAATCTTTCTTGTGTGACATTGATTCTATAGATTAAGATTCATGTTCTAGCCATCAAAAATAGAAATCAAAGGCTTTCCTTTTGATGTTAGAGACTCATAGCCACAGAAAACAAGAAAATAGAAAGTAAGTTTCAAGTCTTTTGGTAGCTCAAGTTCATTAGCTCGTTGTTGCTGTCGTTGCTCCACGAACTGTCTAACATTTAGCTAGCTTTACTCATTCTTTCTTAATTTTGTTATTAATTAAGCCTTAGCACTTTTTTTTTGATAAATAGAAAACTCACTGAAATAGACTAGCTTCAGCATCACCGTGGAACCGCTCTACCCACCTTCTATGGGATCAGCTTTCACTTTTATTTTGATGATATTTTGTTATGTATCATTGTCATTTCTTGGATCTAATGGTCAGAGTATCAAATCAGCTCATGTTCTTGATCTTCTCATAAGAGACTATACATTCAAGTCATTAGACAAAAATTTGAAGACAGGAATATCAGAATCAGTGAAACTACCATCAAATTTATCAGACATTAAAGTTGATGCTGTGAGATTTAGATGTGGAAGTTTAACAAGGTATGGTGCAAAATTAAAGGAATTTCATCTAAATATTGGTGTTACTATTCATCCATGTATTGAAAGGGTTATGTTGATAAGACAAAGTATAGGTTATAATTCTTCTTCTATATATTATTCTAATTATTTATCTAAGTATCAACTTGTTTCTCCAATTTTGGGAATTCTAGCTTATAATGCTGATAATGATAATGCAAATTCAAGTAGTGAAAATCCTTTTCAACTTGGAATTGAAGCTAGTGAAAAACTCATCACAATTGATTTCAAGAATGTTACAAATTTTGAAGAGGGAATTAAAGTGAGACCATTTTGTGCAAGTTTTGAAGGAAATGGAAGAATGACAATTTCAAAAACAAATCCTTTAACACCATTTATTTGTGTTGCAAAAAGACATGGACATTTTGGTTTGGTTATTGAGTCACAAAAACAAGAAGAAGAAGATGAAGAAGAGTTCAATAAGCCATTAAGTCAATGGAAAGTGGCAGTTGGAAGTACAATTGGTGCTGTTTTAGCTGCTTTTCTATTAGGGTTGTTACTTGTAGCTATGCTTGTTAGAGTGAAGAAGAGATCAAGAATTGTGGAAATGGAAAGAAGAGCTTATGAAGAAGAAGCACTTCAAGTATCAATGGTTGGACATGTTAGAGCTCCTACAGCACCTAGAACTAGAACATCACCAACACTTGAACATGATTGAGTGTTGGTTTCATTGTCTTGCTGATTAATTTGTTTTGTAACATTATATGATCACATTCAATCAAATTTTATCATAGGTTATAACATCAAATTCTATTATTAGTTTCTATTTTGGTGTCCAAAGTGAGGAGACCTTTCAAATATGTGGAAAAAGAGATCATTAATACAACACTAGCATGCACTACTTATACTACCTAGGGGCCCTACGGTGTTCAATCCTATATGGCAGCGGTGTCCTTCCTCCTCCGACCGAAGTAGTGGGGTGGCCAGACCACTACTACGGTAGGAGTCAATGACTCCTCGCCACGCTCCCTCCTTTGTCTTCTAGTCAGACGCGTCTTGTCCTATACATGATCCGTGCAGCGGCGCAGACCGTACGATTGTCCCCTGTAGTGGTAGACCAATGTTGGTTGTGCTCCTCTGGTTGTCCATTGCGCTCCTCTGCCATCTCGCTTTAGTCTTTAGGAGCCCTCCTCGGTCCTCAGGGCTACTTCTCGGTCTTTGGGGTCTCCTGATCGGTCAGTCCAGACACCTCGGTGCAATTCCTGATGTAGACTGCAAGAGCATCCTTATCAGTTCCTATAATAATCTTAATAGGTTTTTTAGTATTCCAAATTTCAATTTTTCTTCCTCCTAATTAAAATTGCTAGGATCCACAATCTTTTCTCTAGTTACTAGCCTAACCACCCGTTCTATGGACGGGTTGTCTCATTAATGATTAAATGAATTACTTAAAAAAAAACAGGAGTAAATAAACATCAAACAAATTCTAAGTATTAGAAAGACATCACATTTAAAGACAAAAGTCACACATATTAGATCAAATCGTAACACAAACAGTTTAAAGTTGGAGCATAAACACCAAACTAATCTCTCATATTAGATGAAGTCATATCACAATCAGCTTAAAGTTGTAAAATCAACAACCTATAATAAGTTAGTAACATTATCCATATATATTCATCAAATGTAAGTATAAAAACTTAACCCATAATACAGTCCTACCGGTTCGAGGGATTTGTCTCTAGAGTTGCGTAGAGGATACCCGCTTTATACCAAAAAAATGTACACATAAAAACTTAACTCATAATTAAAGAGAAAAAAAGACAACATAATTAGAAAGTAAAACGCGTACGTAGGTCTCATGCAGAGTTTGATTTAAAACTAAATATCAATTTAATTATGCTTCTAATACTTCTTGATGCGAAATTATCTAAATAAAAAAGAAAATACCAATTTGGGTATGTAAACATTTTTCTAGATTCTAAAGTACCCCAAAACACACTGCCTAGAATCACACTTTTTTTTCACACTTTATGTATTTTGCCATGAAATTGTTTTTCCATCAAATAGATTATTTGGGAACAAAGTATTTGAAGAGTTAAAAAAAATTTTGAATCCTAAAGTATCCCCAAAACACATTGTCTAACATTTCACATTACACGTTTTGCTACAAAATAATTTTGTCCCCATCAAGTACACTAAAACACGCTGTTTAGCATCCCACTTTAAAATATAAAAATATAAAAAAAAAAAAAGGTAGATTAGTCATAGGTAAAACTCTGTTGGGAGGACATAACCACAAAAGCCGACAAAACCGAGTACTCGTGGCCAGTCAACTTCTCCGGTGTAGATTAGTCATCGATAAAACTAAAACTCTGTTGGGAGGATATAACCACAAAAGCCGACAAAACCGAGTACTCGTGGCCAGTCAACTTCTCCGGTGTAGATTAGTCATCGATAAAGTCGATGAAAACTGCATACCAATGAGATGGTAACAAAATAAAAGTAATAGAAGGAAAAAAAATATAGCCAAACTGAGAAGAAAAAAAAAAAAGCAATTGACAAAAAAATTGGGAGATGGGAACAAAAAATTCTTCCCCCAAAATTGCAGCATGTTAAGCCGCATAAGATTTTTAGATACTACTCTATGTTATTATTAAACAAAGTTGCATATACTACTCCATAGCACATTATATGCAAAAATGAGTCAACGAAAGTGTATGAATTTAGTTTAATTTTTGAACTAAATATATCAATTTTTGTTGATTCTGTTTTACTTATAATGTGTAAAAGAGGAAGTATGACTCTAAAAATGTAATGTTACTTAAGTTTTTGATTAGCATGTATTTAATCCACTAGTGTTATACGAGTTTTTGAAAAATTGCTGAATTTTGTCAAACCATAGTGTGTCAGAATCAATTTTACCCTGAGTGTGCTTAAAGTCACAGAAATGAACTATTGTGTGGTTCAAAAGTCAAAAGAAGCTAATCTTTTTGTCTCCTATAATAGAACAATATGATAGTTTATGTTACACTAATTTGACCATTGTAACAAGTGCATTTGACTATATGTGACTAACTACTATTATATGAAATGAGTTTCTTATTTATTTTCCTCTAATTTAGTAGAAAGCAGAAGCTAGATTGGTCAAACTATGAACCCCTTTTGGTCATGTTTCTTTTTCTTTTTTGACAGAAAATTCTGTAACTTTAAATTAAATTAATTTTAATTTTGAACAAAAAAGTTAAAAAGGAAAAAAAGTTATACTAACAAATTTCAGACGGTGGTTAAAATAATAAAAAATATTTTTCATTTAAAAACACAACATTCAATGTAATAATTCAAAACTGTAATTTTAAATATTTTTTTTTTGTTTAATTGGTTAATGAGTGGCATATGCCAAACAAAGTTACAATATTAATAAGGATATGTTTGGTTCCGTGCTCACAAGAATTTGACAGAATTGATTTTAGCTAAAAGTAAATTGAAGATAATATAGTTTTTTTAGATACATTTACAGGAAAATTAATTTTTCCAATTTTTGTTGTTTGATTAATTAGAACAAAAATACTCTAGCTAGCCGCCTCTCTCTCAAGTTTCTTTCTACTCTCCTCCTCCTTCCTATCCATTATCGGAGGGGTGGTTTTGGATATTTTTTGTATGGAATCGCCTGTGTGCATCGTCTTTTTTTGGTATATATTTTTCTCTAAAAAAGTGGTTTCTCCACATATCTAGTTTTTATTTTGTGTGTTTCCTCGATTTTATCGCCTGAGTTGCTTTGTTCGTCATCTTGGTGCGTTGTTGCTTGCTTTCTGATCTTGTTGCGGTGTTTGTGTGGTTCAACTTGACAGATCAACTTTGATCTTTTACAGATTTAATCAGTGATTTGGTTTCAACTTTGCAGATCTGGAGGCACTGGTATTTCAATTACTTTGAGTTTGGCACATTTGTAGGCATTTTGCTATTTTATGCTATTATTCAAGTGATGTGGCTCTGTTCATAGGTTCATCCTCTTCGATTTACATGTTATTAAATTTATATTGTTTCCGATGTATTCTCTCAATTTGAATGAATAATACCTTTTTTAGTACAAAATAAAAATACGAATTAATGCATTTTAGCAAAAATATATTTTATATAATTTTATTTTTATATATAAATTACAAGCCTTTTGATTTATATATAGTAGCAAAGATAGTAGAGGTAACACTGGTAAGAAGCTTCCCAATTTTATCTCTGCACACAAATTTTTTTAATTATTTTATTTTTTACGTTTTATTGTGTAACCCCAAAAGTTTCTGGGCCAAGCCAAGGGCTCCTAAGGTTTGATCATTAATAAACTCGATATTGATTAGTGTAAAATTTGTCTCTAAACACATGCACGAACAAAAATCAGTCTTTCATTAAAAAAAAGAGACACTCCATCAACATTCAATAATAGTAAAAAAAAAATACGAAACGGATCACACATATACATTCATAAACTTAAAGTACATAACATACTTGTATAAGTATTGTATTTGTGTATATTACTATTATTTACTTGTGTACACAAAACTCAAACAATAAAACCAATCACAAATAAACGACAAACATTATTAAAAATTAAAACCAACAAGAAAAGCACAAGTAAAACCATAAATAACCATGTTTTTTTTAACATTCAATCTTCTCACAAATGAACTCTATTGGTTTTAGTTTTAGAGCCAAAAACAAAAAACCAAAGGTATTATTTATAAAAGAGAAAGTTAAAAAAAAAAAAAAACATGTAGTAATTATTTATGATTTTACCTTAATTCCCACGATGGTAGAGCCAAGAGAAATCATAACTTGGTGTTGCCACATCAGGAGGGTCAACAAATGCATAGTTGATGTAAGCATCACTATCAGATTGTGAATTGAATCTCCAAAAATCATAAGATGGATCAAAAGTTGTTGTCATAGTCACATTTGAAACATTGGCGACTTCAGTAGGAGCTGCAAAAGATGACCCCATATAGTTGTAGTATCCATTAATATCTGCACCCCCATTATTTGCAGTTACACCTCCACCAGCAGAAGGGGTAGGACCCACCATTTGAGTTTGAAGATTTTGGTAATTGACCCCACCAGCAGAAGGGGTAGGACCCACCATGTTCCCGGCTGTAACATTTGAAACATTGACGACTTCAATAGGAGCAAAAGATGGCACCATATAGTTGTTGTATCCAATAATATCTGCACCCCCGTTATTTGCAGTTACACCTCCACCAACACTTTGACCAAAAAAATTCTTCTCCATTTGAGGTTGAAGATTTTGGTAATTGACCCCACCCGAAGAAGGGGTAGGACCCACCATGTTCCCAGGTGGAACAATACTCATGTTGTAATTATTCATGCCATTAATATTTGCAACCCCATTATTGATAGTTGTACCTCCTTGACCCAAAAAACTATTCATGCCATTAATATTTGCACTCCCACTATTGATAGTTACACCCCCTTGACCAAAAAACTCATTCTCGCCATTAATAGTTGCACCTCCATTATTGACAGTCACACCCCCATCAAAACTTTGACCATAGAAATTCTTCTCCATCTGAGGCTGAAAGTTTTGGTAATTGCTATTTACCCCTCCATTGTAGATTTCCATGAGATTAGAAACCATTTCTGTTGTAGGAAGATTTTGAAGAGGTTCAAGTTCAACACCATTTCCATTGTTGATAAGCTCGGTTTTCGACCCTCCATTGAAATCATGTATTTTGAACTCAGAGTCTCTACAATTGTAAACATCATTTTGAAAAGCAACACATTGATCCACAGCTTTTCTCTTATTAGTACTAGTAATTTTCTCAACAAGTTGATCATCTTTTCTTGTAGTACTATTGATATTTGCACCCCTAGTATTGATAGTTACACCTCCTTCAGAAACTGGTAACATAATATTATGATCATTACTAGTACTAATTAAATCAACAACTTCTTCAGATTTTTCCTCAGATAGTGATGGAATATCATGTAATTCCACGTCATAATTATTTGTCTCCATGAGCAAATAATTATTATTACTTCCTATAGAATCACTAAAAGGAGGAAAGAACTGAGGGTAAATTTTCTTAGCAAGTGATTCTTCGTGATTTAAAACAGCATTCCAAACAGAAGTTTCTTTAGCTGTTAACTTATCTTGTAAACTCCTAGAATGTTTAACAACATTCTTAATCTTGTCAATATTTGGTGAAATGTGTTTTATAACAGCAGTTAAAACACCTAACTTCCAAGCTTTTTTCAAATCATGTGGTTTTTTATAAGGTGGTGGACCAAGATCTTTGTTAAAACCAAATTCTTTCCACCAATTTTCTTTCCCATTTGGCCACCATGGTGGAATAATACCTTTTTCTAATGGGTATTTTCTTTGAGGTGGTTCACAATGTTGCATTAATGATGATAAGAGTGATCCTAATGTTGTGTCTGGGAAATCACGCAGTGAATTTAGGGTTACTGGTTCACCATTTAAATGATCATTCATTGTAGTAAGTCCACATTCTTCTTCATATTTGAGAATTGCTATTGGTCCATTTTTGTCGAATTTTACTCTTTCTTTCCACCAACCTCGTAGGTTATCTGAAGCTCCACTCACTGGTTTGCCTTTTGAAGGAATTATGCCATAGATAAAGCCTTTAACATCACATACCTCCATCATCTTGAACATGTACCTATGTTGTGTTTTAGCGGCAAAACAAAATATATTAAGGTTCCGTTTGGTAAAAAGTAGCGGATAACAAATAGCGGTTGAGCTAGCGGTTAACGGATGAGTGAATAAGTTAGTTGATAGCAAATTATGTGTTTGGTAAAACTAGCGGTTAAAATAGCTGATAAATGTAAGATGTCATCTAAATGATATTTAATTAATGATAAATTATTTAAGGATGATAAAATATTTAATAAGGAAAGAGAAGTAATTTAAGAAAAATAATGAGGGTAAAAATGTCAAAAAAAAGTGAAACGCTATACGCTATCGTTTCAAAAAACGCTACTTGAAGTAACATTTCAAAAAACGCTAAACGCTAGTCAAATAAACGAATCTCCTCCGCTAGCGGATGAGACACGCCAAACAGAGCCTAAGAGTCTGTTTGTCTCTCTGTTTGGGTAAATAAGCTATTTTTATAAGGAGAAAACCTAGGTGTGGTTTTGTAGGGTGATTGGTAAAGTTTTCAATCAGAACACGACACATACATTAGTTATTTATATGATTTATTATATTTTAGTTAATTGCTAAATAACTAGTCTACATGTCATTTTGTGATTAAAAAACAACACTAACAATACCTATAGAATCACACATAAATTTTCTTTTTTTTTTATAATTAAAGAGAAAATATATTTAAAATACTTTCATACTCAGTATAGGTAGGGCATTTAAGTGGTTCGGGCAAATTCAAACCAACCCACAATCCACTACAAACTAATATGTTTGGTTCAGATATTTTGTGTATCCTGGTCAAACTCGAACTAACATGAACCAACCCATAGTTGTTTGGTTAGGACAACAGATTTTAAAAAACAAACCCACAAACCCAAACCAACTCATTCTAGGTCATAGTAGTTTTGTAATTTTAGAAACACAATATGTTATTTGCTTAGACATTTTACCTTAATAATTTATGATTAGGTTATAAAATTTTAATACTATGGATTAGAAGACTATTAATTGGTTTGAGTTTGGCTTGGTGTAATTTTCAAATTCTAGAATTTTTTTGGGCTATTTAGAAGTGTTTGAATATTATAAAAAGTATAGTTTTTGTATTTTAGAAAATTAAAATTTGAGGGCATGACCAATATGAGTCCAACCGAAACAACCTATCTAATATCGAATGAGTAATGAATGGTTGAGATTTAACATTTGATATATCCTCAAGTGAAATCTTCAAAGGAGATTCCATTCACGTTCAAATAGATTGTTCATATTTTTATCAAAAACAAGTTTTTTATGGGATAAAAAGTTTAATTAGACGTGGGTGATATAACTATATAAGCTATTTACTTTTATAATTAAAAAGAAAATAGTTATAAGTTGTTTTCAAATAAGCTATAAGTGGTTTTGATCAAAGGCTTACCCAAACTAAGTTGAAAAGTGAAATATGGATATGTTAATTATAAGTTGTTTTCCTAAACTCTTTCAAACATTGTTATAAGTACTTATGTTAGTAGATGAGTTCAAATAGGTCGTTAATATCTAGTATATGTTAATTATGATCCAACATGATAAAGACTAAAGTGCGGAAAAAATAATTATAAGTACTTTTGTTAGTAGATAAGTTCAAATAGGTCTTTAAGGCATGTACGTACCTTAGTATACCGTCTTGTGCACGAGACATGGCCTTCTTTTTCAACTGATCTAGTGATTTGCCTTTATCTTTCTTACTTCTTTGATCCTTAAGCTTTCTCAACAACATGCGATCTCTCCAAATTCTTGTCTCCAATTCTTCAATACTTATTTGTTCTATGGGAGCTTGTTGTTGTTGTTCTTGCGTTGTATTAGAGGCTCCTTCCTTTGTAGGGTTGTCATAGTTATCAACCATGAGATCCATTGTTTCTTTGTAAGTTATCTCTTCACTTTGCTTTGAATTAATCTACAAAATAAAAAGCTTGTGTCATGATCATTCAATGAGGTAACATCAATTATCATTATGGATTCTTTTTTCACTCATGCATTTATTAAGAAAATGAAAAATCAAGAAACCACACAAAAAATGAAATACAAATGGCATTTTTTTGATCAAATTATAAAGAGAATTTTAATAAATCGATAAGAACATATATTGCACTTGATCTTACTCAAAAGACCAAGAAAAGTATAAAATAAAATAGTGATTCGAGACGGAACTGCAGATTCGTGTCGAAAGAAAATCTTCGCTTTTACGATGAAATATGGGTTTCGTCTCTGTTAGAGACAGATATATTTCATTTCTACAAAGATGGAATTTTGGTTGGAGCAGGCTATACACTTCAGCTTTAACGACCTGCTATTTAATGTTGGTAACATAATTATTCCGTCTCTGTGTAGAGACAGACTCTATAAATCCATCTCCGAAGATTTAGCCGTCGCAAATTCAGCGATGGTTCATGTTCCGTCTTTGATTTCACCTCTAACACGTTTAGAGACAGATTTTCTAACTTAAAAAGACGAAATTCGTCTGTATGTGTTTTCGTTTTTTCTATTAGTGGTCTCTTTGAATGATAAAAAAATTAAATAGAAAATAGTGTGTGTGTGTGTGTGTGTGTGTGTGCGCGCGCGCGCGTGCATGCGTGTGGGTGGGGGGGAGGACGACTTCGGGTGAGAACATGAGAACATTAAATAATAACCGTTAAATTAAAATGAACAGTTCAGATTATGTCATTAATTACAAGATCTTGAATGATTTTTTCCTTTTTAATTAAATATCACAAAAGATCTTGTAATTAATGACGTAATTTGATTATAACCGTTGGATTAACATTAACGACTTAGATTGTGTCGTCAATTACAAGATCTCGTATTAGTGTTTCCTTTAGGAGATCTTGTAATTAGAGACATAATTTGAGCCATTAATTTTTGTGTCGATAGACCAAGGTATCTTTTGGGCACAATTGTAGAGACTAATCCCCAAGATACTAAGATCCATTTGAGGGGTTGGTTCGAGTGGTAAATCCAACCCCAAGGTCTCAAGTTCAAATCTTTGGGTGTGACAAAAACTCTGTTGAGAGGGAAGAACTACGCCAACCGGCAAAGCCAGGTATACACGTGGCCAACCAGGTTCTCCGGCGTAAATTAATCACCGACAAAGCCCGTGAATATCGTGCACCAATAACACGGTAACAAAAAAAGACCCACACACACTGAGACGTTTGTGGTTTTTTCAATAAAAAAGTATCAAATACAAAAAAAAAAATTGAAAACAATTTTGGTCAAAAAAAAATTGAAAACAATCAAGCAAGAATAAAACTTCAACAACATGGAAGATGAAAAAGAAGAAGAAAATTTGATGAAAAATTAAGGTTAATTAATAATCGTACCACAAGTTGTGTCCTAGGAAAAACTAGCATGAAAGAGTGACAAAGAGAGAGTGAGAGGAAGAGAGAAATTGATAGAGATAGTTGTGAGTGACACCAAGGAGGGATCACCATCACTATATAATGTGGGGAGATATACAATATATATGGTAAGTCACATTTTACTTCTATTAATTAATGTTATTTTTCGTAAATATTAGCCAACGAAAGTTGATGTATCTGGTTCAAATTTTAGACCAGATACATCAACTTTCGTTGACCCATTTTTGCTTATATTTTGTAAGCTAGGGAGTTAGTTTTTTCCGACAAAAGGAGGTAAGCTTCACGAGTACTAAATATTTTTGTTTTCGAATTGAGTATATACTAAATATTTTTTAACATCAGTTTTTTTCTTTACTTTGAAAAAATAATAATAATCTTTGTCTCTCCTTTTCACGAGTCAAGATCTTCTTTTATTTCTTTGTATTTATTTTCTCTATTATGATTGTTTTAAATTATTTAGGCGTATAAAAATATTTATACTCCATTTAGTATCATATTATTGTACTTATTTTCTCAAAATTATATATAATATAATGTAAGGAATATCTTTTCAAAAAATAAGAAATAGAGAAAATGAAAAATATAAAGAATCTTGACTCCCTTTCCACCATCACAAGGGCGTGGCATTGATGAAGAATATAAATAATTTTTTTGATGTAAAGATTATTTTTTATATAGCATGTAAATGATTTCAACCGTGCAAATCAGATTTTTAAATAAATAAGGCCAGTTCTTTAAAGCTGTTAACGGAAAGAAATCTATGCAAGATTAAAGGTTTTTTTAGGGAAGATTGGAATTTTGTTAATTTAGGGAATAAAATAAACCAGGTATAACATAAGGGAATAAGATTATAAAAGTAAAAGAAAAAAAAACCTTAAATATATCCCATATATTCTTTTAATAAAGATATTGTATATGATAAGTAAAAATTTTCTTGTCAAAAAACGATAAGTATCATTCTTTATATTTGCAACGTGGCACACTTGTGAATTGTTTACCTTTATTAAATAGTTGTTTATACCTATATAAAATTGATATTATTATTATTATTATTAAAATGACTAATAAAATTAGAAAGAAATTATTCTAGAACAAACAATTACTATTTACACAAGTCCACCTACTAGCGTGAGTCTAGTTTTTTTTTTTTTTTTTAGAAATTTTGAAATTTTTTTAAAAAAATTGTTTTTCCAAAAGTGCATTCTTTTTTAGTTAGCTTTCTATTTTACAAGATTTTTACATTTTCTTATTAGAAATTTATAATAAATACAGATTTAAAAAAAATTAGAAAATTTTGTCAAAAAAAAAATCGAAAATAATTTGACCTTGCTTTTTGAGACAATTTTAAAAGAGTCTTACAAAAATCTTGAGTTTTACTTGTTTAGAAAAAATAAAACCTGAGTTTTGCTTGTTTAACTATCTATAACTTAATTATTTTGCATTTAAGTGGGGTGGGAAAATGAAATGACGGAGGGGTTAATAACAAAGCCCTTGTGGGATTGTATAGCTAATCTTACTATTGCAGTCCAAAAAAAAAGTCATTCTTTGAAATTATTCTGAAAAAAATAAAAATTATCATTCTGGGGAAAAACTTATCATTTCGGGAAAAAAAATTTGGGGAAAAAATTATCATTCTGAAAAAATTAAAATATGATGTTTCCGTAACAATTTTAGTTTTGGAAAAATCATATTTTAACTTTTCAAAAATTGTTTAGTTATTTCTAAAATTGTTTTTTTTAAATGGTATGTGTTAAAAATGGTATTTTTTTTGACGCGCTTAGCTTATAGCAGAAGTGGGGTGTAGATAGTATTATAATGATATCGTTTGGATTATTGCATTGAAAGCGAAAAAATCAATTTTCGATCAACTTGTCTGGTTTGCTCCGAAACTTCGTTTAGACCACTTTTTCATTTATTTATTTTTCAAATTTTCATATATCAAAAAAAAAAATCCAAAAAATTAACATAAATTTTTATTGATTTCTAGATATTGTAGGTGTTTTTCTTATATTTTTAGATTTTATTTGGTCTGTTTTGTTAAATTTCATGTCATTTCACTTATTAGGACATCGTTGGTAGTTTCAGATTTTTGTGTTGCATTGTTGTTGTGAACCAGTCTGAGGTATCCACACACAAGAGAACTAAATGATCACCAGTATTCATAAAATTAAAATAGGATTTTTCTAGAATAGTTTTTTTTTTGGAAAAAACATATTTTAGTTTTTCCAAAGTTGTTTAGATTTTTTTCTATTTTTTTAAAAATGGTATTTCTTAATAACTACATTCCTTGCCGTGCTTAGCTTATAGCGGAGTTCGAGTAGCAAATTTCATAACATTATCGTTTGGATTATTGCATTTAAAGCGAAAAAATTGATTTTCGATCGACTTGTTCGGTTTGCTCTGAAACTTCGTTTAGAGCACTTTTTCATTTTTTATCTTATTATCAAAAAATTCAAAAAAAAAACTAACAACAGATTTTATTAATTTTTAGAGATTTTAGGTACTTTGTTCTTATTTTTTATTTTTTTTTAGATTTTATTTGGCATGTTTTGTTAATGTTCTTGTCATTTTATCGATTAGGATATTGTTGGTATTTTCAGATTTCTTGTGTTGCTAATTGTAGTGAACTAGTCTGAGGTATCCACACACGAGAGGATTGAATGATAACTAGTATCCATAAAATTAAACAAATAAAAATAAAAATATTTAAAAAAGATTTTGGAGAAAAGAAAATTCAAGTAATTTCCAGAACATAAAATTAAATTCAGGAAAATAAAATTTCTGAAATTTATTTTTATATCTCAAAAGTTACTTGAATCTTTTCCTCAAACAAAAAAAAAATAAAAAATATTTTGAATAAGCTGAGAGAGTATTTTCCTGACAAAATAAAATTACTTCAGGGCATGCTAAAACTAGAGATAGTAAAAGGAGAATAAATTCTTGAGGGTTTGGGGGGGGGGGGTATTGGGATCAACGGTGGGGTATGAAGTTTATTGCCTAATTAATTTGGGTAGCCTTTTAGACCAAATAAATTGGACATATAACTATAGCACAAATTACCTAATTAATTTGTGTAGCCTTAAACCCTAAACCCAAGCAAATAACAAACAATCAACAGCTACTCAAACACAACCTACAGTTAATTGTCCAAGAAGATGGAGCCTCCAGGACAAGGCTATGTGAAATTCAACTCTGATGCAACTTTCTCTGCAACAACAGCAAAGGATCCCACACTACTGTGTGTAGGGATCATGAGGGCAAAATTCTTACCATGCAAGCGGCTCGCTTATTTGCCATCTCTCCAATTGCTGTAGAACCACAAAGTCTTCGAGAAGCTATGAAACTGGCTACATTGCTACAGCTCCAAAAGGTAGTGTTTGAGTTTGATAAACTTCGCCTCATCAACGCATGCAAAAAAGAAACCCAAATTGGTGAGATCCAAGGGATAATTGACGACATAAGAGAAATGGAATTAGGGTTTCAAGATTGTGGATTTACCTGGATAAATAGAGAAGGAAATGGAGTCGCACACGAGCTTGCTTCATTGTTCGTGCAAGGGAAGCTCACCGGAAATTGGACAGCGAACCCTCTGTGTCGTCACTCCGTCTTCTGATAGATCGTGAACGGCAAAGTTTTATTCTCAACCCAAACGTTGCTCCATACTACCCACAAGTTTAATTGAGTCTTGGAATCATGTTGACGCGTGAAGATCTGTGTGATGTGAGTCTCTTTCCTCCATTATTGAAGCTTTGCCGAATTAGGGTTGGCTGTTACGAAGGCACTACAACGAATTTGACCTATAGTGACAGCTAAAAGTCGTTGGTAAAGGATCAAAAAGCGTAGGTATAGGCTGAAAACCTATACCAACGGACACGTGTAACCGTGGTCGATTTCGGCCTATGTCCACGGAATTTTGCTGTCGCTATAGCCTATAGCGACAGTAGTTTTAGGCGTTGGACAAAACAATGGTTTTATACCTACGGTTCTTTTTCCATTGGTATAGGATTTAACAACACTTTTTATTTTTACTATACCCACGAATTTATTGGCTATATTCCGTTGGTATAAGTTTTAAAATAATCTACTAATTTTGTTATACCCACAGCTAAACCTCAACATCATAATTTGCTCTATTTGCAACTTTTTATTCACTAATTAACGCTTATGATAATTTAATATTTTTGGTTAAAATTTTAAACCAATTACTACTAAATACTTAATAAAATAAATATGCTAATGAAACAAAATAAAGTAAAACTCTAATCAAATTGAAAATTAACATAAGTATAACAAGCATACCAGATTACAAATTAGTTAAAAATGTCAACATAAGAGTATTGTATCGGCATTCAAAAAGCTTATCAAATTACAAAATAGGTAAAGATGTCGATCTAAGTCTAATAATCCATTTACTTTCTAAGCTTACTCCCTCAACAGAAAATTAGCTTTTAATCTTCATTAGTGTCATTATCATCACCAACGTCTAGACTTGGAGAATTCATTTCACCAGGGCACTAGAAGCATCAGAGTCTGTTTAAAAGAATATAACTTAATTATATACTTAACTAAATAAAAAAATTCTTACATTATTTATAAAAACTCTAGGAGTAAAAATATAATATACCTGTCTTACAGTCTCTAAAATGTCATTCACAGCCTCTTCAGAAAATCGACTTTCGATCAATGTCATAACATTTAGGAAGAGATTCTCCATGCACTTGACTCTATTGCGCAACTCTTGATTCTCAGACACTCCAACTTTCGACTTTTTAGCTTTTGGAATCTTGCCCATACAACACACATGTCTTTTCTTTTTAGGTCATTGTACTTGGGAATATATGTCATCCTTCCAAGGCATTTTGGCTTTGTGATTTTTGGGTTGCTTGAGATGTTTCAGCTTCACAACTGTGTTTTTTTAATTCTTCCTGAAACATCACAAATATTAGACAAACAATTTCAATTATTTTTGCAAAATAACCAAAAATAAGATTGACATGCTGATAATTTTTTTTTCTATAAAGTCTATCTAGTCATAACTCGTCTAGATAAATGTTTAATGCCATGGGCTGCCCCTCATCAAATGTGCTGAAGAGGGAAGAAAAAAAGAACTGGGATGTGCAAATTTTAGGTAGACGCACCACAATAGAAAATCCTTGGAGAACAATAATTCAACATCTATGTGAAAGGAAACACGTGAGAAATTTGCTGTTTTAATGAAACGGGCGGGGCGTCTTAACGCATTTGGACTATCTTGCTCCATTGGGCCGATCCATTGCTACACTTCTCTATTGGGCCTTGATCGGTTGCTATGTTTTTATTTTTTTGGAGGATCTGACCTCATTGGGCTACTTATCATGTTTAGACTTATTTTGATTCTGGTTTGTAACCTATTTGGAACCCATTTCTGGACTTGGGTCCAACTGTTCCACTACTTATGTGTGTAATATTTGTGGTCTTGCCCATCATCTATGAAAATGTTACACATTTGATCAAAAAATATATTCTTTTCTTGGTTATTCTTTCATAAAAGTGGTGGTTCAATAGCTAGGCTCACTGCATTTAACGAATTGTGCTAAAAGTGCATTGCTCGTTATCCCTCCACCGTCGGGAGCCAAGAAGTTTCGCTTCTCTATGAAACCACCTCACGTGGTGCCCTCCTGGTCATGATAAGATCAAATTTAGGCAAGATATTCTAGAGCTTTCTATCTCTGGGCTTGTGTCTAATGGTTGGCCCAACTTCTTCCTCAATTTCATGGCCCATGCTTCAACCAACTCCCCTTCTACTCACTAGACACCCCTTTATGGGGTGAAAAGACCAAAATCCCTTACTAAAAATTGGATTTTATATTTTTTAAAAAATTACATGCGGTTCTCCGCACGGTTGATCGAACCTGATCGAATCTGGTAGCGCCGAACCGTGTATTTTTCAATGTTCGATGTAGGTCAAGTCGAACCTGGTTCGATTAACTGCATGCACGAACGGTGCATTTACTGTCACACCGATTTTCACGTGAGGGTAATTTGGGATTAAACTAAATTTGGGGTATCTGGTGAGTAGCAGGGGGTTGGCTGAAGCACGGGCCAATTGCATCCTCTTCTAAGCCCACAGTTTCTATTTGGTCCATTACAAATTATATAACCTTTATGCGCTTATGGGCATAGGCCATGCCTTCTCAATCTACATCTACTTTGACAACAACAAAATGGGTAGCATTTTGACTAAATTGGAGATATACTAAAACAGACTACAATAGCTTTAAATTACATATATAAGTCATTTTTCATGAAGTAGGTACTATATATATAATGTTAGTCAAACAAAAAATAATATTAATTATTATGAACAATATGTTACAAAACACACAAACATGTTAGCCACTCCATTCAAATATTTATATAATTTTTATAAGTGACTTGCACGTTAAAGAGGTGTTGTGTGACACCAAATTATATAACTCCAAAATCTTCCTTACTTACACACACGTTCATTTATGTGTATATATATTCGTTGACAAATTAATGTGTTACTCAAAACACAAAAACACAAACCTTAAACATGCATTTCATCAAATCTTATGGAAAAGTTGATGAAAACGAGCAAATGATGCTAGAAGCAAAGAGAAAAACACGAAAGAGAATCACAATCATAAGCTTATCATCAATAATCCTTGTTGGTGTTATATTAGCAGCTGTATTTATAGTTGTTAACAACAACAACAACTCAAAAAGTGACAATGATTCTTCTTCATCACAATCTATGACAAATTCTGTGAAAGCTGTTTGTGATGTAACATTGTACAAGGATTCATGTTATAATAGTCTTAGCCCTATTTTGAATTCAGGGAAAAATGTTCAACCTGAAGATCTATTCAAATTCTCTATCATAGTTGCTTTAACTCAAGTGTCTAAAGCTGTTGAGTATTTTAATGAGAATGGTGTGGTTTTTAAGGGTTTGAAAGAAAATAGGACAATGGAAGCTTTGAAAAATTGTAGGGATCTTTTGGACCTTGCTGTTGATCATCTTAATAGTTCTTTGAGTACCGGAGAAAACTCTTCCCTTTCTGATGTTTTTGAGGATCTTCAAACATGGTTGAGTGCTGCAGGTACTATTATTTTTTTTTATATCGTTAAATATGTTTATAGTTCTTAAATTACGTATTTTCAATTTTAGTCCCTATATAAATATTTTATCCATTTTTAGTCTACACTTTTTATAAAACTGCATGTTTTTCTGGTCTTTTGTAGATGGATTAAGCGCACAAAACTTTGTAAAATGTATAGACCTAAAAAGTGTATAGGAACTAAACTTTAAAAGTCCTAATTTTATAGATGGCTCATAATAAATTCAATTTATCCTTTTAATCCCTACATTTGCTTTGTTTAAAATGCTTGTTGTAATTTGTTTTTTCTATTTTGGTCTTCATTGTTTTGTTTAAGTCTAAAAGTCTAAATAATATATTTTTTGGTTTGCATCCCTAAACATGAACTAAATATGGTTTCAACATGAAGTAAATAGGGTTATATATATATATATATATATATATATATATATATATATATATATATATATATATATATATATATATATATATATATATATATGGATAAAATATGTTTTTGGTCCCTACAAAATTGGGTCCTTCTAAGTTTAGTCCCTACATTAACGAAATAGGCGTTTTGGTCCTCATCTTATTTAACCGTTTTCACTATTAGTCTCTGCCGTTAATTATTGCTGATTGGGCTAATGAAAATCATGACTGGACGTGTCACATGGACATTTTAATTGATGTGGCGTCCACGTGGCATGCTGACTCATTTTTTTTATTACTTACATTAATTTCAGTTTAAACAAAAAAAAATTTAAATTAAAAATTACAAAACTAAAAAACCCACCACAACTAACGAGACTGTTCTTCTTCTTCAAAATACAAACACAGTTTCTTCTTTGCAAATCCCATTAAAATCATTCAACAAGAAACCATTTTAGCAAAACCATTAAAATCATTCAACAAAGTTCAGAAACCATTTTAGCAAAAACATTAAAATCATTCAACAAAACCATTTTACGATCATCGATTTTCATTTCATCCCCAATTTGAAATCACCCTAAACCCTAATTCCATTCAATGGGCACTGCACCACAACAACATGATTAAGTAGCATATCTGTGGGTTTTAAACTTTGAAATTTGTGAACCAAATATGGAAATTTGTGGGTTTCGAACGATGGATTGTGACTTGAAGGTTATGGGTTTGGATGAAGCGATTCTGGATTTGACGAAGGGGTTTTTGATGGAAGAAATTGAAGGATTGTTGAGAGAGAAGAGGAAGAAGTTCTTGTTGTTTAATTGTTGCTGCTGCGTTTCATTACAAGAAGAAGAACAACTAATGAAGATGGGGATGATTAATTATTAATAATATAAAAATAAAAGTTGGTTTTTTCTTCTATACCCATCTAGTTGGGTGGGTATGATACCTTCTAGGCAAAATATTCAATGACACCTTTTTTTTCTATTTAAATATTTTAAAATAAAAAAAATATTAAACCAATTTTACCTATTTTGCCTAGAAGGTATGATACCCACCCAACTCTGAATGGGTATGGGAGTAATCACCATAAAAGTTTTATAAAAATGAGTCGGCATGCCACGTGGGCACCACATCAATCAAAATGTCCACGTGTCGTGTCCAATCATGATTTCCGTTAGCCTAATCAACAATAATTAACGGCAGGGACTAATAGTGAAAACGACTAAATAAGATGAGGACCAAAACGCCTATTCCGTTAATGTAGGGACTAAACTTAGAAGAACCCAATTTTGTAGGGACCAAAAACATATTTGACCCTATATTTATTTCTAGTTCCAAAAATATTTGTTCTTATAATAATTTTATTCATTTTTGCTTTTGTTTTTGTTTTTAGCAAAAACGAGGTGTCAGTTTAGTGGTAAGAGCATGACCTTGTAACCAAACTACATATCATCTTAACTATCCTACTAATGAAAACATAACACACATCTTTAAAAAAAGTTCTCTTTCTTATTTGATTAACTTGTCATTGGTGCGCAGTACTAACCGGCTTTGTCGATGACTAATCTTCGTTGACCCATGTGGTTCTGCCCTCCCAACATAGTTTTTGCCACACACAATATTCAAACTCGAAACCTTAGGGTAGAATCTGAACCCAATTACCGCTCAGACCAACCCTGAATTAACTATAATTTCAAGCATGCATAGTTTACCCTAGCTAGATAAACCAAAAAATCTAGTAAAACTACCTAGCATATATATGACTAACTAGTTTTCTTGTATATGCTTTAAATAGGTACATACCAGCAAACTTGCATTGAAGGCCTTGAAGATGCAACAGAATCACTTAAATCAAGTGTAGTAAACCATCTCAAAAATTCTACAGAATACACAAGCAATAGTCTTGCCATAATTACATGGATTAACAAGGTTGCAAGCACACTGAACGTGAGGCGTTTACTAAGTTTACCTCATCAAAATGAAGCACCACAATGGCTTCATGCACATGATAGGAAACTTCTTGCTACACAGAATTTGAAATCAAAAGCTAACATTGTTGTTGCCAAAGATGGTAGTGGGAAATATAAAACTATTTCTGCTGCACTTAAACAAGTCCCTGATAAGAGTAACAAGAGGACTATTATCTATGTCAAGAAAGGAATTTACTATGAAAATGTGAGAGTAGAGAAGACTAAATGGAATGTTATGATCATTGGTGATGGTATGACTTCTACAATTGTATCTAGCAACCTTAACGTTGAGGATGGTACACCAACATTTTCATCTGCAACATTTGGTATGTGTGATTCTATTATGTTACTCTATTCATCAATTTTTTATTACTTAAATGTGTATCATTTTTAATCGGCTTGTAAAAATGACAAATAAACACCACACACACTATCACATTGTCACATCCGGGTTTGAACCCGAAAGTAAGCATCTTCTTCTCGTTGAAATTGCCGATGCAACTAGTAGTAGAAGCCTGCAATTAGAGGTGTGTCAATTTTGGCTCAGCCCAACGGGTCGGCCCGATGACCCAGTGTTCTAAGTTATATTGGGCTCAAAGCGAAGGCCTATTAAGAGCCAATCGAAACATTTTGGCCAACCCTAGCTGGCTCGTGGGCCATACTAGGTCTGCTTCTTAATACATTTTTTAATATTATTTGTGCTTTCTTGTATTAAAAATTGGTAAGGTCGTGGGCTGGATCGCTAGCCCAGTGTTTTGGGCTAGGTTGGGCAATAAAAGCCCAACCCAATAGATAATTGGGGTGTTGACTTATGTCGCTTTGCAGACTTTGGCCCATTAAATGGCAGTGAGCAAACTAAGTTTGATGACTCTAATCGTAATGTGTATCTTTACATAAATATAATTTGAATAACTGGTTTTTTTATTTATCCTTTTGTGTTCTTCGGGTACAAATAGCTGTGTTTGGAAGGAATTTCATAGCAAGAGACATGGGTTTTCGCAATTCGGCCGGTCCACAAAAGCATCAAGCAGTAGCACTAATGACAAGTGCAGATCAAGCAGTTTTCTATAGGTGTCACATGGATGCATTTCAAGACACTCTTTATGTTCATGCAAATCGTCAATTCTATAGAGAATGTAACATTTATGGGACAGTTGATTTCATTTTTGGTAATTCAGCAGTTGTGATTCAAAACAGCAATATTATGCCAAAGTTACCTATGCAAGGACAACAAAACACAATCACAGCACAAGGAAAATCTGATCCTAACATGAACACTGGCATCTCAATTCATAATTGTTACATTGCACCTTTTGGGAATTTGAGTACTGTTCAAACATACCTTGGAAGACCATGGAAGAATTACTCAACAACTGTTTATATGAGATCTAGAATGGAAGGTTTTATTAATCCAAAAGGATGGTTACCTTGGGTTGGAAACTCAGCACCTGATACTATTTTTTATGCAGAATTTCAGAATGGTGGATTAGGTGCTTCAACTAAGGATAGAGTTAAGTGGAAGGGTTTAAGAAGTATTAATAGTAAACAAGCTAGTAAGTTTACTGTTAAGGCTTTTCTTTTTGGTGATAGATGGATTCCTGCTTCAGGTGCACCATTTAAGTCTGGTATATGACAGAAGCCATATAAGATGCAGAAGCACCCTTTTTTTTTCAGAAAATTTATCATTTTGTTGTTATTTTTCCCACTTTTCCATCATTTTTTTACTTTGGATTATTATTAATTTGACATTGCATTTTTGATTTAACTTTTTTTAAATTAAATTCTATGATAGTGTCATTTTGAGCACCACGTTTCTCATGATGTGTATGTTCTAGGGCCTCCCGAGGGCGAGGCACCTAAAGCCCTAGATTTAGACTTATCGGGAAAAAACATTTATTTTCTAATAGTTTTTATGAAGTGAAAAGATCACACATACGGGTAAAAATTAAAGGTTATTTCCACACCCCCTCCTACTCAAAACACACCTCATAAAGGTGTGAAAAGACCAAAAGGTCAGCCAAAACCTCTTTTTTTCACGAAATTTCACCTGTTCGAACACGAGCCTTCGAACAAGTTCGAATGACATCGTTCGAGTGTGTTAAATTTTGACTTCACACTCTCTTTGGGCGTTTTTCACCTGTTCGCATGAGGTCATGCGAACAGGTTCGCATGACCTTGTTCGAACCCGTTCGAACGACATCGTTCGAGTGTGTTAAATATTGACTTCACACCCTTTTGTGCGTAATTTCACTTGTTCGAACGAGGTCATTCGAACGTGTTCGAACAATGTCGTTCGAACAGTCTTTAAACACGTCCTCACAGCGTTTCATGCGAGGTTATTTTTGGAATAAAATTTGTTAAGGGATGTGAAAGAGTAGGAGGGGGTGTGGGAAAAGTAAACGCCAAATTAAAACTCTCACTTAAAGCAAAGAGATTTCTCTAGAAATTTGCTTATCTATTTATTTGTTTGACAAGTCTCATTCACTAGAAGATTGAAGATTGAACATTTGACTAGTGGATGGCGAGACGTGTTTAGTAAACAATAGTATTTAGCATTTCTTAGGTAGCGTTTAGCGTTTTTTCAAATGATAAACGTTTTTCACTTTTTGTGTCACTTTTACCTTCATTATTTTTCTTTTATTCTTTCTCCATCCTCATTAAAATAAACTACACAATTTATGAAGTTCTATTTCTATTTTAAATCTAGCGTCTCAATTTTTTTCTTTTCTATTCCTCTTTAATTTTTTTAAGTTATATTTCTATTTTTTTCTCTAGTTTTTAGAAGTTTACCATCGTTATACATTGATTATTATATTGTAGTAGGTACATAAATGTGTGTATATAGTTAACTATATATATATATATATATATATATATATATATATGAATATAAAATATATTTTTTAGAAATAAGTAAATAAAAAGATTTGAATAACAAAAAAATTGATTATTCTAAATATCTTAATATAAGTTTAATTACCACAAATTTATAAATATTTTGTTATATTTTATATTGATAAAATAAATTTAAACATGAATTAACTATGTCCTTTTAGGTCATTTTACATATATCGATTAGTTTAACCGCTAATTTTACCAAACACATCATTCGCTATTAGCTAACTTATCTATTATCTGGTCAGCCGTTGTTCACTAGCTTATCTACTGTCCGTTAGTTTTTTTGGTCAAACAAAGTCTTAGAATTTTTTTTATAGCTTAGAAATTTGTTTATAGGTGTTTTCAGAAATAACTTGTTTAAGGGTGCTTTCAAAAGTAAGATTTCGGATCGCTTATAAACACACAAAAAATGAAGTTGGCATTGGGAATGGAGTAGGATATTGTTGTGAGTCTGAATCATAGTGGTGGTGGTGGTGGTGATGGTGGTGGGGTGTGGAATCATGGGGAGGAGAAGGGTGGGCAATGGTGGGGAGGTGATGAATTTGGGGGATTTTATGAGTAGGGTATTTGTGTCTTTTTGCAGTGGGAGGTGGGAAAATGAAATGGGGATGGGGTTAATAACATTGCCCTTGTTAGATTGTATAGCTTTTAGACTTATAGACTTTGGGTAACCTTTTTGGGTTTTACTTTCCCACTCTCCCTCTACTCAAAACACACCCCATAAGGGTGTGAAATAGTAAAAAGACCAGTCATAGCGTCTTTTTTTTAAGAAATTTCACGTGTTCGAACACGGGCCTTCGAAGCCGTTCGAACGACATCGTTCGCGTGAGTTAATTATTGACTTCACACCCTCTTGTGCGTAATTTCACCTGTTCAAATGTGGTCACTCGAACATGTTCGCATAATCTTGTTCGAACACCCTATTTTATTTCGTTCGTATGCTGTTAACCAAGGCAACAATAATGGACCCTCACACCACATTAACCAATTTTATTGCGTTCGTATGCTGTTGTTCGAACGTGTTCGAAAAAGGTCGTTCGAACCGTCAATAAACACGTCCTCCAGAGCGTTTCATGCGAGGTTAATTTTGGAATAAAATTTGTTAAGGGGTGTGAAAGAGTAGGAGGGGGAGTGGGGGAAATAATATCCACCTTTTTTGACTACAATAACTTTAAATATTCTGTGTAATATAAAAAAAATCATTTAATTTTCAAATCATTTCCTATTCTGCAAAAACAATTTCCTATTCAAAATTACTTTAAATATTCTGTGTACTATTTAAATCATTTTTCAAATTATTTCCTATTCAAAATTACTTTAAATATTCAGTGTACTATTTAAGTAAATTTTCAAATTATTTCCTATTTTGCAAAAAATATTTCTTTTTTATAATTATTTTAAATATTCTGTATACTATTTAAGTAATTTTTCAAATTATTTCCTATTCTACAAAACTGTTCTGCTAATTCTTTCCTATTAAAAAAATAATATTCGAGGCTGATTCATCGCAGTGGTAGAAATGCCCTTTATGAACACCTGATTGCCGGGTTCGATCCCCACCAGTGTTGAGCCTTGGTTTTCCCATTTGTGTGTGTGTGTTAAGTTATGGCTCTTACCAGTCCGACCATCAGACAAAAATAAACATTATCCAAATTACATATAAGTCATTTTTCACGAGTGATGTACTTACTATATATATAATATATAGACTCTGCTTGGCGCGTCCCACCCGCTAGCGGATAGCAGATGAAACTAGCGAGTGAAGAGTACGCGTGTTTTGGTAAGCACTAGCGTTTAGTGTTTTTCGGGTAGCGTTTAGCGTTTTTTCAAAATCTAGCAGATAACAGACATCGTTTCACTTTTTGTTGACATTTTCACCTTTTTTTTTTCTTAAATTACTTCAATTTTCTTCATTAACATTTTGTCATCATTGAATAATTTAATCATTAATTAAATATCCTCTTATGTCATTTTACATTTATCAGCTATTTTAACTGCTAATTGTACCAAACACATTATTTGCTATTAGTTAGTTTATCCGCTATTTGCTATCTGCTAGCTCATCTGCAATCTGTTATCCGCTACTTTTTACTAAACAAAGCCATAATATGAGTCAAACAACAATATGATAAAATAAGGGTGGGAATAGGCTGGGCCGAGCTAGGTTTTACATGGCCTGGGCCTGACCTGCGTTGAAATTATTGAGCCTGAGCCAGGCCTGTGGCCTATGATATACAAGCCGACTTTTGAGGTCTGGCCAGACCTTTTGGAAAGCTTGACTAAAGTCTGCAAGTAGGGGTGTTCAAAATCGAACCAAACCAATAGAAAACCGCAAAACGAACCAAACCAAACAGAAAACCGCAAAAAACTGCTTCTTATTGGTTTGGTTTCTTTTTTCATTGCACTGCGCAGTTCGATTTTGTTTGCAGTTTTTATTAGAGAAACCAAACCAAACCAAACCGTAGGTAACACTAAGGCTAATTGACTTACAACTTTTCTTACTAACTTACTAGCCCAAATGCAACTAAAACACATCTCTCACTCATTTACTAACCTAAATCCAATTAATTCTTTGACTCACTTACTAACAATCCATAATGTTAAGCTATATTTAAAAATTACAATAAAATATTCAATTCAAATTCTTTTAAACATTGTCTTAGCTATTTTAGAAAAGAGAGTAATTTATATACTATATATATATATATATAGATTTGAGTTGATTTTTTCTTAAAGATTTATGTTAGTCATTTTTTTATATTACTTAATTAAATTATGTTTTGAAATATGTTTTGTCTTGGAAAAAACCGAACCAATCAAAACCGCGTTGGTTTGGTTCGGTTTTATTTTAGGAAGCCAACCGAACCAAACCAAACCGCAAGTGGTTTTATCTTGCAGTTCGGTTCACTTTTTGTCTCAAAATCGAACCAAACCGCACCGCGAACACCCCTACATGCAAGCCTGTTTAAAAGCCTATTTCCCAAAAAAAAAAAATTACAAAGGTCTACAACCTTTGAGTAGTGTGGACTTTTTAAATAGACGAACAAGATAATCGATCAATTAGATTAAAATCTAATTCAAGATTTAACAAAATTTTTTAGAGAATTATCTTTATAGGAAATTTTATTTAAATTTTATTTTATAATAATACTTTTAAATATGTTTAAAATTGATATAAATCATCATTTTGAATAATCATAAAATGTAAGAAAATTTATAATTTAACACAAAGTAGAAAATTTAGTAAAATAATAGTAGTAGTAAAAAACATTATTATTATTTATTTAAACAGGCCGCCCTGATAGGTCTAAAAGGCTTTTTTGATGGCCCGTAGCCTGATCTTTTTATCTAAATAGGCTTTTAAGAAAGTCTTGCCCTTATCCATTTAAAAAAAGGATACGCTTTTCCCACACCCCTCGCTACTCACCACACACCCCTTAACTCAAAATACCCTCACATGAAACACTCCAGGAATCTGATGGAGGACGCGTTAACGAACGGGTCAGTTAAGACCAACCAAACGTGTTCGGCTGACGTCAACCGGACGTTATAAATATTTAGAAGGAGATGTGTTTTATCAATTTTGTTCGTCCGGGGATGGGGATCCGAACACGTTCGGCTACTGCCTCCCGAACACGTTCGGGTAAGGGCAACCGAACCAGTGAAAATGGCTCCAACAAATTCAAAAGAGGGGTGTGTTTCAACATATTACACGTTCGGATGGGTCTGGCCGAACCTGTTTGGTTGCCCACGTCCGAACCATTGAAAATTTTAGAAAGAAAGTACGGAGCATAGATTTCATTAATGACATTTTGGTCATTTCGCAGGGTTATATATGATGTGTTTTGTGAGTAGGAGAGGTGTGGGAAAAACAATAACCTAAAAAAAGCCTGATCTAACCTGGGTCTGATGTAGGCTGGGCCGTAGGCCTCTGTAGGCCGGTCTGGCCCATTCCCACCCCTAGATACAAAACACACTAACTTGTTAGCCACTCCATTCAAACAGGGGTCGTGTGCCACCAAATTGACTCCAAATCTTCCTTAATTAATACACACGTATTTTTTGTTTACGACTTAATTATCAATTAATAGTTGATTCTAGCTAATTGGGGATTATTTCAAGTGACACCTGCCATTTTTTAAAGACAAAAAAAAAACTAATAAGGGATTAATTCTTTCATATTATATGTTGATTCCATCTTCAATTGTATATATTTAGTTTCCCTAATTTCGGCTCTAAAATTAATGGAGATTATCTCCATTTTTCAGAAAGAAAAAATAGTCTATTACTTAAGTTTTTTGATGTATAAAATATATAAATTCCTAGAATATATATTCTATTTTGAGAATATATATATATATATATATATATATATATATATATATATATATATATATATATATATATATATATATATATATACACACACACACACACAACTAAAGTAATGGAGCCTAAAAAATCAGGCAACAATTTTTTATTTTTTATTTTGGTATTAGGCAACAAAATATTTGTTATGCAGTACTCCATCTCAACCCAAGAAAGTCGGGCAATATAATATTGTTATTATTAATAGTAAATGCCTATAATCTCGTTTGTACAAAAAATAGTAAATGCCTATAATCTCACTTATTATATAAATCCAATTTTCCTCACATATGTGTCACTCATCATTCCTAGTAAAACAAACAAAACTTCCCAAACCTTAAACCTTAAACATGAATTCCATCAAATCCTATGGAAAAGTTGATGAAAACGACCAAATGATGTTGGAAGCAAAGAAAAACTCGAAAGAGAATCACAATCATAAGCTTATCATCAATAATCATTGTTGGTATTGTATTAGCAACTGTATTTATAGTTGTTAATAACAAAAACAACTCAAAAAACGACAATGATTCTTCTTTACCACAACAACCTATGACAAATTCTGTGAAAGCTGTTTGTGATCAAACATTGTACAAGGATTCATGTTATAATAGTCTTAACACTATTGTGAACTCAGAGAAAGTTGTTCAGCCTGAGGAAATATTCAAGTTCTCTATCACAGTGGCTTTAACTCATGTTTCTAAAGCTGTTGAGGATTTCAATGATCATGATCATGGTGTAGTTCTTAATGGCTTGGAAGAAAATATTAGGGCAAAGGAAGCTTTGAAAAATTGTAGGGAACTTTTGGATCTTGCTGTTGATCATCTTAATAGTTCATTGAGTATTGAGGAAAATTCTTTTGAGGATCTCCAAACATGGTTAAGTGCTGCAGGTACTATTTCTTTTTTTTTTTTTCCTTTTTGTTTTATGGTTTTTTAGTCCCTCTAAATATTTCCAAGTTTAGTCCTATAATAAAGTTTTTATTTTTATCCATTTTGAGTATGCAACTTTTATAAAATTAAATTTAGCCATAGTTTTTAGGTTTAGCCGCTATCGAAATACTATCCATGTTTTTCAGTCCTTATGGAAGGACTAAAAAGCTTTTTTTTTAAGAAAGTATGGACTCAAAAATTGTATAGAGACTAAACTTCGAAAGTTGTAACTTTCTAGGGTTTAAATTAAAATAAATTTAATCGTATCATTTTCATCTTTGAAATACTCCTCGTAATATTTTTTTAAATTTGGTCTTTGTTGTTTGATTTTAATCCCTATAATAAGTTTTGGTATGTTTTTGGTTCTTTAAAAACGATATAATTCGATTTTTATCCCTAAGTTGTCTTCTAGTCCTTGTAGAGGGACTAAAAGACTGTTTGGAACAACTTATTTTCTTATGGTCTATGGTATAAGCTCTTGTATATCTTTTTGGGAGGGTATTGCATAAGTGCTTATGAGTCTCCATAATACGGAACTTTTGATTTACTCCTTTTTTTTTCTTTTCTATTACGCCATATATTAATGTGAGCTTTTTTAATTTGTGTTAGCCATTTATGACCCTATTTGTCATCTTTATTGGTAATAAAGCCAAATCTTTTATGACCCTTATGCTATAAAAGTTCAATCGTTCCTTAACCTTTTTTTTCTATTCTATTATTATCATAATTATTTCATCGATAGAAACACGTCATATATATATATATATATATATATATATATATATATATATATATATATATATATATATATATATATATATATATATATATATATATATATATTTAGAACGGATGAAAAATATTCTTACATATTTTTTAAGGCATATCAAAATTTTGAATAACAAATTAGAAATAAGTTATATTAAATGAAATATTCCACTACTTTTCGATATATGAATATTTATTTCAACAATTTTTAATATGTAGGATTGAAAATATTTAATTTTTGAAAATTACAATATCAAGTGCTTTTGTAATCATAGATTCAAACACTTATTTATGTGTAAGCATTTTTTAATATACACATTTAAATGCAATTAGCTTATACAGCATAAGCTTTCATGTAATAAGCTCTTAAATTCAGAAAAATGAGGGTGTCAATTTAGTGGTAAGAGCTTGACTTTGTAACTAGTGGTTGTCCCAAGACCTTGAGTTAGGATGGAGATTTTTTTTTCATTTTTAAGATTGTTGGCTCCCAAAATCATTTGAAACTTAATGCTCAAATATTCTCACTTGATTCATTGAAATTAGCAAACCAAATTATTTAATTCCATACTTATTTAGTTTAAATTCTCAATTTAGACTCCAAGGTTACACCCAATCTTCTATTTAGTCTCAAACTATATGAAAATAATAAATAGTCTCTAAAGTTTCTGACATCAGTCAAACTAATTCCTAAAGTTATATATAATGCGACATATTTCCTAAAATTTTAGAGACAACTTTAACAGATTTAACAAATTTAGACTACTTATTAAATAGGTGAAGAATCTAGGGTGAGAGTTCAATTTTAATTAGAGATTAATTTACCAAAATTGATAGATTTCACAAATAGTGACTACTTGAGAGTTCAACTTTTAAAGTGTTAAAGTTAAGGGAATTGAGAAATCTACGTGCGAACTATACTCTCTTATTTAATTAAATGAGCATTCTTATTTTTTAGGGTGTGCAAGTACTGTACTCTCTGAAGACAACATAGTACAATACGCCTAGGACCGTTGTAAAATGGTCATTAGTACCATTTTCATTAATGATAATTTCCCCCTTCTCCAATTGTGAAAAAAAAAAACAAAAATGTTCTCATTCAAAATATTGTTGTTAATTCTTAGTTTTCCTTTCGTAATAAAAAATAGGTTTTTTGCTAGGTGTTATTTTTTATTGAAGGGGCGTGAAAGGGGACAAATAGATGGAAACTGAGTTCGAGGCTGATTCGTCGCAGCGGCAGAAATGCTGTTTATGAACACCCGGTTAGCGGGTTCATTCTCCATCAGGAGTCGAACTTTAGTTTTTTCATTTGTGTGTGTGTTAGGTCCTGACACTTGTCAGTCCGACCATCAGACAAGAAAAAGAAAGACGCAAACTGATGATTTCTATATCCACATTCTATAATAATAACTTGTTTGTCATTGTCACACTTAAATAGGTACATTTCAACAAACTTGCATTGAAGGTTTTGAGGATACAAACGAATCACTTAAATCAAGTGTAGTAAGCTATCTCAAAAATTCTACAGAGCACACAAGTAATAGTCTTGCCATAATTACATGGATTAACAAGTCTGCAAGCACACAGAACTTGAGGCACTTACTGAGTTTACCTCATCAAAATGAAACACCACAATGGCTTCATGCAAATGATAGGAAACTTCTTGCTAAACTTGATTTGAAATCCAAAGCTGACATTGTTGTTGCCAAAGATGGTAGTGGGAAATATAAATCTATTTCTGATGCACTTAAACAAGTCCCTGATAAGAGTAACAATAGGACTATTATCTATGTCAAGAAAGGAGTTTACTATGAAAATGTGAGAGTAGAGAAGACTAAATGGAATGTTATGATCATTGGTGATGGTATGACTTCCACAATTGTTTCTAGCAACCTTAACCATGTGGATGGTACACCAACATTTTCATCTGCAACATTTGGTATGTAATTCTATAATTTTATTCTATTGATCAATCTTTTTTACTCAAAATGCATTAGGTATCTTTTTTATCAGCCTAGACGAAAATACAAATAAACACGACACACACTATCACATGGTGACATCTGTGTTTCAACCCAGTAGTCGTCCTCTCCTTCTTGCTGAAATTGCCAATGCAAGTGTCAGTAGAGGAATCCAATTAGAGATGTCAATTTTGACCTAGGCACACAGGTCGCCTAGATGGTCCAGTGTTCTAGGCTGGGATGGGCTCAGAAAGAGCTGAAACATTTTGACCCGGCCCAGTTGGCCCGTGCGTGGGCTAGATTGGACCGCTTCTTAATGCTTTTTTGAATATTTTATGTGGTTTCCTTTATAGATAACGGAGCTGGCTCAGCCCAACCCGCTTTTACGCTTTGTTCTATTTGACTGGGTCGGGCGGCCCAATTTGACATGTTTTAATAAACACAATTTGATTAACTAGAATTTTTTTGTTTTGTTTTCTTGGGGTACAAGCTGTGATTGGAAAGAATTTCATAGCAAGAGACATGGGTTTTCGCAATACGGCGGGTCCTCAAAAGCACCAAGCAGTAGCACTAAAAACAAGTGCAGATCAAGCAGTTTACTATAGGTGTCACATGGATGGATTTCAAGACACTCTTTATGTTCATGCAAATCGTCAATTCTATAGAGAATGTAACATTTATGGGACAGTTGATTTCATTTTTGGTAATTCAGCAGTTGTGATACAAAACTGCAATATTATGCCAAAGTTACCTATGAAAGGACAAAAAAACACAATCACAGCACAAGGAAAAACTGATCCTCACATGAACACAGGTATCTCAATTCATAATTGTTACATTGCACCTTTTGGGAATTTGAGTACTGTTCAAACATATCTTGGAAGACCATGGAAGAAATACTCAACAACAATTTACATGAGATCTAGAATGGAAGGTTTTATTAACCCAAAAGGTTGGTTACCTTGGACTGGGAATTCAGCACCTGATACTATTTTTTATGCAGAATTTCAGAATGGTGGATTAGGTGCTTCAACAAGAGATAGAGTTAAGTGGAAGGGTTTGAAAACTATTAATAGTCAACAAGCTAGCAAGTTTACTGTTAAGGATTTTCTTAATGGAGATAGATGGATTCCTGCTTCAGGTGCACCATTTAAGGCTGATATATGATAGTAGTCATAAGATGCAAAAGTTTCATTTTCTTAGGAATTTTATCATTTTTGTTGTTTTTGTTTTTTCCCTTTTCTAGGATGTTCTTACTTTGGATTATTAATTTGACACTTCATGTTGACTCTTTTGATTTGAGTCAATTTTAAATGAAATCAAATACTATCTCTAGTTCACCGTATACGTCGTTTTAAGGTAATTTAGACATACCGAGATGACTAATAAATTTCGTTATTTTTTATGGAAATATTTTTCTTTTTCCTAGAACACCCTTAACTATTTATTATTTCATTCTATATCTATCTCTCTAGAGCAAATAGTTAAGGGTATTATTGACAAACCAATAATCAATGTTGTATTGGACTTTGAAAACGACGAATAAAATAAAATAAAATTATTCTTAAATACGAGATATATTGTGAAACGTAGGTATTATATAATTTCTAAAAACTTGTAGATATTTTCATTAAGACCTGAACTTTCATCAGGATTCAAGACAATCATGAAAAACCATATAGTAACATTACATTACATCTATCAAAAAAAAATGAATCAAAACTATATATTCAATATAAACTTTCATCTACTTAGTTTATTAATCCTTCAGTGTAGGGTATATCAGTATCAGGAAGCCAAGTATCTCCCAAAGTAAAATTAAGGACAGTAAAATTCAAAGCTTGAGTAGCATTCAACAGAAAGTAACCAGGCCATTGAACCCTATTATTAGTCACAGAACCAGGTCCATAATTATCAAACTCACCATAAAAAAATAGTATCTAATCCAATAGTTCCATTCCATTCTAACCATCCAGAAGGTTGAATTAAATCTCCAATATATGATTGCATAAAAACTGTTCTTGAATAAATCTTCCAAGGCCTTCCTAAGTAACTCAAAGTAGAATTCAAATCTTCAGCTAAATCTGGTGCAGCATTAATTGTGCAATTTTGGATTGAAATACCAGTGTTTTGATTAGGATCAGTTCTTCCTTGCGCTGTCACAGCGTTTTTCTGATTTGGCAACGGTTTTCTAGCGTAGATGTTGCAATCCTGAAAGACTACTGCAGCATTGCCGAAAATGAAGTCAACTGTACCGTAGATATCGCATTCTCGGTAGAATTGTCTTAACGAGTGAACATAGAGTGTGTCTTGGTAGCCTTCGAAGCTGCAACGGTAGAACGTGGAGAGATCTGCATTGTTTCGTAATGCTACTGCTTGATGCTTTTCTGGACCAGCTGTGTTTCTGAATGTTATATCTACTGCTATGAATCTTTCTCCAGATACAGCTGCATTTAACATAAAGAACAAATGAGGTAGTGATTCACTAGTGATTTATAAAACTTACTAACTATAAACTAACAAGGATATATCATATATAGTAGCCTCACATGACAATTTTTTGCAAAATTGGTTGATGTAATGTAACATAATGGCCACCCTCTCCTGCTACTAAGCCTTTCACTCAAGACCTTCTTGCAAGGGATGGAAAAAGGGTTCGCTCGGCGGGCTGGCTCGCCTAAAATTAAATGGTGGGTTGGGTTGGTTTTCTCGGTCTGCCAACCCATCATAGCCAGCCCACTGAGTTTGATTTTTTTTTTCCCTTGTTTTAAATCATTTTAAAAAAATTTAAATGTTTTTTTTTGTGGGCCAACCTGCGAACCACCATTTTTATTTTGTTTTGGGCCGGCCAATACGCCAACCCACCCTTTTTTAGCCCAAAATAGTTTTTTACTGGCCTTTTTTAATTATTTATTTTAAATTTTAATGGCAGGCTAGCCCACCAACCCGTCGAGGAGCGAGATAGACTCAACTTCTCGACCCTTTATTCTTTGGCAGACCAGCCCGCCCCGCCAATTTTTTGACGGGTTCACAGGTGGCCTTCCCATTTTGCCATCCCTACTTCTCGCCCTTTTGGTGAACTTTTCACCAATTTGTGAGTCTTTCGTGGGTGTCGAACCTTGTACCTAAGGAATAAATACCTAGATTCCTAAGTGTAGAACACTAGTAGTGGATGTTTAAGAATCTAAGTACTCATCTCTTAGGTACAAAGTTCGACACCTTCAAAAGACAAAAACTCGCAAATTGGTGAAAATTTCACCAAGGGGGCAAGAAGAACAAGAGCGACATATTTGGTAGCACTAGAGGATGACCCCTCTATTACAACTGACATGATCAAATAATGTACTCTCATTAGATGTCAGTGTAAAAAATGGTTTACACTGACGTGATCAAATAATGGACTCCCATTAGAATATTGGGCTGGCTCGGCCCAACCCGAATATGTTGTTTGGCCCTATGGGCCGGGCCTGACCCATTGACAACTCTAAATGCATGTCTTTAAACTCTAGGTGAAATCTCAAGAATAAAGTTTTCCTAATTAATATCACTTGTTGTGTGATAAGGACAAGTAATTTATCTTTGCAAATGAGGGGAATTTAGAAAGTAGAAAAAAGTACTTACCAAAGGTAGAAGAATTGAAAGTTGTCCAACCATCAATAACACTATGATTCCCTGTGATGATAGTCTTGTTAATACCATCTCCAATTAGAAGAATATTCTTCTTAATTTTAGGAACAATTACATATTCCTCATAATATCCTTCTCTAACATAGATAAGGAAATATCCATCTTGTGGTTGTGTGTTATTTGGTGCAGCGGCAATAGCATCTCCAATGGAAGTATAATTGTCTGTCTCATAAGGACTCACAATTACAAAGTTGTATAGTAGAATTCCTTTGCTTGAACTCTCTTTCAGTATCCTTTCACTTCTTGTAGTATTAGTATTTGTACAATTTGTTGATTTTTTGCAACTATACTTTGTTCTAAGAAGCTGCAACAAAATAATTTTCAATTTTAGCCTTTCAATAATCACTTTTATGTCTTGTCAAAATAAATAAATAATAACTTCTATGTATTTAATGAGTGTAATTATTCCATAGCCAGTGAACTATATGAGAAAATTTAAATAAGTCTTAGACTAAGAAAAAGTAATTAGGTATATGTATTTTAATCAAATAAATGAATTTTAAAATCATTTATAATTAGGCTCATAAATTTTTAAATAATTTGTAATCAAGTCCCTAAATATATGATTAAATTATATGCATATGTATTGATATAATAGCATTCATAGTTGTTTGAGAGACAAATAGAGAAGTTCATGTTATATTTGAGTTGTTCCATTTTCCTTCTTTGTCTTTATTCTTGAATAATGCTATTAAACATATCTGGACTCTGGTGACAATTTTGTTTTGAACTTCATTATTATTGTATTCTAGCTGAAGAATGGACAGTGGGACAATTGTTTCTAATATATATATATATATATATATATATATATATATATATAAACAATATTTCTCTTATATTATGTAGTTGACATGTGCATGGTCTGTTACTAAGCAGGAATCCACGTGACTATTAATCAAAGAGTTGTTAGATTATGTTCAAACATTATTCAACTTTAAAAACAGAGGAAAACAGAGCTTTTCTACTTTGAAAGTCAAAATTAATAATGGTTGAATTGTTAAAGTCAAAATTAACAATAACTTATTACTAATTAACAATCACTGTTTTTCTTATTTGGAAAACCTTTTATTTTAAAATTATTATTTATTATATTTTATGTCATAAATTGTTGCTTGACAAAATGGTTATTGACTCCCATTCAGAAGACACATGGACATTTTATGGTGATTTGATTGATCACATGGTATGTTTTGAAGAGACATATATACTAGTATTAATATAGTAATCACCTAAGAAAACTTGAAGAAAATATAGTCTATAGTCAATGAAGTAATGTAATTGATTATTTTATTTTTGACGCAAAGTAATGTAATTGATTATTGATTGTAGAAAAAAGCTCATATTTTCAATGATAAGATTTGGCCTGGTTGGATATGTTCATCAATAGTTTATTTTAGCTTAGGTTATGACATATGTACTTGTAAGAGTCTTTAGAAGAATTTATAAAATTAACTTCTAACATGCTTATAAGGTTTTTTAGGCTTTTATTTTTGGCTTATTTTAATAAGTTCTATTTTTTCCTACATATTTCCTCCATTAGAGATAATAATATTCGAGACATTATCAAACACCAAATGTAGACATATTTTCCGACAATGATTCAAATGTTTACTCACCACGCTGTGAGAGACTTACCCCTTATATTAGACCTAACCCTTGTTTTTTACCATTTTTTTTTTAAAAAAAAAAGTAATTATTTTTTTATAAAAAATAATTAGTTTTAGAAGTTTTTCATCTATTTTTAATTTTTTTTAAAAAAACTAAGAATCTAAAAACAACTTCAAATGAGAATCCGGTTTGAGTAGTTTTTTATAAAAATATTTTTTATAGAATGATTTTTTTAAAAAAAAAAAGTAATTTTCATTATGTTACTTTTTTTATTTTATAAATCAGGTATTCTATGCGCTGCAGAGACTAATCCCTCGAGTCGGATGAGATCACAATGGGCAGCAAAGTTCTCCATCAAGAGATTTAACACTGATGCATGCCCAATGCTGGATTCGAATTCAGGACCTTAGTTAAGCTAAAAGAGACTCCTACCATCTCATTCAAATGTTCTAACACAAAACAACTTTTCATTTTCTTAAAAAAACTCTAAAAACTAATTTCTAACTTATTTAACTACAAAATCACTTATTTCTAATTTGTAACAAACATGCCTATATAAATAGTCTATACCCTTATCTATTAACACTTAATTAAATCATTCACCTAAGCAAGTCTTCCTTCCTTAACCACTTAATTAAACTCTTTATCCAAATCAACATATTAATGCATAAACTAAAAGTAACATAGTAGAGAGAGAGAGTTACCTTAATGAGCTTCTCAAGTGGTTGTCTGACCTTGAATGACTTAGAAGGAAGACCATGTTTTCTAGTCTTATTCCTTTTAAGATTCTTATTAAGAGATTCAGTAACTAAACCAAGTGAAACACTATAAAACTGTGTAACATCTTTCAATGGTACAGCAAGAGCATTAGCAATATTACTCTTAGTAACAACTAAACCATCATAACAAGTATAATGATTAGTAGCAACAGCACTTAAATAACTTTCAATCTTATCAACTAATTCTGTATCAGAACTACTAATCCCAGCTGATTTTAGTTCATCAAAAATTGTTGATAAGTAATCTACATTGAGGTTATTTAGGTCTTTACAATCATTTAATGCACCAACCTCTTCATGTTTGAAACTAGAAGATTTTTGTTTTTTGAGGAAATCTTCAAATACTTTTGATAGCCTTTTTGCTTGTTTGAGACTTTGTTTTATTGAGAATTTTCCATAGTTGTATGGATCTGAAGGTGATGAACGGATTGTTGATAGTATTGAACGACATAGTTTTGGATATAATGTTGCTTTACAAGCAGAAGAAGAGGAAACAGAAGAAGAATTAGAAGAAGGTGATTGAGCTAGAATTAGCATTGGTGAATAGAGAAAGAGAATGAGAATGAGAAGGGAAAGAGTGAGAAGTGACATTGTTTTTTTTGTTTAGGGAGGATATGATTTTTTTTGTTTGTGATTGTGTTCTTGGAATGGTGGGGATTTATAGGCAGAGAAGTGAAGTGTCAATACGCGTATGAATTAGAGTGAAGACCCATTATACTAAGGGTTGGTTAATTGGTAATTAGACTCGAATCTCACTCTAAGGTTTTTGAGTCCGAATAATGGGTGTGATAAAGATTCTTTTGGGAGGGAAGAACAACACAGACCATCAAAACTGAGTATACACGTGGCCAGTTAGGTTTTTTGACGTGCATTATTAAAGGGGAGGAATAGTAGTATAGTGTGGGGCTTTGTCGGTGTGAGCATTGATAGTACAGAGATGGGGTGGGAAGGTAGAACTTCAATGAATGCATTGTATGAGCAAAGGAACGTGCAACTAAAGACTTGAACTAAAGGTTGTTATTGCCATTAATATGGTGCTTAGTTTGGTCTAGTTATATTATAATGTGTCCTTATGTTTGTTATAGTTTCTTTATACTTCAAATTATTACTATTTGGTACAACTTAATAACATGGGGGTCAACATTCAACAACCTTTAATTCCTTTTTTTCAATTTTTTATTTTATATATCCATACATTTTCTTGAAAACTTATGGTCAAGTATAAATTACTTGAGTTTGAATATCACAAAAGACAAATGCAAATTACCTATAAAAATTTTGTTTGGGGATTTAAGTGTAATTGATTAGTCTCACGTCGAATTTTTATTTTTATTTTTAAATCAAACAAATTTCATACCCTAAATTTATTTTTTTTAAAAAAGAGAAAAAAGGATGACAGAAAAGATCTCAAGGGACTAGACTAATACTCTTAGCAAACGAGAAGATAAAGTCAAAACAATAATAGGGAGCACCTAACATAGGCCCCCCTAAAACACTTCATCCAGTGACTAAAAAATTGCTAACTTACAATAGTTAGATAAAATAGACAGAGACAAAAGTTATCCTTGAATGGAAATTATATTGTCTAGCCGAATTCTGAATATCTAAAATTCTAGGAGTAGCCTCTCATCGACTAGGAATGAGCTAAATGAATGATGTATATGAGATGTGAGGTGGTGACCCATATACCCGTTGTTTTAAGGTTTTGGGAGAAGATGTAGTGTCCAAGTCTTTTGGTAGTCCTGGTCATTAGCATGTTGTTGCTCTTGGTACTCCCCAAGACTCCCAACAAGTCGTATTAAAACCATGATTCGGCTTGGTGGGGGAAAGGGAAATGGATCTAGTTGTGGATCAAGTCTAGTGATGTGCGTGACTCACACTTGAGAGGGAGATTGTTGGGAATTCAAGTGTAATTAGTTTGTCTCACATCGACTAGGAATGAGCTAAATGAATGACATATAAGAGAAGTGACTGATATACCCATTGCCTTAGGCCCCGTTCGGGGTGGTTTTCTGTTTTCTGTTTTGAAAATTTCAAAAACCAAAATCAGTTTCTGTTTTGAGTTTTAAAAATTTCAAAAACCAAAATCAGTTTTCAGTTAAAAAAAATTCAAAAATCAAAATCACTTTCAAACATGAACATAAAATAAAAATTCATCATAAGCTTATTTTAATCAAAACAATATATAACATTAAGTTTGAAAAAATTAAAATATTACAACTATATAATCTATTTATTATTTAATAATACTAATAACAACGGTTGAAAGTACTAATTATCGACATACGCAGGTTAGAGTGGTAATCGGTAATGGTCAGATTGGTGGTGATGGTCATAGTGATCGTAAAAGTGGTGTTTGACAGTGGTCAGAGTGGTGGTTGGCAGTGGTCAGAGTGGTAGTTGATGGTGGTCAAAGTGGTGGTTGATGGTGGTTGGCGGTGGTCAGAGTGGTAGTTGATGGTGGTTAGTGTGGTGGTTGATGGTGGCCAGAGTGGTGTTGGTTGGTGGTAGTCGGAGTGGTGTTGGTGGTGGTCAAAGTGGTGGTTGGCGGTGGTCTGAGTGCTGGTTGATGGTGGTCAAAGTGGTGGTTGGCGATGGTCGAAGTGGTAGTTGGTGGTGGTCAGTGTGGTAGTTGACGGTGGTCGGAGTGGTGTTGGTGGTGGTCAAAGTGGTGGTTGACGGTTGTCGAAGTGGTGGTCGGAGTGGTGGTTGGCGGTGGTGGTTGGCGGTAGTCGGAGTGGTAGTTGATGGTGGTCAGTGTGGTGGTTGACGGTGGCCAGAGTGGTGGTCGGTGGTGATGGTTGGCAGTGGTCGGAGTGGTGTTGGTGGAGGTCAAAGTGGTTGTTGGTGGTGGTCAGAGTGGTGGTTGACGGTGGTCAGAGTGGTGGTTGGCGGTGGTCGGAGTGGTAGTTGGTGGTGGTCAGTGTGGTGGTTGACGGTGGTCGGAGTGGTGTTGGTGGTGGTTGACGGTGGTTGGCGGTGGTCAGAGTGGTGGTTGGCAGTGGTCGGTGGTGGTTGGTGTGGTCGGAGTGGTAGTTGGTGGTGGTCAGATATATTGATGACTAGAGGTGGATGAAATAAAAACAGAAACAAAAATTATAAAACCTATTTTCGTGGTTTTGAGTTTTAATGGAAAACTGTTTTGAAATTAAGGAAAAAATCAACTCAGCTCCATTTTACACGAACATGTTTCTGTTTTGAAATTGACTTTCAAAACCAAAAACCAAAAACTCAGAACCACCCCGAACGGGCCCTTAGGGTTTTGGATGGAGATCCGATGTCCAAGCCTTTTGCTGGGCGTGGTCATTAATTAGTTTGTTGTTGCTTTCGGTGTTTCTCTGGACTCCCCAACAAGCAGTTGGATGAAATGATACAAGTGTCTTTTAGTTTAACCAATGGTCTCGAATTTGAATTTTTCTTGAAACTACGTTAATGTTAAAACTCTTAACCGAGAACTATGTCGTCCACATAGCGGGTCCTACCCGACTCGACTACATTTAACAGAAAACTTTGTCGTTCACAAGTGAATACTACCCGACTCGAAGAACTAGTCTTCCTGAATGCACAAAAGCGAGTCTAATTGGTTTATATATAAAGATATGCACACATGGGTGTATCTATGCTGCTTGAGTGGGAACTATATGATTATGGACTTTAAATTGTAGTAGGTAAAAGTAAATAAGCAGCACATCCTAACAGATTTAGCAGTTGCTGTGAAGATTTTTGCTAATTAAACAAGGATTCAATGATAAAGTGATATGGATATGGTACAATGAAGAAAATCATAATTAATAAAGTAGGTAGCTAGTGGCATTATATACTACCCACACACAATGCCAGCCTAAATTCCACAAAGTTTTCCACCCTAGTCAACATGGCAATGATAGAACTATGTGTATTTGAGGTCTAAATCTTAGTGTGACAATGGCCACTAGTTAGTTATCTTTTTCTGTGTGGAACTTAGCAAGAAACTTCTTTTGTTCACATTACACACTTCCCCAACTTCATGCTCAAGGATATATTGGGTATATTGGGAAGTTCCTTTCTCTCAATTTAGTAAAAGATGATCAAATTTGATTTTGCAGTCAACCCATTAGCTGTACTCTACTACTACCTTCTAGATCACAAAGTCAACCTTATACTGTAAGATAATTTCATAAATAACTAAGCAAGATGGGCATGCATACGGTATGAGACTATAGTTACTTGGGATTGCAAATTACTTGTACTATATAGTACTAGTTTTTTTTTTTGACAAATATATAGTACTAGTAGTATTACTTTATTTCCCATGTTGGTGTTATAAATTGTTATATGTATGCACATTATGTGGATATGTAGAATACTAGTACTTGATTCTTTTCATACTTTCGTTTATAGATTTGATCACAAAGCACATTATGTGAGCTTAAATGTGAGCTTAAGTTATGTTAGTTTGTGTTGTAAGGTTTTGAGTGAAATGTATAAATCAAGAGACACATACATCAAATGTTTTAAGGTTTTGGGTGAAATGAGTGGTTTTCATAATAACAGTTTTAATAATAGAGATGTTGAGCAATATATAACTTAATTCTCGTTATCATGGGAATTTCATGTTTAGTCGACTAGCCGTTTAATCGCACTCTTAATAGTGATCCCCTTTTTGATAAAACTAAGGTTGCTAAGAGTAAAGAATAAAATTGATAAAGGAAAGGTAAATAAGTAAAAACTTGTGTTGGAATGATTGAGCGTGTCAAAAATAATCTATACAAAGCGATATTTATAGACAAATTAAAATTACATAAGAAACTTATGTTAACCCTATTTGCCAAGTTCTCAACCCACTACGTACCTCGCGTATTACATCAAATAATATTGTTGGCTAACTTGTTGGCTGTCATATCAGTTGTCCACGTCCTCCATAATCCTATTTCTAAGGAAATATGTCTTCTTGCACGTCCTTGACTAGTAAGTTCATATAACTTGTATATCTCCTCAAACAACTAAGTTATGGGTCATATCATATGACTAACTGCTCATTAGCTGCTATGTTCTCCACAATCCTATTTTTATGGAAATAGGCTCTCATGCACGTCCTTGACGTGGTCAACTAATATAAATTAGTTATCTTCCCAACCAACTAAGATATAGGCCAAAATCCACTAAAACGACTAATTAACGACTATTTTGACAACGTTCTCTATATCCCTATTTTTCGGGGGAGTGGTGCACCTTTTTAGAACTATTTTTTCCTTGATTCCAGATGGTTAGTTCGTTATCTCCACATCTCAAAAATGTAGGAAGGTAATTTCCGTAGTTTGACTTGGTCTTTTTATGATATTTCTTTTCATAAATAATGTAACAATAACTTGGGGCTCTAACCAACAATTACACGAGCCCATTATGACTAAATAACAGCCCCAAGCTCATAAAGACTTGGCAGACACGTTCAACTGATTCTATGTCAGCTGATCAGGCAACTCAATTGGTCCTCAACTGCTTATCTCAATGGTGTAGTCATGTTTCGTCATTATACCTAAGCAATTGATTTGTGTTTAGTCAACCAGGAGTCGGTCAATAGTCCCCATCTATTCTTAGTTCAGCTGATATGAACTCAGCTCATATTTTCCCTTTAATTTAGTTGATACTCCTCATCGAGATTCAGTTGACCAACAGATATTTTCTCTTTAATGTGTTGCGTGATGGGGTTGTACGTCTGTTCATTGCCTTCACCGGAAGGGTTTCCTAGTGGTGGTGGTGGTGGTGGTGGTGTGCCTCTCATGGTACTATGTTGGGAGGTGTGTTGGTTGGTGTTGCTTCCTTGCGGCATTTTCTTGTGCTGCCAACCTCTTTTGGGGCTATCACTTTTAATGCCTTTAGTTTCTCTCTCTATCTTTAGCGGCCCACCCAAATTTACACTATATATATCTATACATCTAAACCACAACTAAAAATATCAATTACTCCACTTTGAATTATTGACACCTAGATTTTTTGAGGGCAAACAAGTCAATTACATCTAATTCATTTATTTTTACCCTCTATTTCTTTTTCTTCTTACATTATTTTTCTTCCTTTTTTCTCTTTCTTCTTACACTCTCTTTCCTCTTTTCACTTTTCTCTTACACTCTCTTTCTTCTTACACTCTCTTTCCTCATTTTCACTTTTCTCTTACACTCTCTTTGTTCATTTTTTTTCTTTTTACTTTACTTTTATTTTTCTCATAAACAATTATTCTCTTTCTCTTATCACTTCACTTTAGTTTTTTTAACTAAACTTTTAAATTTATAGAAACACTACTCTACTAAATTACTCTACTATCACTTATTATTGATAATCTACTATCTATATATCTATCTATATATATCTATACATCTAAACCACAACTAAAAATACCAATTACCCCACTTTGAAATATTGACACCTAGATTTTTGGAGGGCAAACAAGTCAATTACATCTAATTCATTTATTTTTACCTTCTCTTTCTTTTTCTTCTTATATTATCCTTATTCCTTTTTTTCTCTTTCTTCTTACACTTTTTTTTTCCTCTTTTCACTTTTCTCTTACACTCTCTCTCTACTTACACTATCTTTCCTCCTTTTCACTTTTCTCTTACACTCTCTTTCTTCATTTTTCTTTTTACTTTACTTTTATTTTTCTCATAAACAATTATTCCATTTCTCTTATCACTTCACTTTAGTTTTTTTAACTAAACTTCTAAATGTATAGAAACACTACTCTACTAAAATTACTCTACTATCACTTATTATTGATAATCTACTATCTATATTTTACTATCTACTAATCAACTAAAATAATCAATCGAAACTACGAGATAACTGCAAAAACACGGGATAACTGCACTGATATATAAAAAAAACATAGAATTAATATTTGTCATTGATAATTAATTTTTTTGAAGACTACTATAAAAATACTATCTAAAAAACAAGAAGATTTAATAACTATTTAAACTACTGATTAATATTTAAAACAAATGTTTCTTATTGATAATCTACTATCTCTCTTTTACTATCTACTATAATATACTAATCAACTAAAATAATCAATTGAAACTATGAGATAAATGAACTGTAATATAAGAAAAACACAAGATAACTACAGTGATATTTAAAAAAACACGGGATTAATATTTGCTATTGATAATTATAATTTTTGAAGACTTCTGTAAACCTACCATCTAAAAAATAAGAAAGTTTAATGGCTATTTAAACTACTAATTAATATAAAACAAATATTTCTTATTGATAATTTACTATCTAAGTTTTACTATCTATTATAATCTAGTAATAAACTAAACTAAATAATTGAAACTACAAGATGACCGCACTGATATAAAATAACACTGGATAACTGCAGTGATATATAAAAAAACACGTGATTAATATTTGTCATTCATAATTATAATTTTTGAAGACTACTATAAACCTACTATCTAAAACAACAATAAGGCTTAATGACTATTTAAACTGATTAATATTTAAAACACACGTGACAAATATTTGTCACTAATACCTAAAAAAGACAAATAATTGTCACTGATATATAAAAAAGCGTGGGATAAATATTTCTTATTAATAATCTACTGACTACTATCTATCTTTTACTTTATACTATAATCTATTAATCGACTCAAATAATCAATTGAAACTATGAGATAACTACACTGATACATAAAAAACTCGGGATAACTTCACTAATATATATAAAATATATGGGGATAACTGCAATGATATATATAAAAACATGGGATAGTTGCACCGATATATAAAAAACACGGGATAAATATGAAATTGTTTTTAAATAATATTTTTACAATTTTAGATGTTAATATTTATCTATTTTTTATTTAAAACTTTTTTCATATACTTTAAATTTGTCTTTATTTTCACGGGGTAATATTCAAACTATTTAAATACTATCTAAGTTTATTCATAAAAAGAACATGACAGCATTCATGCGTATGCACGGGTATCCTACTAGTTTTTTTAAGTAAAACTGCTGCCACCGTTTGTAATAGACAATTGTATTTTTATCAAAAGTGCTAAAACTAATATAAGAACCTCATGCATTTTATTACATATATCTTTAAATTGTATTCGGCTTGTCATAGATTGTAAATTGATTGTGATTTTCCCGGGAAATTTTTTTTGTTCTGTCGCATGAGTTTTTGTTGGCTCCTTTGTGGTTTGCTTCACTGCAATTTTTTTTTCAGCGTTTAATTTTTTGTTCAATTTCATTTGTGTGTTGCAACGTGTTTCCCTATTTTATGTCCGTTGCATTTGTGTGTTGCAACGTGTCTCTCAGTATTTTTACAATTGTTACTATAAAATTACGTTAATGCCATAACCAATCATAAATATTTATTTTATGTAGTTGATGGGGAAAAAATTATTTTGTAACTAAATGTGTAAAGTGAAAAGTTAAGCGGTGTGCTTAGGGGTTCTTTAGGGTTTAGAAAAAATTTAATTTTACCGACGACTAATCTACATTTAAACTGATCGACCACGAGAACTCGCTTTTGTCGGCTTGTGTGGTCATCTTTTCCAAACAGAGTTTTATCGCATTCGATGGTTTTTTTTATATTTTATGGTTTTGCATTTTTTTATATTTTAAGAGTGCTTTTACGATCTCGAAAAATCTTACATGATTAAATATGAAAATTTTGGGTGAAAAAATGTTTAATTTCTTAAGAAAAAAAGTAATGTGAAATGCTAAACAACGTGTTTTGGTGTAGTAGATGGGGACAAAATTATTTTGTCGCAAAATGTGTAACGCTAAATTTTACGCAGTGTGTTTTGGGATACTTTAGGATTCCGATTTTTTTTTAAGTCTTAAAATACTAGAAGTTTCTTCGTAAATAACTGGTTTGAAAAATAATAAGTTTGTGACAAAATACGTAAAGTGCAATGTTGACAGTGTATTTTCGGGAACTTGAAGTGCATGAAAAAATTACGATGTTTAAATAAGCGAAGTTCGTTCCTAAATAATCTATTTGATGAAAAAAATTCATAACAAAATACATAAAGTGTGATTCTATGCAGTGTGTTTTGGTGTACTTTAGAATCAAAAAAAATTACATGTCCAATTTGGTATTTTCTTCTTTATTTAGATAATTTCACATTAACGAGTATTAGAAGCATTCTTAAATTTGTGTTTAGTTTTAAATCAAACCGTGCATGATCGACAGAATCCTACAACCGGCTCAGGACGGATCTATCAACCTCAAGAGCAAACTAAGTCAGAATAGTCATTCTTGATGGATTGTTGTTTATGTTACAACTTTTAACCTGTTTGTGATATAATACTTGATCTAATATGTGTGATTAGACTGTTGTTTTTGCTCCAACTTTAAGTTGTTTGTGTTATGACTTGATCTAATATGTTTGACTTTTGTCTTTAATTGTGATGTCTTTCTAATACTTAGAATTTGTTTGATATTATTATTTACTGTTGTTTTTGTTTAAAAGTAATTTATTTAATCAATAGTTAGACAATCCGTCCATCGGAGTCGATTGGTTTTTTTTTCTTTCACTTTGGTTTTTTTTTTGTTTCCTTTCTTTTACTTTTTTGTTACCATCTCATTAGTGTGCAGTTTTTCATGGCTTTTAACGATGACTAATGTACACCTGGAGAAGTTGGATGACCACAGTACTTCGGTTTTGTAGGCGTGTGTGGTTATATCCTCCCAACAGAGTTTTACCGATGACTAATCTACATTTTTTTATATTTTAAAGTAGGATGCTAAATAGTGTGCTTTAGTGTACTTGATGGGGGACAACATTATTTTGTAGCAAACCGTGTAACGCAAAATGTTAGATATTGTATTTTGGGTTACTTTAGTATTCAGAAATTTTTTAACTATTGAAACACTTCGTTTGCCAATAATCTATTTGATGGAAAAATAATTTGGTGGCAAAATACATAAAAAGTGTGATTCTAGGCGATGTGTTTTGGGGTACTTTTAGAATATTGAAAAAAATTAGATGTCCTAATTGGTATTTTCTTCTTTATTTAGATAATTTTCGCATCAAAAAGTATTAGAAGCATAATTAAATTGATATTTACTTTTAAATCAATCTCTGCATGAGACCTACGTACATTCAATTTTTAATTATGTTGTCTTCTTTTCTCTTTAATTATGAGTTAAGTTTTCATGTGTACATTTTTTTGGTATAAACAGGGTATCCTCTACCCGCAACTCTAGAGACTAATCCCTCGAACCGGTAAGACGGTATTATGGGTTAAGTTTTTATGGTTACATTTGATGAATATGGATAATGTTATTATAGGTTGTTGTTTATTTTACAACTTTAAACTGATTTTGTTATGACTTCATCTAATCTGTGTGATTAGGCTGTTGTTTATGCTCCAATTTTAAATTGTTTGTGTTATGACTTGATCTAATATGTGTGACTTTTGTCTTTAAATGTGATGTCCTTCTAATATTTAGAATTTGTTTAGTCAAAAAAAAATACTTAGATTTTGTTTTATGTGTGCACATTATGTTCCGCCAAACATTCAAGAGATGAAAAATACATAATGTGAGCTACATGGGTGTCCTTTTTAGGGAAAAAAGCATGAGTAGGAGATTTCTTTGAAATTGGAAATTGGTGACTCCTTTGGTATTTTTGTTGATATCATTAGGAAATCTTGTAGAAATAATTAAGCTGTAGATTTACCTTTCTATCAAAACAATAATAGCTTGGCCTTTAAATATCCAAACCTAGGATATTCATTAACAAATGTCTACGCTTTTGAACTATTTTAAACATACTTCTTATTATTATTCCTTCTTCCTATTTGTTTCATATCTAAGTTTTAGTAGAAAGAATTATTACTTTTGCCTGTTTATTATTTGATTCTGTTGTGTATCACATATACATGTCTTCAACAAACGTTAACCTTTAATCTTCACAAACTTTTATTTCTATATGCTTTTATTCCAATATGTTTTAATTAATCAACCGCTAGCCAACCTGTCCATCGGACGGGTCGTGGGGCTAGTCACGATGAATATTATAAACCACTTCAAGTCAAATCATGAGACAATTGTGAATACATTAGTAAAACGCTTTATATATTAAACAAATTGACTCCCTCAAAAACTATTGTCGACCTACACTATTGAACAAATTCACCGTTGAGACTTAGTCACACTTAAAGCCAATAGTCCTTCCATTTCCAACACTCACATCACAACTTTGGTCCAATCGTAGAACACCAACAACTTAGTGTATATTATGTATTTATGTCTCAAAACAAATGGATTGAGATTGAGATGAAGCAAAGCAAACCCCCCATGTGAATTAGGCTGATAAATCATAACCCGTGGTCCCAAGAAAAGAGAATTATATCCTCACTAGGCAACTAGGTACATACCCTCATATAGTATAGTATATTATACTATATAATCTAATTAAGTACAGATACATATATACATATAAGATATGTATGGATGATCGAGTTTCGATATAGTTTAACAATAAAATAACTCACAGGGTATAAAATGTCAAAATAACTCACAGTTTAATCAAAGGTATAAAATGTCAAAATAACTCATAGTTTAATCAAAGGTATAAAATGTCAAAATAACTCACAGGGTTGAATAACATGTCATGGTATGTCCATTGTTTTTCTGGAGCCCACTTGCCGCGTACAGTTAGGTTGACTAGTGAATAGATCAAGGTGGGTCAATAATATATCGTAGGCAAAATTACATCAGGGGTCTTTTAAGTTATTTAATTGTAACAAGTTGGTTCTTTAAGTTTTTTTTCCTATCATTTAGGTCTTGTAAGTTATTCAATTGTAACAAGTTGGTCCTTTAAGTTACATAATCTGTACATTATTAGTCTTTTTTTATTTTCTGTTACAAAAAAAACTCAATTTGCAATAACAGAGCTGGCGTGACTGTGACAGAGCCTACATGTCATCTGTCTGGTAACAATTTTGTCATTTAAGACTACCGTCATGTAACAATTCAGTCCTTTCAACTTAAATGAAAAAAAAGATGAACCATCATTTCTTTAAAAAAATTAAGTTGAAAGTTCCAAATTATTACATGACAATAATCTTAAAGGACAAAATTTTTACAAGATAGATGATAAGTAGCCTCTGTCACGGCCACATCAACCCTGTTAGTGCGAATTGAGTTTTTTTGTAATAAAAAATGAAAAAATGACTAACGGTGTACACATTATGTAACTTAAAGGACTTAAGTGTTACGAAAAAAACTTAAAGGACCAACTTATTACAATTAAATAACTTAAAGGACTTCCGGTGCAATTTTGCCTATATTGTATTCATTCAATGGTGAAGGATATGGTGAGAATAGGCTACGCCGATCGACATGGTTTGTGGTTTCGCTTATGTCAAATTTGGATTAGGTCGATCTTTTTTTAAAATAGATAAGGTCAATACTTTTTAAAAGTCTAATTAGTTAAAAAAAAGTAATGATACACTCAAGCAGTGACGGATCCAGAAATTTTTACTTGTTGGGGCAAAAAAATAACCTATAATATTTTCTCAAAAAAATATTATGAATTTTTATAAAATACATAATTTCATTCCAGAAAAATCCTAAAATACTTAAATTTCTACAAATTACATAGCTAAAAAGGTAAAATTAGTACCAATTTATTCTCTTTTTTTAATTACCTCTTGTGAATTTCTCATTTAATTTAAAAAGTTACCTTTTAGAGACAACCCTTATTTTTTATGGGGGCAAAACAAGTTTATTATATATTTCTAACCAGAATAATATTTCAAGTGGGGGCAAACCCCCAATTCCTTACATGTAGATCTGTCCCTGCACTCAAGAGCACTTGGATGAGATGGTCTAGGGTTAAATCTCTTGAGGCATGAGTTCGAATCTAGCCTTGGGCATACAGCAGTGTTAATCTCTTGAGGGAGAGCTTTACTGCCCATTGTAGTCCTACACGGCTTGAGGGATTAATTAGTCTCTGCAATTGCACGCAGAGGATACTCGGTTTATACTAAAAAAATAAATCATGCTACAGATCACCGAAAAACCTTCTATGCCTACCGGGCTGACCTGCATAAACAAATATAAATAATATTATTTATTAGTACTATTACAATATTAAATTCTGTACTTTATGTTAAAAGTATTGACTTAATCAATTTTTTGACATATTTAAAGGTATTATTATAAAATAGAATTTAAATAAAATGTCATATAAAATAATTCTTTAGAAGGTTTTATTAGATCTCGAATTAGAAGTTAATCTCATTGACATATTAGGTTGCTGGTTTATTTACAGAAGTTTGTTGTAGGCTTTTGTAAAAAAATGGTAAAATTTTCTTTTTAAGCAGACTTTCGGGTCTTGTCATACTTTCAAATTAACTAGACCAAAACTCAAAAATGGATCCATTACATGCCACATGTGAGGCTCGGCCATGATATTCTCAACGTATCGGGTTTCTAGCCTTGCAAAGCCCAACTCGGACTAGTCTATTTTCACCTCTAATGAAGTACATATTTATCCCCTTAACATTTACAAAATTTAAAACTTTTTTTGTCAGCCAGGTTCGAATCTTGGAACCAGAATCCCCATATCACAGAGATTTTCAATGCAACAAGTTAAGGGCAAAACAAGAAAAAATAGCCTTTAACAAACGCTCCCTCATTTTTGATACATGTCATTTCACAATTATCTCTATTATATTAAACCATGAATCTTCCACCTATACATCCACATGTCCTTCCACGTCACTAATTACGTCACCTTCCTTTTAATCCACTTCAGCATGCTATTTCAAAATATATCACCAAAAAAGGAAGGTGACGTAATTAATGACGTGGAATGACATGTGGATGTATAGGTGGAAGATTCATGGTTTAATATAATAGAGATTTCAAATACATTATTATTGTTATTATTAAATAATAATAGATGACATGTAATATATAATTATTTTAATAGATCACATGGAATTATATTTATTGTGAAATCCTTTATAGAGTGACATGTGTTAATATAATAAATGAAAATATTTTTATTTGTATTATATATAGATAAAGATATAGATATAGATTAGTTATTATTTATTACAAATAATAATATGATGTGGTAACTTATGTGGTATCATTAAATGATGTGGCAAACACGGTGTTAGTTGCCACTTCATTTAATGAATGTCACGTCAGCCTTTTTTTATAGATGCCAAATCAGCCAAAAAGAACTGAAAAATTCTTCTTTGGACTAAATATTCTGAGTTTTTTTTTTTAAATTGGGGGACTAAATGTCTGAGTTTTAAAATAGGAGCACCAAATGTCTGAACTTTTGAAAATAGGGGGACCAAAACTGTAATTTATCTTTTTTTTATAATAGAGTTAACCATTGTTCTTATTTTTTTAATAGGACAACAAAACCATTTTTTTACTATAAAAACTGTAACATCCTAATTACTTTGATGATTGAGTAATTTAATTATTTATGATTGATAATTGTTAGGAATTTGATTGCCTAATTGTGAAATGGCTCTTGCTTTTCCCACACCCCCTCCTACTCCAAACACACCCCATAAGGGTGTGAAAAGACCAAAAGACCAGCCAAAACCTCTTTTTTTTCACGAAATTTCACCTGTTCGAACACGGGCCTTCGAACAGGTTCGAATCACATCGTTCGTGTGTGTTAAATCTTGACTTCACACCCTCTTGTGCGTAATTTCACATGTTCGAACGAGGTCATTCGAACAGGTTCGCATGAGGGTGTTCGAACACCCCTATTTTATTACAAAAAAATGGACTCTCACACCACATTCACCTTTTTTACCTGTTCGGTTGACCTCAACCGAATAGATTCGGTTGACCATCTCCGAATAGGTGAAAACACGCACTCCACTTAAGGGTATTTTTGGAATATTTGGAGTTAAGTGGTGTGAAAGAGTAGGAGGGGGTGTGGGAAAAGCAACACCCTTGTGAAATTGGTGTGAATTGTGTGTTGGGTGGAAAATGAATTGATTGATTCAAAAGGGGGTTGTATTTTGGGTTTTACTTTCCCCACTCCCCCTCCTACTCAAACACACTCCTTAACAAAATTTATTCTCAAAATAACCTCGCGTGGAACACTTGTGAGGACGTGTTTAATGACGGTTCGAATGACATTGTTCGAACACCTGCATACGAACGCAATAAAATTGGTGAATGTGATGTGAGAGTCCATTATTGTTGTCTCGTTTAACATCATACGAACAGAATAAAATCAAATAAAATAAAATAGGGTGTTCGAATAGGTCTATGCGAACCTGTTCGATTGGTGCCATTCGCACAAGTTAAATTACGCACAAGATGGTGTGTGTGTGTGTGTGTGTGTGCCAAATTTAACACACTCGCATGACTACGTTCGAACCTGTTCGAAGGCCCGTGTTCGAACAGGTGAAAATTTCTGAAAAAAAAAAGAGACGCCTTGGCCATTTCATTAATGGCCCTTTGGTCTTTTCACACCCTTATGTGGTGTGTTTTGAGTAGGAGGGGGGTGGGAAAAGCAATATCCTGTATTTTAAACTAAATTAGCCCAAGTTAGAGCCCAGACTCTTTATGAACCATCACCTTTTTAAATGGGCCATGCTTCGTACAACCCCTAGCTACTCACTAAAACCCCCTTTTTGGTGTGAAAAGACCAAAAGCCCTTACTGAAATTTGGTTTTTATTTTTATTTTTTTACAGATTATGGACGATTCGGCGCACGGTTGATCGACCATGGTCGAATCTCACAATGTCGAACCTGTCAATCATTTGTCAGACACCCCAGATTGACTCAAATTCAAGTTTGACTGTGTTCGATTCAATGAGGTCGACCATGGTCGCGACAGCGTCTTGCCGAACAATGGGCCCCACCAAATCGATTTGGCGCCTAAAATTCAATTTTTTTGGAAATTGTGTCCAACGATTATAATGTAAAGCGGTTACGATCGTTTTAAATCAACGGCTCACGTTCGGTCACACCTATTATAAATAGACTCTCACTCTTTACTGATTTTCACACTTTGAATTTTCACACTTCACCGATTCTCACTCTCCTCTTTGTTGATTTTCACCGAAATGGAAGATCTAAATGAATGGCGATTGTGCCCAACCCGCAGATCGCTGGACAAATTTCTAACTTCTCACTGCGACGCAGGACGGTCGAGAACAAGGCCGATGGTGTTTATTTTAAGTCTCGCGACAACCGCTTCGTAGAGGTGGAAAAAATATTACATTCACCGGTTGAAGGAGAAGGTGGAGAGGAAGATTCGTAAAGACGGATAGTGGTGTAAAGACATCTCTCAGATATACGCATCGCAAAGCGCGTATGTGTCAGAAGGCGGCACTTCGCCGCTATGAAGCTATGGATATCCGTAGCGACAACGATCTTCGCGCAATGATGGAACATCATTGTAACACCCCATTGGGATGTCATCTCATTGATTTGTTTGTCGAAACGAGGCACACACGGAAGAGGTGATCTATATTATGGAGAGCACACTCCCAAAAATTAGTGTGAACTCTCTCGTGAGTTTCGTTTTTATTTTTTTATGTCGTGTCGTTTATTTTGATGTATGGCTACGCTCTTTAAATAATAAAATTAGTAGTATCGTTTATTTTGTTATGTCATGTCCTTTTGTTATGTTCACAATGAAAAATAAAACGAATAAAAATCACAATGGACAACAAATTAAAATTTCATTCATTAATAATACAAGAGACATAAAATACAAATACAGGATGGTCATATATCATCATCGGACTCAGCGCCATCGTCAGAGTCTCTGGACTCACGGTTAGAAGACTCACTGTGAGAAGCCTCACTGTCATCAGACTCAGTGGCATCGTCTGCCTGTTGCCGAGCCCGTTTGTGAACCCCGTACTCATCATCTGTAGAGTCCGAGTCGAGATCACTGTTTGACCTCTCTGACTCAAAGGTCATGTCAGACTCGGGGGCTTTGGAAACATCAAAGCGCCTCGCACCAATGTAGGTAATCTCTCGAGAGAGACATCGCTTTGTCAATCGGGCGCGCCCCTGTCGTAGCGCGAGCGAACTCCGCGCGATGTCAACTTCGATCCTGCTAGTACCATCATGGAAGCCATAAGCGACCCCTCCAATATCAATCACAAACGAACATGAATCGGGCAGCTGCTGATAGTCGTCGCGGACGCAAATCTCCCCTGTGTATATATCGACGGTGACGTAGAATGTAGGCATCCCTGAAAAAACAAGTAAAAAACACAGAATCAGACCCATTCAGCCTTTCCAGAATCGAATAACTGATCGACGCGCACCAGATCGAAGTAGATCGACGCATGCTCTATCGATCTGTTTTGAAACAGATCTAACACAAGGCAACGCAGACTGTTCGGCGCACGCCTGGTCGTTCGTGGTCGACCTCTGCAGCGTCGAACAGTCTGCAAACAGTGAAAAAAATGGGGAAAATGGAAGATTGAGAAGGAGAAATGGAAGCTTACCAATAGGAGGAGGAGGAGGCCGGTGGGAGCTTGAGGACGCCGGTGGGAGGAGGAGGATGAATGAGAGGGTGTTTTTTTTTTGGGGGGGGGGGGGTCTAGTGTGGAGGAGGAAGAATGGGGGGTTCTAGTGTGGTGAAGGGGGTTTTTAAAGGAAAAAGACAAAAATATCTCGTAGGCATTTTGAGGATATTTGGACGGTAGGGGGTTCTACTGAGTAGGAGGGGGGTTGTACGAAGCATGGACCTTTTAAATTAGAAGAGAGGGAGTGTTTAATATTCATTCACGTTCAGCTGAAAGTTGAAAGAGAGAAAAGAAAGGAAAGAGGGAGAGAGTCAGAGCGAAGTCGATGGAGAGAAGGAAGGAATGGGAGGGAGAGTTTTAGTAAAATGAACCTTTCTTCTTCATTTCTTCACCAATCTCCAACCCACTTCACTTACTATTTTCATTCATTTCATCTTACTCACCAAAACCAGAATGTAAATCACCAAACATGAAAAATGAACTACACTCCCTAAACCTCATAAAATCGATTTGCATGTGAGTTTGGAGCTTCTAGAAACGAATCATTGAGCTTGCATGTGTGATTGAAGAGTTTCATTAGGAGTTTTGGGAGTTACGTTTGGGTTAAGAGTAGCCAAGTTTGAGTCTTGGATGCTTAGCATGGTCCATAAGTTTGAAGATTAAGTGGTACGTTCTTGTAGAAGCATAACCTACTTGTTGTTTGAAGCATAACTTAACTTGTGAGTTCTTCTTATCTTTGCATCTTAGTGTGCTAGGATTTTGAGCTTTAAATGCTTGTTGTTCTGAGAATGTTGCATATGTGTTTGGATTGTGGTTTTGAGCTAATTGGAGCTTCAATTCGTGATTATGGGTGATGAGAGTTGAACATAGACATTCACAACAAATTCTGCAGAAAACTGTTTTGAGCAGTCTCTTGTGTTTCCTTCATAACTCACTGTACAAACCTCATTTAAAGTTCATTTTTGTTTCTTTAGAAACTAGACACAAAAACCTTTCAAATAGGTACAATAACCATCTTATTTCATTAAGTATTGAGGGAGAAACTTTAATTACAAGTTCCACCTTTGAATCAGTAGCAGTTTAAATACTTATTGTATCAGTATGGAACTTGAACCCGCTGAAACTAGACAAAATTATATTTACGATAGACACTAGTTTGGGTAGTTTTAGTTGAGTATTGAATTAGTTATTTTGTTTCAAAACTGCTCACAGATTCTGCCAAACGAACTTGGAATTGTTGCTGAGTTTCTAGGAATTTGGGGTGGTGTGGCAAAACGATTTCTTGCGTATTTGAATTAGAATGATCCAGTGAGTGTCCTCACCACGTTATATGTTTTAATTGATTGTTTATGTACATGTTGGAATGTTAAAGCATGTTGCATGTGTGATGAAATTGTGAATTTGACGAAAATTGGATTTTTACAGTTTTTGAGTATGTTTTCGATTTGTGATTATTTTACTCGAATGTGCTATGATTGAAATGATGAAATTATTTCATGAATTGATGCTAAATACCCTTTAGATTATCTGTTTGGATGCCTTGGATTGATAAATTTTGGATTGGAATCAGTTTGGACGTGAAACGATTAAACGGGAGAATGAAAAACTGAATTTTTGGGTTGTTGTCACAGGAACACGACCCGTGTCAGAAGGACACGGGTGACCGTGTTACTTTCTGTTTGTTTGCTGGGTTTTGAAATTTTTTGGGACACGATCTGTGTCCCTTTGACACGGTTCGTGCCCCTGCTCTTTTTGTGAGTTTTTCAACTGTTACTTTCCCGTTTAACGTGTCGTTTGTGAACTGAAACTAATTCTAATTTCCATCTTGATTAGGTATTATAAGATAACATGATTTATTATTATAAAATGCTCAGTTATGATTATCGAATTGTCGGATTTCCAAATTATTGAGTCTCGAGTGAGAACCTTTAAGGAATTAATGTATACTGTTTGTGAAAAGACTAACATAACAGGGACATGAAACATAAAATACCATGGAGATGACGATCCCGATATATTAGCATACTTGGTGGAGGGAAGTCATGAGCCTAGAAACCAAGGCTCTAGCATTATCCTTCAGTGATTGTCGGATTGGGGTTTTCGATGAAATCGAGTGATTTGGTTTCTCGGATTGTGCTAAGCCAAGTGAAAGACAAGATAATTAAAAATGTACAATCAAATTGGGGTTTCTCGGATTAACGGGTGCTCTATCATTATTCAGTATGTATGGTCGAATTGGGGTTTCTCGGATTAACGGTGCTCTAGCATTATTCGGCATAAAATTCAGATATTTAAAAGTAACGAATGATAGGAAACATAAGAGTTATCGGAGGTGCTCATTGAGATTTGTAATCTCACTATTTATGTTTTTGTGGTTTGCAGGTACAAAGCCCAAGTGAAGGAGCTACTTGAGACGAGTTTCCGCTAGAGGAAATTTGAAATATGGAAGTTTAAGTTTCAGTTATTTTGTATTGTAATCCTTGTACATTGATTGTTGAATCAAGACTTTGGGATTTAGTTAGCTATTATGAATTCAGTTTAAGTTATCTACCTCGAGTTTGTATTAGTACTTGTATTCCAGGATATGATGGTCTTCAGACCGAGACGTGTTATGTTTCAGTGGGTTGATCCCAATATTATGTTTAGGTTTCAGTTGGAATCCATTAAAGTGTTATATATACTTTGAGTTTAGTACATATATGTTGACTTCCGCTTTAGGCATTTTGCGGGGAGTTGCAAAATCTTTTTGGCTTAAGTGCACTTTTGGTCCCTCTATTTTACTAAATGTGTAATTTTGATCCCCCTATTCTTTTTGGGCAATTTAGGTCTTCCTATTTTACTAAATGCATAATTTTGATCTCCCTGTTTATTTTTGTGCAATTTTGGTCCCCACGTTTATATTTTATATTTCAAATAGTTAAATATTTAATTAAAAAATAGAAAGTTATTTTATTATCTAAAATAAATAAGCTATTTTTATACTTTATATTTTATATTTTAAATAGTTAAATATTTATTTAAAAATATAAATTAAAATAATAAAATATAGGTACCACCTCATTTATTTTATTAAATATTTATTTTGAATTAAATTATTTTTATATTTTAAAATATAAAATATAAAAATAATTTAACTATTTAAAATAACTAAATTATTTTCTATTTTTTAAGATATACAATATAAAAGTAGTTTTAATTATTTTAATTTATATATCAAAATATAAAATATAAAAATAACTTATTTGTTTTAAATAATTAAATCATTTTCTATAATAGGGGGGTCAAAATTGTGCATTTTGTAAAATAGGGGGATCAAAATTGCGCGTTTAGTAAAATAGGAGGACTAAAATTGCCCAAAAACATAGGGGGATAGAATTGCAATCTTAATAAAATAGGGGGGACCAAAAGTGATTTAAGCCAAATTTTCTCAGTCTTTGAAAATGTCGGTGAAAAAATGTTCAAAATAACCATTTTAATAGGACAATGAATCCATCTTTTCTTTATCTAAAAGAGCCCTGTAACTTGGTCAAAAGAAAAAGAGTCCTGTAACAAATATCCAAAGTACATTCTTTAAAAAACAATGAATATATTTATAAAAAAAATACAATTGTAAATGTATTGGTAATGTTAAATTTATAATTTTACAAATTATTTCTATATTTTACTCATGTATAAATTCATAAAACTAAATACAGTGTCTTTAAAGAGTTTTTTTTTTACAAATGCCATTAAAGAGATAATATCTATATTAATTGGAAATTACATGAATTTATTGTAATGCATTAATATTATTTTAATTATTTTTAAAAATAGTAAGAATGTACTATAAATAGAATAAAGTAAAAAAGTAATAATCAAAAGGAAAAACAATATTTGACTAAACGGGTCCTACTACAAGTGTCCTTAATTATTGATAAAATTTTTTACTTTTATTACCAAGTTTTTTTATAAGCAAAGTGGTCTTTTTTATAAGTAAATGAATTTTAGTAGAGATAATTCTAGTTCCAGCATTATATATATGTGCGGACTCTCCCCACCTTCTATAGGTAAAGTGGTTAATAGTTAATGTGTTAGTTGTTAGAAGAGAGGAGGAGCGCAGGATTACGTTTTTTCTAACAAAATCTATTTCACTCAACCATGTGAGCTAAGATAACTATTTAATATTTAATAAAAAAGAACCATTTAATATATTCACAAAATTAAATGTAATGTCTTTAAAAATGAAAAAAAACAGCATTAAATGTAATGTATTTAAAAATAAAATGTCTATTTATGAAGAAAGAGAATAACAATAACATTAATCTCAAAAAAATAAATAATAACAATAACAATAACATTTATCTATGAAATTTTTATAAAAATTTATTTGTTTATCATGTCATTGGTGTGCAGTTTTCACAGTCTTTATTGATAACTAATATACGACGGGGAACCTGGCCAGCCACAAAATAAATTATTAAATGAGTTATTAAAGACTATGATATTTATAAAATTTCTTAAAAAATCATTGAAAGGCTATATTTTAAAAATATTATAGGTTACTACCCATTCAATATACAACAATAAATACATTGATAATGAAATTAGATACCCATTCAATATATTGACAAAATTAAATGCAATTCCTAATATATTAATAATGGAATTAGATTTATTTATATTAATGTCTCAATATTACTACTATTTACTGAAGAAAGAGAATATAACAAAGTCTTTTTTTTTTTTGTTGGGATTCAACCATCTAAGAAGTTGACCTCCCCCAACAAATATTTTTCTATACGCACTGCTCAAAATTCAACCACCGAATGGTTAAGGGATCCAATTATCATGTTGGTATCAATGTACCATATTAAATGTACTAGGGACAAAAAATACATTAATGAATATCAATGTATATCAATGTACTAAGGACAAAAAACATTAATGAATATTAATGTACCATATTAAATGTTATTTTTTTTGACTATACTCCCTCCGGACCTATTTATAAGTAAAAAATCACTTTTTAGATTCATTGGAAAACTAATGTACCAAGACTATAATATAGTCCAAATACATTAGTTTTCCAATGAATCTAAAAAGTGATATTTTGCTTATAAATAGGTCCAGAGGGAGTATATGTAGAATAATTTTTTTTGACCAAAATACATTAAATGTTATATTAAATATGTAGAATACTTTTTTTAAAATATTAGAGGTTATTTAGAGGACAAGTGACATTTAAGCTAGCGGATACAAAATTACGCGTTTGATAAAACTAACGGTTAAACTAACTAATAAATGTAAAATGACATTAAAATAGGGATTTTAAATTGTTTAGTTTTATTTAAAGAGGATAGAGAATGAGTTTAAAAAAAATAATGAGGGTAAAAATGGCCTAACAAAAAGTGAAACGCTATACCAAACGCTAAACATTCATTATCCGCTAGACAAATCCCCAAGTCAAATATGTTTTCCGCAAGTGGATAGGACTTATCATGTCATAATTCTATAAGAATGTGACTCTAAAAAATTCAATATCACTCAAATACAATATTCCCCATCAATCACTCTCAATTCTCAAAATCATTCTTTCTCACAATCACAATTGAATTTGGAATGAAGAGTCGGCCTGTCAGAAAGAAGATTGTGAAGCCCTCATTTGATAATCTCCCTTATGAAATTCAAACGAACATATTCAGGAGGCTAAGTGGGAAGACTTTAGCAAAGTCCATGTGTGTCTCCAGCTCATGGCGACATATAATTCTACACACGACATTACCGAATGAGCAACAACCCTATGCGGTGACAACTCGTAGGTACCCTGATCCATTTTTGGATCTGGACCAAATCTTCTTGTGGTGCTCAAAAGTGATGTGTTATTCGGTTTCACTAAAAGATCTAATTAATACTTGCAACGGGCTATTATTGTTTTGCCATAAACATGGTCAAGCTGAAAACCTCACACATGGTGCCTATCACTATTATGTAGTGAATCATGTCACAAAACAGTGTGTGGCTATTTTGAAGCCTACAGGAACATTATCAGGAGGATATTCCTATGCTGCCCTAGCTTATGACCCTGCTGAGTCTTGGTTTTTCAAGGTAATGCGTTTCCAGGGTTTTCGTCATGTCAGTGTTTTCTCATCAGAGACTGGTCGTTGGATAACTTTGACCATCAATCTGCCTAGAGATGTTAATGAAACCCATTGGGTCAGAAAGTCAGTGTACAAGAAGGGTGCGATTTCTGAGCTTGCTTGGTCAGGGCACTTAATCAAATTTATGGTTGATCCTCAAGAGACTATTGAGGAACAAGCGGTGGCCTTAACACTTCCACCTGCTTGTCTTTTAGATTATTGCCATTGGGATATAGCTGTTAGACGTGACAAGATCTTGTTTTCTATGTCTTTGGGTGCGTATTTTTTTATCTTTGAACTTCTTGAAAGTGTTGAAGGGGGTGTTCTTACCTACAATTGGGTGAAGATTCATAGTATCAATAACTTGGGTTTGCGAGATCTGAATTTTCATGGTGAGCTCTTGTCATTTCACCCTTATCATCAAGTGGCATTTTTCAAGCGCGGAAATCTCCTATTTGTACTATTAACTGCACGCGAAAATGCATTCCCTAAAATGGTTGAGAAGTTTGATCAAACCATATATGATTATATTCGAAAATGTGGACTCTCTTCGCTTGAATGTTGCATCTCTTTTGCTTGCACCTTAATAAAGGAGGTAATTGCAGTATTTAATTTCTTAATCCTAGTCTATTTACTTACTTATATTTATTTATTTGTTATGTGTTGATTTCTTTAGTTTTTTTCTAGTCTTATCATATGTAGGATTTTATATTTTTAAGTTCGTTGGGCGTGTTGATGATATCATGCTAATGTGAAACACTTGAGGATCTAAGTACTTTGTGATATATTTATCACTAATCGGTCTGCACTTTGGATCATCTCCTTCCCACTCTCCTATATCTTTTTCCATCCTCTCTACCTCTTTCCTAATTTCACTTTCTCTCATCTTTATTTATAATTTTTTAATGATGACACAGTGTGAAATTAAGAGAGAGATAAAGAGGATGGAGGGAGATGTATAGAGAATAATAAGGAGATTATCTATATCCAATCGATCTCTAATAATTTTGGAATCACTGATTTTCTTTTTTCTTTTGCAGTATCCAAGAGGCTTTCAACGGCTTGCAATTCCAGATCAGTAGTACTGAAGGTAATAATAAAAATAACAGTAATAATAATAATAATAATAATAATAATAATAATAATAATAATAATAATAATAATAAACAAAAAAGTGACCTTATTTTTGATTTTAGCATTCTTACATGACTTATTGTATTTACTTTATATGTAGCTGCTAAGAAGGAAGACTATATGGCATGGAATGAAGCAATTGATGGATTTAAAAAAGCTCTTTGTGTTCCTCCTCTTTGTCTTTATTGTTGATTGTCGTGTGTTATCTATAATGTTAGACTTTTCGAAGTATTTCCAATTATTTTCAGTTGTATTAATCTATCAACTATAAGATTTGGTTTGTTTTCTTAAGTTGGATTTTAATTTGAAATTTTAATATATTATGCATTCACCTATGTATAAGAGAAGTTCTCTAAGTTCAGTAGTAGCTTACCCTAATGATCTAAATGTGATATGTCTTCAAGTAAAATTTTGAGGGTATAATTAGGTACATTAACTCTTACATGTAAGGGCAGTCCAAGTGAATTACAACTCATACAATAGGAGACAACTCATAGGGGAGGAGATAGATAGGAGAGGTGTTTTAAGAAACTCTACCTACTAATGAACTCACAAGTGCCAACAAACCACTCATAGTATAAGCAAATACCTACGAAGAGGACACTAAATCGCTATTTTCTAGTAGTGTCTTATAATTTCCAGTACCTGTTGGCGATCCACCGCCTGGGCACATGTCTGCCTCTGATGATGGGATAGATGGATCGAAAACATAATCGAGTTAACTCATGGCATTTTATTGCCTCCCTTATGAACCCCACCCCACAGAACGGTATGACAAATTTGGACGATCTAGCGTCACACTCTTACCAACATTTTAAGAAAAGACATGACAAATATAGATATGCTACTAAGAATTGACATTAGAAGGATTAATCCCCAACCATGCATACATACCTATTTCTCTACGAGTGTAACCTTCCTCTGAGCACCTCTGTGTGTGTGTGTTGTAGTGAGAGAGATATCATTTCTTGCAACACTAGAGTGAGGACACTTGAGTTTGTGTATTTTGGATTAGGTTGCTAATGTAGTAATTGTATTTGAAATAGTGAATATAATATTTATGATGTCCTTCTGTGAACATTGACAAGAGATGTCAAACCACGTAAATTATATTATGATATCTTATTTCTTTCTTTGTTTCATTCTCACCACTCTAATTTTCTTTTGAGTAGTGTATTTTCCCATGTCTTGCACGAGCTAGAGATAATTTTTCCAAATGTATCTAATGTGTAAGTAAAGGTTTCATAAATTTTAGAAAAACTATTAAAGAAATTGAACATTTTTAAAAAATTGTAATGAGCAAAACAAAATAATTTCAAGTGCTTTTGTCTAACATTTTTTGGTATAAAAAATTTAGGCGAGTTGGGTCTCAAAGGCTCGCCAGAGTACAATAAAAAGAGGTGAAACATATTTGAACGTGAATGTAGAGTTGCAAAGCTTGTGTGCTTGTGCAACGATTCCATATCTAACAAGTCACATTTTCTTAACAGCAAAAGACGATGTAAAAATTAGAGGGAGGGGGAAGGGGGGATTGTGTAATGGGAAGAAAAAATAAGAGAGGTCACTGTCCAACTAAAAATTAGAGAGAAGATGTGTGATATTTAAGCAAAACTTAAAGGTGATATTAGATATATAAATTGTTAGTAGCTAAGTGGTGTATTAGAAAAAAAAGTTTGTTAGGGGTTGTTCCAACTATTAGGAATTAGTTAGTTTGTTAGGCTCTATATAAAGAGCATCTTATACTCTTTTTCATTATCTTTTTTCAATCAATATAATTCCATTTGAGAAATTCTCTCAATCAAGCTCTCTAGCATATTTCAAATATGAGGAGAAACTTCATCTCTATGATCCTGTAATTTCTAACACGATGAGTGTAGTTTTCCCTTAATATTAATTTCCATAACTAATATACATTTTTCATACAATTTTATAAAATAACTTAGTAACACATGGATAATTCATAAACCACCTATGTTTTCATTAATGATATATTTATATAATAAAGTTGTGTGTGTGTGTGTGTTTTTGGTCCCTATAAATTAAATTGGGATCTTTCAGGTTTATTATATTTTAAAAAGTGTTTTTATCTGTCTCAAATTTGTTGTTAGCAATTTTAGTCCCTTGTGACTTTTACTAGTGCTTTTTTGGGTCTTTTATAGAACTTTTAAGCATTATTAAATCTCATGAAGGATGAAAGTTGCTAACAACAAATTTGTCAGGGACGAAAATGCCTATTAAAATTTAATAAAGACCAAACTTTAAAGGTCCTTACTTTATGGGGACCAATAACATATTTAACTCTTTATAATATTCATAAATTTATAATAACTATTTAAAATATAAAAATTTTATTGTTTATAATCATGCAAAATTGTAGAGTGTGTAAAATGAAACATAATAGTATAATGTATAAGTTTATAAAAATGTAGGACATGTAAAATTAATAACGGAATTAAATAATATTGTTTAAATTCAAAGAAAGTGCCTTTTTTTTTTGTTTTGAACTAACTATTTTAATTTTTTTTGTAAAATGAAGCATTTGTCTACATCAATATTGGCTCATCGTATTTTTTAATTGGATAAGGACAATAAACATTTACTAAAATTAATAAACTGAAATATTTTGATTTACTAAAGTTTTATTGAATTTTTTATTTTATAAGTAAATAAATAAAAACTTTTTTTAATCTTTGAAAATGTCGGCGAAAAATGTTCAAAATAACCATTTTAATACGAAAATGAAACCATCTTTCCATTATCTAAAAGAGTACTATAACAAGTATCCAAAGTATATTATTTAAAAAACAATGAATATATTTATAAAAAGTACAACAGTAAATGTATTGGTAATATTAAATTTATAAGTTAAAAATTATTTCTATATTTTACTTATTAATAAATTCATAAAACTAAATACAGTATCTTTAAATAGTTTTTTTTACAGATGCCTTTAAAGAGATGATGTCTATATTAATCCGAAATTACATGAATTTATTTTAATGGGTTAATATTTATTTAAATTATTTAAAAAATAGTAAGAATGTACTATAAATATAATAAAGTAAAAAATGTCATTATAAAAAAGAAAAACAATATTTGACTAAATGGGTCCTACTACAAGTGTCCTTAATTATTGATTAAAAATTCTACTTTCATACCAAGTTTTTTTATAAGTCAAAGTGGTTAAAGAGGGAGAGCGGGGTTAGAACCGCATACGCCCACATTTTAATTAACAATGTATATTTCACTCAACCACATGAACTATTCTTTTGGAACTACTTTCATTACCAAGTGCATTAAGATAACCATTTAATATTAGTCAAAAAAAGAACCATTTAATATATTCACAAAATTAAATGTAATGTTTTGGTCAAAAAATATTAAATGTGGTGTCTTTAAAAAGGTAAAAGAGAGGCATTAAATGTAACATCTTTAAAAAGAAAATTTCTATTTACTGAAGAAAGAGAATAACAATAACATTTTTTGGTATAAATCAGGTATCCTCTAGGCGCAACTGTAGAGACTAATCCCTTGAGCAGAATAGGACCACAAGTCCACAATGAACGGCAAAGCTCTTCCTCAAGAGATTTAAAAATAACAATAACATTTATAAATGAGAATTTTAGTAGAAATTATCGTAACTCAAAGGTGTGTTTCTAAATAAGTTATTAAAAATATTAAAAGCTATAATTTTTATAAAATTTCTTAATATCAATATTAATAGTTAGATACCCATTCAACATATTGACAAAATTAAATGTAATCCTAATATCAATATTAATAGTGGAATTGGATTTATTTATATTAATGGTTCGATATTACTACTATTTATTGAAGAAAGATAATATAACAATGTAATTTTTTTTAAATTAAGGTATCCTCCACGGCGACTGTGAAGATTAATCTTTTGAGGTATCGAAAATTCATTTAAGGGTTGACTTTGTCAACAAATGTTTTTCCATAAGTACCAACTAGGGATCGAACCCAAAACCAAATAGTTAAGAGATCCAAATATCTACCGCTTATGATGTTGGTATCAATGTACCATATTAAATGTACTAAGGACAAAAAATAGATTAATGAATATCAATGTACTAAGGACAAGAAATACATTAATAAATATCGATGGTATTTTTTTTTGACCAATTATGTAGAATAATTTTTTTGGTCACAATTAAATGTTATATTAAATATGTAGAATTTTTTAAAAAAAATATATGCTCCATCTACTCTTTTATTCAAAAATGGCAAAATTATCAAAATAAATGTTAGTATAGTTTTCAAATTAGTATATATGGTTATTTTTTAAATGCAGCATTAAATGCATTGATAATTTTGAATGTTAGTATAGTTTTAGAAAAAATGATTGAGGTTGACTATTTGTCAAAATAAAGATCGGTATTGACAATGTTTCCCTTCAAATCATTTTACAATAATCTTTTTACAAGAAATTCAAATCAATGTTTGTCAAAAAAGTAAGTTCAAATCAACAATTACTATGTAAAATTTTAGTCAAAAACAATTAAAAACAAAACAAATGGTATAAAAACATAATTTGTGTTAATTTATAGACTCTAATCCATCTATTCTTTTATTAAGTAAATGGAAAAACTATATATATATATATATATATATATATATATATATATATATATATATATATATATATATATATATATATTAGATTCTTTTTATTGGAAAACCATATATGTTAGTTGACAGTATTAAATGATTTTAATACAAAATCTAATACTTCAAATATTTATAATGAGATTAGTAAAATTTATTCAAACATACAATGCACGTATAGTGAGTGCCATAAAGAATCCACCCTACCACTGCTTCTTCCTTTTTGCGAAATTATGATTTGTCACTAATTTTTATGCAAATAGAGTGGCAAACATCACCCGTAAGTTCATACACATAAAGTGAAGATATTGAGTTCACACTCGAGTAATCACGAAAAATGTGCAACCTAACAATATCATTTTTGAAAAAATGTGCTACACTAATTTATTTAAAAGTTGTGTGTAAGTGATTTTTTAACACTCTTTTAGATTAAGAGAACAATGACACTTAGACTCTAATTGGTACAAAGTAGTGAATAGCGGATAAGCTAGCGTGTAGCAGATGAGCTAGCGGATAGAAAATCACGTGTTTGGTAAAACTAGCAGTTAAACTAACTAATAAATTTAAAATGACATTAAAATAGGGATTTAAAGAGGATAGAAAATAAATTTAAGAAAAATAATGAGGGTACAAATGATAAAAAAGTGAAATGTTATACGCTACAAGTAGCATGTCAAAAAAATGCTACTTGAAGTAGCGTTTTAAAAAACATGTTAAATGCTATCCAAAAAATGCTAAACGCTAGTGCTTACCAAACACTTCTATTCATCATCCACTAGTAAAATCTGCTGTCCACTAGCAAATGAGACTGGTCAAACAGAGCATTAATTAGGATTTATCACGTGACTATGAAAAACAACAACAAAAATTGAAGACACTCTTTTCTTAACCTGGTAGGGTCGTGTGCCACCTATCATGTATGATACTTCTATAAGAATGTGCCCCTAAAAATTTCAGATATCACTCAAATACAACATCCCCATCAACCACTCTCAATTCTCAAAATTATTCTTTCTCACAATCACAATTGAATTTGCAATGAAGAGTTGGGCTGTCAGAAAGAAGAGGACTGAGAAGCCCTCATTTGACAATCTCCCTCATGAGATTCAAACAAACATATTCAGGAGGCTAAGTGGGAGGACTTTAGCAAAAGCCATGTGTGTCTCCTGCTCATGGAGATATATAATTCTACACACGACATTACCGAATGAGCCCCGACCCTATGCGGTGACAGCTCGTAGGTACCCTGATCCATTTTTGGATCTGGAACAATCTTCTTGTGGTGCTCAAAAGTGATGTGTTATTCGGTTTCACCAAAAGATCTAATTGATACCTGCAACGGACTATTCTTGTTTTGCCACAAACATGGTCAAGCTGAAAACCTCACACATGGTGTCTATCACTACTATGTAGTGAATCATGTCACAAAACAATGTGTGGCTATTTTGAAGCCTACAGGAACATTATCAGGAGGGTATTCCTATGCTGCCCTAGCTTATGACCCTGCTGAGTCTTGGTTTTTCAAGGTAATGCGTTTCCAGGTTTTTCGTCATGTCAGTGTTTTCTCCTCAGAGACTGGTCGTTGGATAACTTTGACCATTGATCTGCCCAGAGATGTTAATGAAACCCATTGGGTCAGAAAGTCTGTGTACAAGAAGGGTGCGATTTACAGGCTCGCTTGGTCAGGGCACTTAATCAAATTTATGGTTGACCCTCAAGAGACTATTGAGGAACAAGCGGTGGCCTTAACACTTCCACCTGCTTGTCTTCTATATTCTTGCGATTGGGATATAGCTATTAGACGTGACAAGATTTTGTTTTCTATGTATTTGGGTGCGTATTTTTTTATCTTTGAACTTATTGAAAGTGTTGAAGGGGGTGTTCTTACCTACAATTGGGAGAAGATTCATAGTATCAATAACTCGGATTTGCGAGATCTAAATTTTCAAGGTGAGCTCTTGTCATTTCACCCTTATCATCAAGTGGCCTTTTTCAAGCGCGGAGGTCTCCTATTTGTACTATTAACTGCACGCAAGAATGCATGTCCTCAAAGGGTTGAAATGTTTGATCGAATCATATATGATTATATTCAAAAATGTGGACTCCCTTTGCTTGAATGCTCCATCTCTTTTGCTTGCACCTTGAAAAGGAAGGTAGTTGTAGTATTCAATTTATTAATCCTAGATCTATTTACTTATTTATTTATTTGTTATTTGATGAATTCTTTAGTTGTTTTTTCTAGTCTTATCATGTGTAGGATTTTATATTTTAAGTTCGTTGTTCGTGTTGATGATATCACGCTAATGTGAAACACTCGAGAATCTAAGTACTTTGTGATATATTTATCACTAATCAGTCTCTACTTTGGATCATCTCCTTCCCACTCTTCTACATATTGCTCCATCATATCTCTCTCTCTCTCTCTCTCTTAATTTGACTTTCTCTCATCATTCTTTATAATTTTCTAATGATGAGATAGTGTGAGATTAAAAGAGAGATAAAGAGGATGGAGGGAGATATATTGAGAGTGAGAAGGAGATGTTCCATATTCAATCAGTCTCTAATAATTTCAGAATCACTAATTTAATTTTTGCTTTTGCAGCATCCAAGAGACTTTCAACGACTTGCAATTCTAGATCTGTAGTACTGGAGGTAATAATAATAATAATAATAATAATAATAATAATAATAATAATAATAATAATAATAAAACAAAAAAGTTATCTTATTCTTGATTTTAGCATTCTTACACACTAATGACTTATTGTATTTACTTTATATGTAACTGCTAAGAAGGAAGACTATATGGCATGGAATGAAGCAATTGATGGACTTAAAAAAGCTCTTTGTGTTCCTCCTCTTTGTCTTTATTGTTGATTGTCGTGTGTTATCTATAATGTTAGACTTTTCGAAGTATTTCCAATTATTTTCGGTTATCAACTATAAGGGCATGTTGGATTTGGACAATCATGCACCACAATTTCACAGGGATTTTAAGTAAAGACATGAAAAATAGGGAAGGGGTCCTCTCAAGTGTAAAAAAACTTGAGGAAATAAAGTGATACAAATTTCACCAAAAAAGCTCTCTCTCTCATTTATTGTATTGTAACCCACTTTTCTCTCTTCTTTAATGGTTAGAATTTCACAAGATTTTCATGCCACTTGAGAGGATCCTTTTCCTGAAAAATATGGGTATGCTACTAAGAATCACATTACAGGGACTATCCCTCATCCAAGCTTACTCACCTATTTACCCACAAGTGTAACTTGTAACATCCTAACCTTTAGACGTCATAAAGTCTAGAATGTTAACTGTTTATACAATCAGATATGAAAAGTCACTTAAAAATTTGGACCAATATAAAACTTTGAGGAAATTAACCTCCTCGATAGGGTTCCTTGAGATAAAACTATCCAAAATCCGCATAATTAGCTACATAATGGAAATTAGATCCTTACCGTCAATAAACAGTCGATGTCCAAACTTTAAGTAGGGTTTACATTACAAACTAACTTTGATTATAATATCAAAGATTCAGTCTAAGTGTACAACCTAAGCATAAGTAGGGAAAGCTAAGCAAACATAAGATAACTCTATCCATAAGGATCCGTCGATAACTAAGCAACTACATTAGCGGCTACTTCTACTCGGTCTATTTTGTTTTGCCCTGTACATCTAAAAACACCACATAAAAATAGTGAGATTACAAATCTCAATGAGTTCCTTCGCGACCCTCAGAGCTCCCCTCTCGGTGTTTTCCCTTGTATGTGTTTTATTTATATGGCTTAGCACAATCCGAGAAACCAAATCACTCAATTTCAATGGAAACCCCAATCCGACAATCACTGTCGAATATTGTAAGAGCCCTAGCTTCGGGATCATGACTCCCTTCCACTAGGTGTGCTACAATGGTTTTAGAATCGTCATTCCCATGGTGCATTATGCATTTCTTATTTAACTTTAAGTTTGTTCTTTAATTTTCCTCACTTGGGTTACATATATATATATAACTATACACCCTCGCAATAATTTGTGTGACACTACAAGTAGGCCAAAACAATCAATTTCAATGGATATTATCATTTATTTGGGTAAGAATAGGGATAGGGAAGCATTGGCATCAATTCGGGATGGTTTGACATAGTTTGGAAAATGGGGACAGAAGATCAGGCCTAGTCCGTGCTACTTGGAGTGCTTCCAGGAGCTTGGTTCATGCTCTTTTGACAGGTCCGTGCTACTTGGAGCCCGGCTTGTGCTTCCAGGAGCTTGGTTCATGCTCTTTTGACAGGTCCGTGCTACTTGGAGCCCGGCTACCAAAAATAACTTTTTCTTCGAAAATGCCCATTCCAATTGTCCCAATACTCGGACCAAACTATCCCCAACTCAAAAACATGACCAAAATAAGTCTCAATTCGCATTGCAACAACCTTAAAACATCAATTACAAATTTTTACACATCAACAAGAACATCAAATTTTTCTCGAAAACGATTTCTAACTCATTAAAACAACGCATACATCTCATTACTTCAGAACCCATACAAGAATTAACATGCATTGGCAAAATGACACAACGTTAGTGAGGAACTCACCTTAGATGTGATGAAAATCACAATACAAACTAGATGGTGAAGTGATTGTCTCAAAATAGGCTCTAGAAACCCAAAACTCGAAATTTGCAAAGCACAAACACTCATAGTGACTCCAACTTCGACCCAGCTTCTAAAACCACTCTTTGAGCACTCCTAACCACAATGTAGCTTCTATATTGCCCTTGGTAACCTCCTAATATTACATGCAACCTCAAAACAAAGTTCCAAACCAATCCCAAGCTAGGCGATGAGGAGAAGAAGGTGGTGATGAACTAGTGGAAATATTGAGCTCTCTATCCTTCAGATGTGATGATAAGGAGGCCTCTGTGTGTGTGTGTCTGTGCGCGTGTGTGTGTGCGTGTGTGTGAAGAGAGATATCATTTCTTGTAACTCTAATTATAGTGTTATTTCTTTTCTTTTTTTGGCAAATTGAATGAATGAAGTTTCGTTAAAACCTTTTGATGTAAAAAATATCAAGAAGGAAAAAGAGTACTTTCTCTTGATTTTATTAAACAAATACAAAAAAGAAAGAAGAGAGAAGAGAGAAGAGAGGTCGATAGGGGACTAGACCAATACCATTGGTAAAAAAATAAAATAAAGTCAAAGCAATTATATGAAAATGCTAACTTGCTACGGTGAAAGACCTCCTAAAACAATCAATCCTAGAGATGAATTGTAAGATAATTTAATAGACTAAATTACAATAACCAGATCAAAAAGAGACAAAAACAGAACTTGCCCTTGAACGAGTATTATAGCCAACAACCAATTTCTTTTTTTGCTAAAGTCTCTTCGTTTAGATATTGGACACAAACAGTTAAAATTATCACCCCACAAAAATGTTCTTTAAATATCAGATTCAATAGCCATAAGATCACCAATGTTCTCTCTTATTTATTTCTTTGTTCGATTCTTGCCACTCTAATTTTCTTTTAACTAGTGTATTTTCACATGCCTTGCATGAACTACTAATATTGGCCGGTTTCAAATGTATCTAATGTGTAAGTAACAATTTCATAAATACTATAGAAAAACTATTAAAGAAATTGAGCGCATTTTTAACAAATACAATGCATTAGTGAATATGTATTTATATATGAGCAACACAGTTTTTAGATATAAAAAATATGTTTCAAAAAAAAAGATATAAAAAATAAAATAATTTCAAGTGATTTTATATAGCGTTATTAATAGTTCCTAAAATTGTCTTATTAAAATTATTTATCCTATTTCATAAAAAAAATTATATATAAATCTTTATAAATTACAACATAAACAAAAAGGTCGAGCCTAACAAAAATAAAAAGTAATAAAAATAAAAACATGTACATTATAATTTTATAACTTACTTATAAAATGTTATGTTAGCATGTAACTTTTATTAAAATATTTATTGTGTACTAAATTTATAGAAAGATTATTTCCCATAAAAAACTCAATTTCATATATATATATATATATATATATATATATATAGATAGATAGATAGATAGATAGATAGATAGATAGATAGATAGATAGATAGATAGATATTTACGTAAACTAATATATTTTTTGTTTGAAATATCATTTCCTTGTATACATTTCTATCTTTACGTTATACTATTTTTAGTTTTTTTTGACTCGATATACTATTTTTATTTATGCATTAATATTCTTTCATGTAAATAATCAATCTCTTAATGACATAATTTCACCTCAAAATAAATTTTTTAAATAATTGTTTATGTAAAAAATAACATACTAAATATTATCCGTAAGGGATAATTTAACATGAAAAACCCGAAATTATTAAGTTGGATATGAGATTTGACACGGGAAATATCTTAGTGGAAAAAATCCCACTTTTTAATATACTAGTGCATGAATTTTGTGCAATGCACGGAGCAATTTAGAGATTGTCAAGTCTACAAATATGGCTAAATATATAACATTTTTACAAAATGGGAAAAATAAAAGATAGATTTATCACTATATACTAATCCGCTTGTCACTTGCGCGCGCAAGTGACATTTTTTTTTTGTCCTTTTTCCTTTTTTTTTTTTTGCAACTTCTTTTTTTTTCGTTTCATCTTTCTTTTTTGTCCGATCTCACACCTTTTTTTCAGTTTTTTTCTCTTTTATTTTTGTTTCTTTTTTGTTTTTTCTTGATGGATAAAAAGATTATTTTGTACTAAAATACGCAAAGTAAAATATTAGACAGTGTCTTAGGATACTTTAGGATTTCGTATTTTTTTTCAACTCTTCAAATATTAGAAGTTTATTCGTAAATAACCGGTTAAAAAATAAAAATAAGTTTGTGATAAAATACGTAAGGTGCGATGTTGACAGTGTATTTTGGAGAACTTAAGGGTCTTGAAATTTTTTTAGATGTTCAAATACGCAAGGTTTGTTCGTCAATAATCTGTTTGATGGAAAAAAAATTACATGTCCAAATTGGTATTTTCTTCTTTATTTAAATAATTTCACGTCAACAAGTATTAGAAGCTTAGTTATATTAATATTTAGTTTTAAATCAAACTCTGCATGATACCTATACGTACGTGTTTCACTTTCTAATTGTGTTGCCTTTTTCTTTTCACTTTCTTTTTGTTTTTTCTCTTCATTTTGGTTTTTCTTCAGGTTTTTTTTCTTCTCTTATATTTTAAAGAGTGGTTTAAAGTCTCGAAAAATTTTAGATGCTTAAATATGTAAATTTTGTTCTTCAATAATCGATTCGGTAAAAAAAAATTCATTTCATGAAAAACTACGTAAAGTTAGATCCTAAAAAGTGTGGTATGGTGTACTTGATTGTGAAAAAATTATTTTGTAACAAAATGTGTAAAGTGAAATGTTAAGTAGTGCGTTTTGAGGTACTTCTGGGATTTGAAAACAATTTAACTCTTCAAATACCAAAAGTTTGGTAAAATATAATAATAAGTTTGTGAAAAAATACGTAAAGTGGGATGCTGAGTGCTGACAGTGTATTTTGGGGTACTTTAGGACCCCAAAAATTTGTAGATGTTCAAATACACGAAGTTCGTTCCTTAATAACCATTTTTTTTATTTTATAATCTTCTTATTTAATTTTATAGTTTTAATTTAATTTTATCTACGGGAACTTCAGCCACATTTACAATTGATCATCAATCGTACTCTTTCAACTTTCTATATGTGTTTCTATTTTATTGGTAAGTTCCATCAAACTCAACACGATACCACGTGTTTCACTTTCTATTTTGTTGTCTTTTTTATTTTGGTCATTTTGCACCAACGGGCATTATTTAATTGGTTTTTATATTTTTATATTTCTTTAATATTCGAGTACATGCAAGAGTGTTCTTTGCATTGATCAGTACTCCGTGGGAATTTCGATCCACCTTTACAATAGAACCTTCATCATCTTATTTCAACGAGACCTTGATCAAATACATTTACAATAAAATCTTCATAATCTTTTTCAACTTTGTATAATCTGCTCCTATTTTATCATGGGTTTTCCTTCAACCATGCGGATATCGAGAATTAACGGAGTTTTTTTTTTTTTTTGAGAAAAATCAAGGGAGAGTTTTTGACAAAAGAATCGAGGAGAGTTAATAGTTTATATTTGGTTCCGTAACAAAAAAGTATATTTTTTTTGACAAAAAAAAAACTATATTTGGTTTCTATACTATTTAGCTTTTATTTAAAGTGTCATTAGTAATCCAAGTGTTGCTGGGTTTGGTGGTTTGATCCGTGATTGCGGTGGAATTTTCATCCGTGGTTTTTATGGTGCTCTTTGTGTGACTGATGTGATTTATGGTGCTCTTGGTGGTGTACTTGATTGTGAAAAAAATTATTTTGTAACAAAATGTCTAAAGTCAAATGTTAAGTAGTGCGTTTTGAGGTACTTCTAAGATTTGAAAAAAATTTAACTCTTCAAATACCAGAAGTTTGGTAAAATATAGTAATAAGTTTGTGAAAAAATACGTAAAGTGGGATGCTGGCAGTGTATTTTGGGGTACTTTAGGACCCCAAAAAATTGTAGATGTTCAAATACACAAAATTCGTTTCTTAATAACCCTTTCTTTTTTATTTTATAATCTTCTTATTTAATTTATAGTTTTAATTTAATTTTATCTACGAGAACATCAGCCACATTTACAATAGATCATCAATCGTACTCTTTCAACTTTCTATATGTGCTTCTATTTTATTGGTAATTTCCATCTAACCCAGCACGATACCACGTGTTTCACTTTCTATTTTGTTGTCTTCTTTATTTTGGTCATTTTGCATCAACGGGTATTAAATCTTTTATTTAATTGGTTTTTATATTTTTATCTTTCTTTAATATTCGAGTGCATGCAGTGTTGCTGCATTGACTGTACTCCCCGTGGGAATTTCAGTCACCTTTACAATAGAACCTTCATCATCTTCTTTCAACGAGACATTCAGTCACATTTACAATAAATCCAAATGCTACCTGCAGACATAAATGTTTTTAGAAATACTACATCAAGGATTATAATTACCCCTATGTATGTTTTACCCTATAGAGCATCATAATTACCCCTATGTATGTTTTACCCCTACGCATTTAAAAACTTCTTAGTGTGACCTTCCCAATAAAGGGTACACTTGAGTAGCGCCATTACCAATGTAATTATGTCATCTACATTTCGAAGCACGTGACTATAAAGTTGATGTGACTATTCAACACAACAATACCCCACATATCCAACATTGATGGTGTGTTTGGATGGTGGAAGGAAATATTGTTAAAGAAAATATTGGTGAAGGAATGAACGTGTTTAGAAAGTGGATTGAAAGTGAGATGATTCTTCTTCTTCTTTCCATTCTTCTTCTTTTGATTCTTCTTCTTCCAAATCAGTGCCTAAGACGCTGGTGTCTTTGTAGGCTATGATTCTGTCTCCAGCTTCCACACACAACTAACGCAACTCACTTCCTTCACATGCACAACCATCAAAAAATTAAGTTATACTCAAAATTCAAGAAGTATTCATGAACAATAACCCCAAACATCCATAAGTCTTAAGCAAATCATGGAAGTAAACACCACAAAAAGTCAAGAAAACAATAAAACTCATCTAAAGCTTAATGTTACCAACATATATGTTAAATCAACACCAATACAAGTAAAGAAGTCTTAATGTTAATACTCGATTTAAGAACAAAATTAGTTTATCTCTTGCAAACTATAGAAGTATTCCCAATCATCATAAAAGTGAAATACAATTAGTCATATAGAGGAACAAATACTGAAAACAAATCTCATGAAAAATAAAAGTTAATCTAAATCTATCAAAAATTGGTAAAAGTAAAGTAATAAAATCCATTTGACAACTAATTCAGTGAATTGATAATAACTTTGTATGTGGCTCTCTCCCTGAACACATTTTATTTAGTGATGTTTCCTCCTCTTTACCTTTTTCTCTCTCATTAAACCAAACTTAGGTAGGATCGATTTCCATTCTTTGTCTCCATTTTTCCTCTGTGAGTAATTTCATAATGATTATATATTAAATCCATGGAAATGTAATCGGAAGACATTAAAGGAAATAAGAGAGAGTAAATTAAAGTCGATGTCTGATTCAAAGCCGCAATTAAAGCCTGGGGAATGAGTCAATGAGACGCAATTAACAAACGTTAACAACTCCCTTATAAGTCCCAGAAGGGTAGCTCACATGGTTGAGTGGAAGGGACATTGTTAGTGGAAAAACGTAGGCGTACGGGGTTCGAACCCCGCTCCCCTCTCCCCTCTAGCAACTAACACACTAATTCCTAATCATTTTGTCTATGTAAAAAAAACAACTCCCTTATAAACATTCATAATACCAATTGACTATATAGTCAAAATTTCCCCTGTCATAATATACAAGAGACAACACACCACAAATGTAGAAAAAAATTTAGTGAATAGCGTAAAACAACTCCAGTTCGGTTGCCTTTAAAAACACATTAACTTTAAATCAAATTAAATATAGTCAACCCCGTGCATTGCACGGGTAATAAGGCTAGTACTTTTTAAATCACAAGTATCCTAACCCGTGCGATGCACGGGAAAATACTTGTTAAAAAATTAAACTGAGTAATTTATCTTTCAAAGATATTGTAAGTTAAAAAGTGTTAAGTGAGTTTTAGCAATGAAATAAAATTTGTTATGATTGATAGATAATTAAATCGAATTATATGACTTTGTAAGCTATTAGAACATAAAATGACACTTGTAACATAAAATGTCCTGTGGTTTCATTAATTAAACTAAAATACATCTTTATGTTATAGTAATTACTTTTGTACACATAAGAGTCTACTAATTTCATTTAAGATTGTATCACAAATTTTTTAAATAAATTTAGTTACATAAGAAAATTCTATTCAGAAAAAATAATGAAAACAAAAAATAAAAAATCATGTAATATGCAGGCCCGTGATACGCACGATAAATAGTAAATAATTATAAATTGTGTTTTATGACCCAAAAAAATTATATGTTAAAATTATATGAATAAGAAAATATGGCGAATATCAGTTTGGTCCATGCAAATATGACGAATATCTATTTTGGTCCCAGCAAAATTATTATTTTTGAAATAGTCCTCGCAAATTTTAAAATTGTTCATTTTGGTCACTGCAAAAAAATTCTATTAAACTAGCCCTTGCAAAATTTAATATTATTCATTTTGGTCCTTGCAAATATAGTAAATATTCATTTTAGTCCCTACAAACTGAATAATTTTAATTTTTGGAAGGGCTATTTTAAATAAAAAACTTTTTGCAGAGGCCAAAATAAATAATTTAAAATTTTACAAGGGTTATTTTAAAAGTAAACTTTTTGCAAAGACCAAAATGAATAATTTTAAATTTGCAAGGACTATTTTTAAAAAAATAATTTTGCAGGGACCAAAATGAATATTCGTTGTATTTGCAGAGACTAAAATTATATTTAAACCAAAAAATTAAATAGTAGGTGATAATATGCGATACCTTTTATGTTACAATATGTTATAATACTTAAATAAATTTATACACATAAAAATTTGGTTAAATATATCAAAAAGAAATCTAAAACATGTATCTAGGTTCTTGATACGCACAAGGTCTAGTAAACATAGAAACATTAGTTTATCATATATGGATACTCAAAACTTGAATAAGTTTTTATAGTAATTGATTTTTATAGTGGATATAATACAGTTTATAGTTGAGACGTGTGAATGCACTACTGTCCTTAAGAATTTGTTCGTGTGAGATGAAAATCTCCTAAAATTCAATAGACTCTTCTAGAAAGATCCAGGTAACAAAACTGATGAGAAAAAATCATAACAGACCAAAGATTTAATATTTTAGCAATAGGACTATAATAGAAAGTGCGGATCAACAAATGTATCAAACTTAAAGTGATGAAATCCACGCTCTACTTTTCTTTACGGTGAGCAAAACATATTTTTCATAGATAAATTAAACTATCAATTTAATATTATAATATAATGCGCAAGAAATCTTAATAAGAAGTTCTTTTTCAAAAAACTTACATAAGAATATGCCACAAAAAAATTAATAAGAAGTCAATTATATATACATGAGCGTTGAACTTTAAAATAAACCGTCAGACCATATTCCCTTATTGGCTTTAAACCACTATTAATAGCTATATCTAAATATATAACTGAATAAAATATACAAAGTTAAAGTTTCAAAATCAGGAAATCATTTGATATATAATAACATACGCCATAACGTATTGATATTATAATTGAGATAAAAAGAAAATGTAACGGTCAAATGAAATATTCTTCAATTAATTTAAAATAATGTCAAAACTTGAAAACAATGATATAAATGCTTAATTAAATTTGTAACTTACAGTTTCACAAAATAATTAAACTCATTTTTTTTGACCCAAAGAAACTTATGTCATTTCAATATTAATAATGTTTGTAACACACGTAGGAGCAATATAATGAGATTCGGAGCTAGCATAGATTATTGATGCCCGTGCCATAGAATGAACAGCAATATTCGCTTGCCTCCTAATATATCTAATCCTATCGCTAGAATTATGAGAAAGAAAATTAGTACAACGGGAAATAATAAGTCCAAATTTCGAGTTGTTAGACGTCGCTTTGAGTACCGCGTTAACCACCGAGAGGCAATCCGTCTCAATGATTACTGCAACCAAGCTCAAGTCCTGCAACCAATTTAGAGCTTGCCATAAACCCATTGCTTCCGCTTCTTGAGGATCCGGAACTCCCTCAAACCACATAGTTTTGCCTTCGAAAAAACTACCATTTTCATCTCTAATGCACATACCGATGCCATACTTGTTACCTTGATTAAAAATAGTTGCATCAATGTTGCACTTTAACTCCTCCCTGCTGGTTTTTTCCACACGGATCCGCTCACTGGCGATGTATCGGTTTTGTTCGATCTTTGTTTCTTTGTTATGAAGTTCTTTGGCGGCGCTTAATGGTGATCCATTGCGAGTTGCTGAGCTACCATGACAGGGCGATCAATTCCCTCCCAAATCTTGGCATTTCGACGCTTCCACAATGCCCATAATCCCATAGCTAACACATGTTGCTGCTGCTCCGTAAGGACAACAAATAACTGAAAAAACGACTCAGAGAACGGGACTGTATCAACCATAATCTGCTGGACAGCAGTAGCAAAATTAGTTGATCTCGATAAATTGGCAGCATGCGCACATGTGAAAAAAAGATGTAAGTCGGTTTCAATATTATTATCACATAGAGGACATTCCTCACGGTATATGACGCAGTGTTAAATTACACCGACTTGGTAAACATCCCCTAACAATTCTCTAAAGTAGGATTTTCACCCTTGGAGGAATTTTGAGTCTCCACAAATGCATCCAATTACCCGGGACGCGAAGGTGAGAGTTATCAATTAAGTCTTCCATAATCCCAAAATAAGCGAACCGAACCGAATACAATCCTTTACGGCTTCTCCACCAAATAAGTTTATCCTCCTCGCTTAAATTGTGAATAGCCATCTTCTTGATCATAGTAGCCTCTTGTCTAGAAAAGAGAGAGTCAACCAATCCCTCATTCCACCCATCCTTTGTATCACGCCAAAGATCAACCACTTTCAAATTTTCTGCTCCTCCGACAATTGGAGAGCGTATGAATGCATCCTTCCTACCCTTGAGCCAATTATCCTTCCACACTGAGACACTGTTTCCGTTACCCAATCTCCATCTTGCACCCAAATTAACTACCACCCCAGAAGTGTAGATACTACGCCACACATAGCTGGGATTGTGGCCCAAGTGAGCCCCCATAAAGTCACTATCCGGAAAATATCTGGCTTTGAAGACGCGGCCAACTAGTATCTGTGCGGATCATTATTTTCCACGCCTGCTTCCCTAGAAAAGCTAAATTGAACCCATGGAAATGCCGAAAACCCATGCCTCCATGCTCCTTTCTCATTGTAAGCTTTTCCCAACTCAACCAATGAAGACCTTTCCTAGCCTGTTGATTGCTACCCCACCAAAAAGAGTTGATCATGCGTTCAAGCTCCTCACCTAGTGAAGTGGGGAGCATGAAAACACTCACACAGTAGGTAGGGATTGACTGAGCCACAGATTTCACAAGAACCTCTCTACCTGCTTTAGATAGATGTTTTCCGGACCATTGCTGCACTCTCTTCCACATTCTGTCTCTCAGATACGAAAAAACTTGCTTCTTGTTTCTGCCAATCATAGAAGGCAAACCAAGATACTTGGCCGTTCCAATGCATTCAGTAACACCAAACACTCCTGTGATATGATCCCGCATCTCCTGGGAGGTGTTCTTGCTAAAGAAAATTTCAGATTTGTTTTTAGTCTGTTTTGATTGTTTCAGATTTAATCGGTTAAGTTGACTGGTCGGGTTCACACAATATTGGATGATATAGTTCCTTCTAATTATGCAGACATGGAACAATGGACACAAATATGAAACAAATATTTCTTCTAGATACGGTTCCATTGTGTTAACATCAAACTTCTATTATCGTCATTGCGAATAGCCAACACAAGTTATTAACTAATCACTTCATTATTCATAATCAATTGAGTATACACTTGTATGGTCAAATAACTTATTAAACAATTCAATGTAATTTTTTCCAACAAGTGTTCGTTTGCTCGTATTCTAAGATCAAATAAATCACTACCAAAGGGTCATAAAACATCATTGTCCCCCCAAATTTGGTCACAAAAAAAACATCATTGTCCCCCCAAAAATATTAGTTTCAACAAATTTCACAGCGTTTGATTGGAAATTGGCTTCTCAACCCGCCTCAAGACTTGTGTTGCCCTATAGCTTTTGACATTACAGTTCCAGAAGAAATGATCAGGTACCTGAAAAGTTATAAAAAAAGAGATCTCAATGAATTATGTCAAGAATCAATGGAACCGAAACGATGTCAACGTTGACAATGTTTTTACTAAATATGGTGCAAATGTGATAAATATTAGTGAGGATCATGAATCAAAGTCTACTAAAGATTGTAGACAATGTGAATTGGCCAAAATTGAAATATGAAATTGAGGCAGAATGAGAATGGTGAAATACAAAGCTCGACATGTTGCTCAAGGGTGGATGCAAGTACTTTTCAGTACTTAATTAGCCTTGTAGTGCATGAAGAGCTCAATTTTCACCAGATGAATATTGCTTCAACTTATTTGTATGACCCATTTGATGGTCATAATTATTAAAGATCCCTGAAGGATTTAATATTGCAATACAAACTTTTTGGATTCGCGAGATAATTACTCAAAGAAAGAGCTCTATGTGAATGACATCAAATTATATATGATGAATTTTGAGGTTGAACCTGTAGGTGACCTCTACATGGAAAATCCCAGCAGGATTTAATTAAGATAATAGGAGATATCTTTAAATAATTTCTTTTGAAAAATAAAGTCTCATATTGATCTGCAAGAATTATTTATAATGAGTACATGAGTTGTAAGAATATATAAAATATCTTAGTCCCGAAGACTATGAAAGCATGCATGGATATTACAAAATGTTATATCCCTTGATATGACAATATTATGTGATAGTTAGTAGTAATATAGTTCATTACAAAGACCCGGTGCCTTAGAACAAAGTGGGATGCATATTTCATTTTTAACTATCCTAATGAATAATTCATATTATATATGTTACACAAATTAACCATGCAGATACAATGTATGTATTTTTCCGATCTAGATCAAGTCATATTGCATGTCACTATCATTTACATATGGTGACATTGAAATATCTTTTGATCTACAAAACAACCTATAGTTCTTGTTTCTTCATTTCATGCCCAATTGCCAACAATTCAAGGAAGATGTTTTGAAGATAATATCTTTGACCGCAAAGCTCCATTAAAAGAGAATATATCACAAGTGACAAGCCGAGTTGATCGCTCCATATGCACCTGGAAGAAAATCCGGATGTCGATATTAATATTTCAAGTGACGCTTCATTCGGGGGAGAAAAGCTGCACTCTTTTTTTCCTTTGCCATGGTTTTTTCCCACCTGGGTTTTCCCTGAAAGGTTTTTAACGAGGCGCTTCCAATTGGCGGGATATTGTACTCTTTTTCCTTCACTAGATTTTTATCTCACTGGGTTTTTTTCTAGTAAGGTTTTAATGAGGCATATCCTCAATGGACATCCAAGGGGGAGTGTTATGAAATATTATTATTGGATGTCCATTGCCCTTCATCTCCCACCATTATCTTGTGTAAGTGGTATTTTATGAGTGACTACTCATTTGCCAATCTCTATCCTATAAATAGGGATCACCCTCATATGTAGAAACTTACACTTGTGAAGAGCGTAATGCAAAGACTCTCTCATTCTCTTCTTCTCCCTTATTCATCTCTATTCTCTTATATGATGTCTAGTATTTGTTCTTACTCAAGTTTTGGTTATTTTCATAACACTTTTACATTTTTAGATTTTAATATTTATCTAATTTTTTTAGACTCATTTTTTACCTACTTTAAATTTGTCTTTTTTTCACGAGGTGCTGTCCAAATTATTTAAATTATGTCTAAGTTCGCTCATTAAAAAAATATGGCAGCACGGGTGCGTATGCACGGGTATACTACTAGTTCATTTAAAATTCCAACATGTTTGTTTGCTCGTATTCTAAGATCAAATAAATGACTACCAAAGGGTCATAAAACATCATTGTCCCCCCAAATTTGGTCAAAAAAAACATCATTGTCCCCTCAAAAATATTAGTTTCAACAAATTTCATAGTGTTTGATTGGAAATTGGCTTCTCAACCCGCCTCAAGACTTGTGTTGCCCCATACCTTTTGATTACTAGAAGATACTGCCATGGTGATGGTTCTGCGATCTACGTTTGCCTCGAAGTCGCTTGGTGAAGTCTTGTTCGGATCTAGGGTTTTCTATTCCTTTGTTTTACTTTTCTCTCTCTAGGGTTTTGTTTGTTTCGCTTTTTAAGTTTCTTAGATCACATTGTACCAGCGAAGTATTTAGTGTACTTAGTTTGACTCTGGCTTGGATAGGGTCTTTGTGTGGATTTGGGCCACTTATTTGGTGGGTCTTTTGGCTGTATTGGGTTTGGGCCTCGCCCATTTGTGGTAATCAAAGCACCAATAACCTTGGAAAAAAAAAAGCAACATTGACCCAATAAAAAAAAACTCATACCCATACCCTTCTGAACCTTTCCCTTTGCAACTTTACCCTTTTCATATTTTAGCCAAAGTCATCTACCCCCAACTTATAACTCATCTACCCTTTTCATATTTAAAGTTTTCAAGATAGTAATTGTAGATTTAATTTATGAACAGTTTGAGAATTTTTAAATAGGTGGCCTATATTGAAAATAGTTGTAATCAAGTCCTTAATTGACCTACTATAATTTTTTAATTAAGTATTTTTGTTACATCACAATTAGTCACTGTTGAAGTGACATCGACAATTTATAAATGGGTCTGTGAACTAATTAATAAATTGTAAATAGGTACCCAAACTAATTTAAACATATAAAAATCAATCAAATATAACTTTACAAAACAACCACTACCAAAATTACCAATCTATCCTTCTTTGAATTATGCAAAAATTAAAATAATTAACAGTGTATTCATAAAGCATCCGTAACATTTCAAAAGTTACGATTTAATTATTACTCGAATAATTAACAGTGTTTTTGCATTCTTTTACGAGCTTATCACGTTTTGTGTATGGTTTTACTCTTGTTTTTTTTTTTAAAATCATTCTTTATTCTTATTATTTTATTCTATATAAACTACATTTATGTATTAAAATATATTTAAATTACATTATTTTTTCGTGAATGATAATTCCAATTTTTAAGGTTGTTGGAGTATTGTCTTTTTGAGAAATTCGTAATAATAGAAAGTTTATTTTTAATTTTTTGTAAATAACTTTTCAGTTAAAAACATAAAATAAAAACAAAAATTATATACTTATAAATTATAATTATAGGCCTATTTAAAAATTTGTAAAAATAATTCAAAACTTACCGGCTAACTAAACCTTTGGCTGAGTGTATTAATCAATCAACTAAGGCACGGAGGTCGACCGGTGCTCCCGTGAGTCGATTTTCATAGTGGACAAATTCTTGTTAGTTAGTGCAAAACTTGATTCTAAATATAAGTAAAGATTAATTTTTCGTTGAAAGCGTTGGAAACTCTATCGATAAATAATAGTACAAACAAAAAAACATTTAAAAAATTGTCATTTTAAGCGTGCCATTTTATTTTATCGTTCAAACTTAACAACACACTTGAACAAAATTTGCACTAGCTTGAGTACAAATCTATCATAATGTTTGTTATTATTGCCGTCATTATTATTAGTATCTATCATTATCTGTAATTAAAGAAAAATCTATCATTATGTTTGTTATTATTTCTTTCCATTTTTTTCTTTCTTCTTTTCGACTTTCCTCTCTTTCTTTCTATTTGAAAAAGTCTCATTATTTTTTTCCAAAATTTCTCTCTCTCTTTTGACTCGCCCAACATTTCTCTCTCTGCCACAATATTACAAACACATCTCGGTTTCTTTTTCCCTCTTCCTCGTTTTCTTTCCGATTCAACAACATCGACGTAGATTGTTGCCAACATTGTAGTTAAAGTTGGATTACTACTCATTCTGAGCTTCAACAACTGTCGGTGAGTCCCTTCTTATGTGTTAATACGCCAATTCGGTTTTAATGCGTGTCCTTAAAGTTGGATTATTCATTCTGTTATCTTTTGTGTACAGAAAATTGACCATTTCAGAGTTTCTAATCTTTTTGAATTGCAATAGGTAGTTCTTAGGTTGATTTTGTAACTGCTTGAGAATTCTAGGCTGTCAGTGATTTGGTGAAATAGATTGAATTTGACAATTTGGGAGTTTGGTTTGGTATTTGGAAACTTGTGCAAGTTCATGTGGATGGATGTGATAGTATTATTAGTTTTTGTCTTGGTTTAGGATAATGGTTGTGTTGTGTGGTGTAATTATGGCTGTTTAATTGGGTTGTTTGTTTGTATGCCAATTGAATGATCAATGTCCTTCGGTTTGTTAGTTAGTTGCTCTTTTGCTGTATGGACTGCTTTGGTGTTATAATAAGATAAGATGGCATGTGTACATTTACTTGGTCATTTGGAAAATAACATATTAATAATAATATTATTAATTAGGAAATTTGTTTTTGGTACTTGGATGAGTTGTTGATTCTTTGGTATCTGTTTCTTCTTGAAGCATTTAATGGTAAGAATCGAATTATAAAGAAGCCTTGATTTGGACTGGGGATGATCAAAGGAGACAAAATGCGGGAATTCACTGGTAATAATGGAAAGAACCAACTATGATTCAATTACAGGTTGTTTTGAAGAGGACCTTGTGCAAGCAATTCCATGTCTTCTGTTAAAAGCTCCTCGCACGTGCTTAAAAACGATGGGATTCAGGGTCAAGGCTCTGAAATTCTAGGCAGGTAATTTATGCGAAATGATGCCACGCTTTTTCATAGTGTTCACTTTTTTGGATGGGAATATATATTTAGAGTTTGAGGGAAGGAAAATATCAATTGGGCAATCTTTGTGCAGCAGGCCATTCTCTGTCTTCTGGTAGCATTGGTTTCATAACTGGTTAGCTTAAAAGCCTACAGTTCAAAGGAATAGGGTAATCTTGATGTAACAATCTTTGTTTTTCACTAAATAAAGTAAGAAATATTTGACAGATCATAGATCAGAAAATAGAATCAGAGAGTAAGATAAGATAATTATTTTGCTTAAAAGAAAAGAATGAAATCAATGAATCAGGAAAACTGATAACTGGAACAATTTAACAAAGTTTTCAATTTCTATGCTTATTGTTAAAGTTGATGGGTTTTAGAAAGAAGAAGGAAGAATAAAGACTCTAAAATATGATTGTTAGTAATGATATTGAGATGATACAAAAGGTTAACGTTAACCATTAATCTCTATTTATTGAGTATTCGGTATGTATGTTGCAAGTTATGTCATATGTGACATTTATTATATAGAATAACAATTTAAAGTCAAAATAAAACAAACTAAAATTCAGAACAGGCAATAAACGACAGAGTAGGCTCTGGCTCTGATACAAATTTAGAATTTGGGTTTGGCCAAACTAGTGTCAAAAGCTAGCTTATGGGGTGAGGGTTTCGCCCCACTCATAATCTCCAATTAGGTCATAATTTCGCTATCCAATGTGGAACTTCCAACGCAAATAATTTGAATGATAAGGCATCCTACGTAAGACATGTGATAACGACATTTTTCATTCTGCAATATGTTTGTTATTCTTTAGATGCATTTAATATTTTGCTTAGGTTATGTTGAACCTTACAATCTAATCTGTTCAAGATGTGATTTGATAAATTTGATGCTGTTTGCATTGTAGGAACAACTCTGAAACACAACTAGCTCAAAGCAAAAACAATGATACACTCAATCACATCCAGGACCTAGATACTATGGTAATAAAGTATAACAGTATTTTTATGTAGGATGAAAAACTTTAAAGAAGACGCCATAATGCATTATTGCTCGTTACTTTTCTTTCGGAGATATAAGAAAATTCCTACAATCCCATCAAATTATAAGTTTATTTGCAGGAACTTTATTCACGAGCAAGGGGGCAAGAAGCAGAGATCCTCTCCCTTCGTGAACAAATTGCTGTTGCCTGTATGAAGGTATGAAATCCACACAGGCATTAAAGTTTGATATACTTCATTGCAATTTGAGGAAATCAACTAAATTTAATGGCAGCAGGAACTGCAGATTTTAAATGAGAAATGCAAGCTAGAGAGGGAATTCTCTGAATTAAGAATGGTTGGTCAATGTCTTTGTAAGTTACGCTTATGGTATCTTACTGAGATAACTTCAATCTTAAAAGTTGCATGCCATATTTTTTCATCAGGCAATTGACGACAAGCAAAATGAAGCCATCACAGCCACGTCTAATGAGCTGGCTCAAAGGAAAGGTTATCTAGAAGAAAATTTAAAACTTGCTCATGATTTGAAAGTAAGTCTAGTTTGATGATGATATCATATCAGTATTTTATGTTGGATGCTTTGCTAATTTATTGCAACATGTTAATTGGATTTATGGAATGTTACAATCACCTAGGCAATTAAGTTAGCTCATAGCTGGTACTTGTAGTGAAGTTAAGAACATGGAACAGTGACTTATCACTTATCACTTATGTGTTTTTGGACTTTCTGATTTTAGAAACAACCCAAGGTGATCATTGCATAACTTAAAGTTCACAAGTTGTATGCTTATTTTGTTCACGTAAAATTGATATTATAACAACTTACATCAAGAGACTTAATTATAGATTTTAAAATATTTCTATCCCAAAATGATTGCTCCTCAATATTGGCTCAGGAATGGTTATTGTATGTAACATACATAACTGAAAGCCCTTTCCTCTTGAAAGGTGAACAAAGGGAAATCCCATCGATCTTGTGTTGAAGTTTAATATGTAGAATGGGTGTGTGTAGATAACGGCTTTTCAAACCTTTTATTCCCAAAATTTTCTCTTAAATGGAAATGATCCCGTTTTCAGCACTTGAACATTGTGGTCATCCCTACTAGGAGGAAGGATGACCATCGAACTGCCAGAATCCCGTCACAGTTGTTTGTAGAAATAGTAAACTTATGGTTTTGCTGTCATTGACTCAACACCAAAGAATTAGCAGAAATAAGACAAAGTAGTTAGAGTTGGTCAAGGGCCTGACGGCCTGTTTGGTTATATATTTTCTATTTTTCATTTCCTATTTATACTGATAGTTACAAAAATACCACCTTGTTTTTACGTTGTTTTCTATCATCATCACTTACCTACTATGGTAATTCTAAATTTTCATTTAAGGACTGGAATCCCCCTTTCTTTACGTTAATTCTCGATTGTGTTATTGATTTATATTCTCCATCTAGGTTGTAGAGGACGAGAGATATGTCTTCATGTCATCTATGCTGGGGTTGCTGGCCGAATATGGTCTATGGCCTCGTGTTATGAATGCCTCATCAATATCCAACAGTGTAAAGGTATGAAAATGTGATGCTTGATAAATGATAGATTCCTTGCTATGTACTGTAAACATGTCACCAGTTACATGAACTTTGAAGTGACCTTGAATGCCAAATTTTGTTTGCGTTGACAACATATTTCTTAGAATTTCTTAAATTTCCTTATTTTAAGAAGTTAGACAGCAGAGTATAGGTCAAGGAGGATTTTACCACTCTAATATCAAGTTGAAATTATAGGGTTTTTAGGAGAATATAGACTCAAAATAATATGATGTTAATTTGATACGGTGGTACTATCATGTGTAATTCGATAGCCATATTTATATTAATATTGACTTGTAATCCTCATTTAATTAGGGACCAAATTTCCTAATAATTAGATAAAATCCCTAAGAAAAAAGATCTGGTTCCTAACAAGACAAGATCCCTAAAAATAATATACCACATCACAATCCCTACAATAATATAATTTATCCTAATCTATGATACATCATTCTCTTTCTCAAAACATTTTGTAGATATTCTCACATTTTGTATGGTTCTTGTCCAGCATTTACACGATCAATTGCAATGGAGGATTCGGAATTCACATGTAAGTTTCTAACACTTCTGATGCATTGTCAAACCCATCAGTTTGAAACCTCTGGTTTTAAAAAGCTGACTGAAAATACTATAATACCACATGTTAATAGCAAACAAACAGATGCGGTACATAGAACATTGCTAATATTGTTGATTTTATGTTCCCTGCTTCATGAATTTCTGGCTGTCTTACTTTATCTCTTGTTGTTAGTGCATTCTACTACCGTGGCTCTCTTTTTTATGGTTTGTTTTTAAGTGTTTCCTCTATTTGATAAGTCATTATTGTAGTCAATGGTTGATTGATTATTGCTAAAGATGAGTGACTACTTTTTTGGACAGGATAGAATTGGAGAGCTAACTTCCGTGCTAGAAAGCCATGAAGATAATGGTAATCAAGTTGTTGAAAGTCCAGATTCTGCAAATTTGACGAGTCACAATCATAATGAATTCATGGTACTATTGGCATGTAATCTTCTTGTATTATATGTCCTTATTTGTTGTTTATCATAGTAGATTTTCTCTCCCTATTATTGATTTCAATTTGATTTTACATTTCAGTTTCAGCATAACTTTCCCCATCAAAGTCTTATTGGGAATGAACAAAATCCTCAAAGTAATGATGTAAGTGGGGCTTTCAGAAGGGCTAACAATCAGCAGATTTCTAAGGCTGATAGGTTGGTAATGTTTGTCCCCTGTTTTTACATTGTGAATATCTTTTATCCATCATCATTACTTAGGAAACATGCCAGGATAACATCTTGAGCTACAATTCACCGTTTGAAAATGCAAATGGGCTTATGGTGAAGTTAATTCCTTGCCCAATTTAAAAAGAGAAATGAAAAACAAAGTAAAGAAATTTATATTGTTGATTAACTGAATGAGATAGGAAATATTTGCCTGTATTCTATGTACTGCACTTTTTTGACTTGTGCATAGGTATGTTCAAACATACATATGGTAAAAAGACCCAACTCCACCCTTCAATCTCAGATGGATGGTCAATATTAAAAGTTATTTGAAGGTCACGTGACTTAATGTTCTAATCTTGACAACACATGCATGATCCAGGGCATAGCGACCAAATCTATGTCTAAGCCCAAAGCAAAATTTAATGACATTTTTTCAAACTAATTTCCATAATTTGTTATAATTATGTAGTTTTATTTGAAGTTTGTCTTTCATAATTTTTTGAGATGTAAAATAACTTGTTAAATTACGGTAAGGAATACTAGTATTCCTGATTAGGCATGTTTTGTTTTTTAATATGTACTTATCCATGGAACAATTTGTGCAGGGACCTATCTTCTTTCCAGCAGGGTTCAATTGATTTAATAGAGAGAACTGGAGAAGGAATTTTTTTTAATGGCAATGGCAGGTTGTATCAACCTCCATCTGAGCATGATGAGACTGCTCCACCTGTTTCTGAGGGTACTTCATGTTTTTCATCATAACTAGATTGTATGTCATTCTATGCTTGTGGAGTTGTATGGTTTTAGATAAAGAGAGAGGACAAAAGTAGACTTTAAAAATATAATAATGGTTGATGATGATTTGATGACAGATTGCGCTCTAGCCATTGTTTATACTAATACAAGGCTCAAAATCCCAACTAATAGGGAAACTAATCATGATAATAACTAAGTAATATGGAAACTAATCCTTAAGAGATACTTTAAGATAATATATTAATCATATGAGCTAATTCAAGATACTCTAACATGATGTTATTGTTAGATATTATCACATGTTCTAAAAATAATAAGTTACAGCTTTCTAGATGGCCCTGGTATTGAGAATTTTCAAATTTGTGGTGATGCTATTCCTGGAGAAAAACTTCTAGGATGTGGGTATCCAGTCCGTGGAACTTCCCTTTGTATTTTTCAGGTAAAATTCTTTCCATTGGTATTTAACTTTTCATCCATATTATTTTCCATCTCTTCTTTTACCGACATCATTGTAAATCTTGGGTTCATATCAGTGGGTTCGGCATCTTCAGGATGGCACTAGGCAGTACATCGAAGGTGGTTGAAATTTAACTTCTTAATTACTTTTTCTTCTTAAGAAACTTTTTGATTGTTTGTTGGGTAGAGCTTCGATAGAAGTTCAACACAATATTTTTTTTATGTATGTTTTTCTTGTTTCAGGAGCTACAAATCCAGAGTATGTAGTTACAGCTGATGATGTTGATAAATTGATAGCAGTTGAGTGTATTCCAATGGATGATAAAGGACGTCAGGTTTGAAATAAATTAGTAATTAGTAATAGATCTCACGGTCTGTCATATTTATTGTGCACATTATTTAAGGTTGTTTAAATTACGTAATTTACTAATAAATTATGGTCAACTCTATGGATGCTATACTTAAACAGAAATTTGTTACTTTAATTTAGGATATGTTTGATCAAACTGAAATGTCAGTAATGAAATTTCAGTATAGATATATGTTAGTGTGTGAGAAAGAGAAAGAAAGTGAGGAAAAAGTGACGAAATATTCAGAGCATTTCAGAGGATCTGAGGAAGTGTTGTTCTAAAGAATTAGCAGAGTGAAAATCAGTTATACAATAGAGACCAAATAACTATTTTTAGTTCGGAATAGTTCACTAGCTTCTTGACAAACCAGCAGTAATAATTGTGTGACTGGCTCAACATGAGTCTTTTAACAGACTCCAGGAACCAATATACGAATAGATTACTCAATCAAATATACATGAGAATGAAAAATTATCTAGTGCCCTAGCTAGTGGGATAAGGCTTAATTTACGGGGGTTACAAACATTAAGTATGCAATTGATGTTTGAAGTAATCTTCATCTTCTGTGTAAAAATATTTGTTAGAATTAGTCACATCACATGTCATTATTCGTCAGCTGCACAATATCACTGACTAGGATTAGACTAAGCAATCATATCAATTAGCATTTATTGTATTTATTACAATCTTATTATGAATACAGGCTAGACTGGTAGACACACAAATCACAAATTCAACATGGTATCAGAGTGGTACCATTCCCTGTGCTCTGTCTGGAACTCCGTCTTCCACTGCCGGATGTTGTTTGCTGCCGCTAGTCACCTTTATGGTGGCTTCTGCTCTCCACTACTGTGTTTTTCTTTTCCTACGTGATCTCTTCCATTTCAAGCCGACATTTTTTGTTGTGTTCGCTGCTCTACTGCGTTTCCTGACACCTCTGGTCACTGTCTCCACTGCTGGAAAATTTGTGGCAAACTTTATGTCGAAACTATCACAGTTAAGGTGCATCTAGCTGATTTGTTTTTACCAAAACTCCATGTTGAACGAACTTCTAACGCGCTCACACACCCCAAAACTCCACCCCAACAGCCGCACACAGTGCATGAAGCCACCTTTTCGACCGCTGTTTTTTGCCCCAACGTCGCCTCCATGTCCTCTACCTATACGTGCCCAAATTTGGCCAGTTTGTGACTTGGGGACAACTCTTTCAATGGCCGCAGTCCAGATTTTTAGGCTACAACTCTGTTCTGCATCTGTCTTACGCATGTTGGTTCTGTTTTTTTTGTCATGCCTTCTTTTCTCACCAATTGATCATATTGTGGTGAATTCTCTTCCCACCAGTGATCATTTTGGTTGTGACCCTCTTCCTACAAGTGAGTCATATTAGTGGCGACTTCTCTTTCAGTCGATGATGTTTTCAATGGTGTCTCTTCTCTCGCAGATGAATCATATTATTGGTGTCTTCTCTTCCCACTGATGATCATTTTAGTGATGACTCTTATCCCAAGGATGAATCATATTAGTGGTACATTCTCTTACCCTCGATGATCATCTCGATGATGATGACAATGTTGTTATGACTCAAACTAGCCCAACAATTGTCAAACTTGGTTTCAAGTTTTGCGTGGAAATACATTGTTTTTTTGTAACAAGCGGAAAGCTTAGTAAGCTTTAGCTTGCTGAAGATTGTTAGAATTAGTCATTTGTTATTCGAATTAGTCACGTATTTTTTCCTTAGCTGCACAATATCAGTGATTGGGGTTCGATTGAGCAATCATAACAGTTAATATTTATTGCACCCCCAATTTTAAATACAGCCTAGTGTGATCTAATTTAGGCACACAAAAATCACAAATTCAACAGTATTGATAAAGGAAACTATTTGTTTTTGATAGTTCATTCTCAGTCTAAGAGTCCTCTCTCAATAATAGACATTTCCATATTGCCTTCTCAATTATTGTTATCTGTCCATTTCTGGCCCAAACATCATTCATAATATTTTTTGTCAAATTTGTTCTCTGTCAGGGGGAGCTAGTAAGGCTTTTTGCTAATGATCAAAACAAAATAAAATGTGGTAAGTTAATTTGCTGCTGAATCTGGAACTGGAAAACTTGACTCTAACTAGGCACTTTTCTCTTCTATTTATCTAAAATGAAAATATATTATGATGGCGGAAATTAAATTACTCAATCAAAACAATGGTTGTTGATAAACTTGCAAGATCTGAACTAAATCCCATCTTTGGCCTATGACTACACACACAAAAAGAGCTATATGTTTTGTTAGATATTATTAAAAAAATTACAATATTTTGTAACCAGATATAGTTTATTCTTCAAATTATCTTTTTCACATGTTGCATAATTGCATTAATTAGACGGTAACAAAAACCATGTCAATTTTTTTAAGGCATGCTTACGAACAACTTAGGCAATATATTGTTCATAACCATGCTTATGTGGTATAATATTTTTCTGTTTTATTTTATGGTTTTTCCTCCTTTTTATGCTTTCTGATCATGGGCTTCTGTGTGCTAACTTCATAGACCCAGAAATGCAGCATGAGATTGACACATATCTGTCAAAAGGAGAAGCAACGTTCAGTGTTCTACTTCTGGTAGATCTGTTTTTAATTGGAAAGTGCTTTTATTTTCAAATCATATTTAGGATATGGGTGCTTGCTAAAGAATAAAGAATGAAAAATATTTGTTGAAAAGCGCATCACTTCATGGAATCGTCACACTTGTCTTACTATAATTTTGCATCCTTCGTCTGGTTCATGGTATACATTGAAAAAAAAGTTCACGAAGCATTACTCGCCGTGTTGAGCAATTAGCTCTTACTTTGCTTTCTATTTTTTTTTGTTGGTACTGATTTATTTCCACAGTAGTTTTTACTGATTGGGTTTTGTTCCCTATAATTCTAGGCACGAAATTATTAGCATTATTATGTACATCAGCTTATATAATGTAATTAAATCTGTACAGATTCATCAAGGAATATTCTAAAATAATCTTCAAAGTATTTCTGATAAATGTCCTCCATTAATTAGCATGACATCACATGTAACATCAAATGATGTTGAAATTCATCATTGTTTTCTTGGCCTCTTTTCTTCTATTCACTTTTTATAGTCTAATTCCGTTCGATATAATTTCTTAAATTTACCGAATATACTATGTTCCATATTCATCTTAATATGCATCTTCAAATTTTCCTGGTTATTTCTAACAGATGGATTCTACTGAAAATTGGGAACAAGCAACTCTATTTTTAAGACGATCAGGATACCAAATTAAGACGGACACTCCGGTAGTTGCTGAGAAATTCTCGAAGGACTTATCAGTATGTAATTCAACTTTCTGGTGATACGCATAGTTATTCTCGAAGGATCCCATATTACTACGTTTTCTCTCTGAGTGGAACTTAAGCCTACTGTTATTTATTTTTTAAAGAATTACATCCCCTTTCCTTTTATCAATTTACCGCAGATTAAAGTTCCATGTGGTCTCTCAACACAATTTGTGTTAACCTGCTCAAATGGATCTTCTCATCCTCTTAGCACATATAGCGTCAGGTAATTACATTAGTTGTGTTTCACTTTCATGTCAAATGCATGCTAATTTTTGTATCCTTTTTATTAATTTCCAAACATTTTATTATTTTAGTGATGAAATTCACATTCTATTGGAATTAGTCACTGTTGAAATTTGTTTCAAGTAGGATTTGGAAACATAGGATATTCAAATGAACACAATTACTAAATAAGTAACCAGTTCCAAGCACTGAACCTTGGGTTCAAGGAAATACTTTTAGCTTATTATTAATGTGGTTGAAAGTATATCACCAAAAAAAAGTGTGGTTGAAAGTATATCACCAAAAAAAAAGTGTGGTTGAAAGTATACTTCCTTCAATTATATCTCTACTATGATGTAAGTGACTATAACAACCGTGGTTTCTTTTCCTTGTTTCTAGCTCCTCATGCAGCTGATACCTTTTTTCTGTGCACATTCTTCCAATATTAATTTTCCTTTACCCGCTGATAATTATTCTGCTCTATGATTATAATATTGAATTTATTGTGTATGCTATTTGATTTAAAACTCCTTTGCAATGTTAATCCATTTTACCTACATGATTAAAAATGTATTAGCCTTTCCTTTGTAGAATGCGAGACACCCTTGTATTAACCATGCGAATCTTTCAGAGTAAGGTAATTCCAATTTCTCTCTGTTGCTATTGTAAATAATTTCTGCAAAATAGTTTGCTATCAATTTCTCTAACAAAACATTGTTTCTGTTTGGACCTTTGTTTTGTGGGAGACAGGTATTGGATGACAAAAGGAAAGGGAGGGCATGACCTCAGATTACCATGTCCATATTTGGACTCTTATATGGAAAAACATAGAAAACAAATAGAGAAAAATTTGCAGTCTCATTTAGTTATTGGTTTCTTTTTGGTATAAAATATTTGGAGTTCCATTTGTCTATAGCCCGGTTGTAAAATCAACCGTAGTATATAGAAGTTGAAAGATGTAAGGTAAAGATAGCAATGATAAAATGCAACATTTTTTTCCTACCTGAAGTTAAGTGAATGAGGAGAATCTGCATTAGTTAAAGGAGACCTCCATATTCATATTCAGCCTAGCTCAACTCCTCCATGATTTATTTGCAACTTTGCAAGCATAGAAATAAAGGTTTGAACTTGTATATTTATTAAAATATTAGGTACATTTTTTGTTATTTGCATAACAGATATATGTTGTATGTGGCAAATTAATATTTCATTTTTACTGATTGTACTGATTTGTTACTTTTAATTTTAAATAAATTGAAATTTGCCTAAAACAATCAATTGAATGAGTTTTATATTTGAAATTCACTTTAGACCTTAATTTGAGTCATCTAGATCTATCTGAGTCATCAATCAGTATGATTTGGTGTAATTTTAAATTCTTGAATTTTTTTTTTTTACTATCTAGAAGCGTCAAAATATTGCAAAAAATGTAGTTTTTATATTTTAGAAAATTAACATTTTAGTGCATAACTTGTGAGCTTAATCCGTCCAATATTGAATTGGTTTCGTTTGGATTTTGAGGAAAAAATTAAAATCCGAACCAACTCAAACTGAGTAATCGTAATTGGTTCGACCAATAGATTAGGACAAATCCAATTTAAAGACCCGTGAACACACCCTATGCTGATTGTTCATATTTGGGTTATTTATGCTCTTCTTTTATTTTGGTGGCCTTTGTTGGAGCAAATAAGTTTTTTTTTTGGTATAAACCAGGTATCATCTGCGCGCAATTGCAGAGGTCAATCACTCGAGTCGGGTAAGACCACAATAGGCGGAAAATGAGTTTGTTTACATTGATGTGATAAATTGTTTAGCTCTTAGCATTATATTATATATGAGTGGTGATCTAGTTACCGTAACTGCTTGTGCTTACTATTTAGAGTGATCTAGTGACTTCACTCTATCTCCCTTGACCGTCTGCTTAATGTGTGCGTTAACATTTTTGTTAATGTGATACCGACAAAACAAATTAATTGCCTCCGGAAACACAATCTTGATAGCTTTCATCAATGCCTCCTCACAGTCAGTGAGGATAACCTGAGGAAGTGAGATATCACACACCATCACTTCTCTTAGGCTCTGCAACACCCATGTGTAGTCATCATATCACTCATGTGACAAGTAAGCAAATGCAATAGAAAATGTCAACTCAGTGAAAGTGACACCAACAATCTCCAGGAGAGACAATGCATACTTGTTGATCTTGAAGGTGTGCATCCATAATCAAGATAAAAGAGGGAAACATCCTCAATAACTTGATACTATTAAGATGTGACCACATGATCTCCTCAACAATATCAGTTCCTTCAAGTTGTTGGTAAATCTCTTATTTATTGAATCTAGACTTTTGGCTACTTTCACTCCCAACGACAGATGTTCCTCAACAACTTATCGCTCCTTCTTGTTAAACTTACCAAAAATAGTCTTAAGAGGCTCATGATTGTGAACATCACACACCACTCTTACCTTCCAATCAGAACTAGGAGGTAAAAATGGTTTAGCTTTCAATGTAAACTTACAACCACACCTTTTTGAGGACTTATGTCTAACAGAACACCCAACATCTACTCGACTGTATCTGTCATGTCTCTCACAACCATAAACAACCTTGTTCTTCTTCCCTTTACCATTCTCTGTGGACTCCGATCGAATAATAACAACAACGACTCTGTTGGCTTTCCCAGTATTTCTTGCCCAACGTGTCAGTTTATCTTGAGTAGGAAATATCTCATGTCGTAAACGCATCCGTTAAGTCCATAGTAATCATATCGGTAAAAAAAAACTAAATATTAGATAACAAAAAAAAAATTCAAAAATACCGTAAATGCAGGTGTTTTCAGAGTGCAAAATTAACGAACCAAAAATACTAATTTTAAATGTATTTTCGGAAAATTTAAAAAAAATTCCCGAATTTACGTTTTGGAGCATTGTTTCGTGAGTGCAATTTCTTGAGCACGTTAACTCATTCTTTTATCTTAACAAAAGTTATTAAAAAATCGTGGAGAGCGGGAAATGACGTGGCAAATAAAATAAGAAAAAAAGAAAAATGAAAAAGAAGCGAAGGTAGGCGACACGTGCGAGATGAGCGGTGAGATAGGGAAATAACGAGTGAGAGAGGATTGGTGAAACGAACGAAATTGATTGCGTTTCGAAACCCTAGACATCACGCTCATGCTCCTCGCGTGACCTTTCTTTCTTCACTTTCTTCGCTCATTCTTTCTTTCTGTTTCAGATCATCATCATCATCATCATCATCATCATCAACAATCTTCACCTTCTTCTAATTTTATTTATTTATTCAGGTATTCATGAAATTACTCAACTTAACCTCTTTTTGCTCTTTAATTTTGTTTTTCTGTCCCTTTTTTTTTGTTCGATGTGTTTGTATGCTTTGGAATCGTTAATGATTAAGTTATTATGAGTTAGAAATATGCTTATGTGACATACTATGCTTAATGAACTAGAGTTTGTGTAATTTTGGATTGGGAGCTAATAGTAATGACTAAAATTGTTTATTATACTTTGTGGTGAGTTGAGGTGAGTAGTGTTTGATGTGGCAGTGATTTGGACCTTGTTAATGAGTTGAGGAGGTTAGATTGCTGGTGTTTTTTTTTCTTTTATGTTTGATTTTGCTGAAATTTGGAATGGACACTGTGACTATTATTGTTTTATTATAGTTTCTTGATGTTCTCTCTGAGATGGAGTAGGTGTGTGTGGACAATTCTTGTGTGCTGTATGATGATTAGATTGCTTTGTGTGTTTGAAAATTTTCATTTTTGGTTTTGCATTGGATTATAGAGGTATGTTTATGTTTGTGCTTTGCTATACCGAGGCTAGTAATTGTGTTTTTTTAACCCACTATGCCCCTGCTAGATTTACATGGTATAAATTTTTATGCTTTTGATGAATGTTAGATTTACATGGTATAATTTTTATGATTTAAGGTTTTCTTCCCTTGTTCATTATTCCCGGTTTCTTTAAATATGATATCTTGTTCTGCTAATTGTCTACCCCCGCCCTGCCCCACCCCAAAAAATAGTTTGTAAAAAGGGTTAACAAAAATCTTTGACATTAGTAAATGTGTTAAAGCATCCGTCTGTCCATCAGATATTCACTTTGGTAATAAAAAATGTCACAGGTGCCTTACTTGATCACTTACATGTTAAACCCGGCATAGCCCTTTGGTGCAGACTGTGCAGTCAAACCACTTATTGGGACAGTTTATGTTACATGGCACAGTCCTTTGCACTTCTAAGCCTTGCTTCTTCTTGCATCATATAGGACCAGACATAATTTCGTTTATCCGTTTTAGATGGGATTTAAGAAGATTGTTTATCCTTCCCCAATTTTCTCCTTGTAGAGGATTCTTCTTGCTTTCCTACTTCCATGCTTTGTTCAACTACACGATGATTTTGATTCTGATTGATTTAGTATATGATTTATGGTTTTCTATCATTGGTAATGTTGGTTTTTCTTGATCCGACTTAAAGGGCTCTAGTTGTTTTATTTGATCACGTCAAAACAGCATTTTCTGTTAGTTCTTATCCAACTTAAATGATTCTAATAAAGAATTAATGTCTGAAGCTTCTCCATCACCAAGGGTCATAATTCATAAATAAATGAAACTTTTACTAGTTACCAATTGAAAAAGAAAAGTACATGATTCTAGGTTCTTCTCTACCACATCTTTCACCGGTATATGCTGATTGGTCTTAAGTACCAAGTTTTTTGGTTAAAAAGGGGGAAAGGAAGAAGTAGAACAACAATCAAAACTATTTTCCACTAGCTAAGTTTGGCGAATGAATCAAATGATGCCATTATCTTTTGTCCAAATCTAATTCTTCAAAAGGCCATTTAATTCTGGATCCTTTTTAATAGCTTCACTTTGAGTCTTTCTTGGACTACTTCTACTTCTAAATATTAGGCTATCCTCCATATGTTCGACTCTTATAACTCGGCCTCTTTTGGTTTTCTAACATTACTATTTATCTTGGGTTTGATAAGCACCTTTTCCTCAATAGATGCCACTCCAATTTTCTCTCTAATACATTCATTCCTGATCCTATCTGCATGACCACTATACAGTATTCATTTGGTATGATAGACCCAGGATGCCTAAATTGTTTGGCTTCTGGTGTGTTCTCCAATTTTTAGCTCCAAGCCAGTGCTAGCAGGTATCTTGTTGAACTTGGATGCCATTTAAGAAATGCTTTATGTAGAAGTTCATGTCTTTGACATTAAGAAAGGGTTCCACCACTATCATGAAACACGTTCAGGATTTCATCACCTGCTAGTGTTTATGACTTTGTCCAATCCATGTCACTATTGGGTGCATTTGGTTGGAGTGTAAACTCTTATTTTAAAGGAGTTTTATTCGTCTTTGGAATATATTTTGGTGATTAGCATGTATTTGATGTAAAGCACATGGTGCTTTTAAGGTATCCCTAAAAATATGCAGAGTGGGTGGATTTTCTCTGCTCATATCTATTCCTTTTTCTCATTTTAAAGGGTCCTCTATCCTCAAAGTCTGTTTTGTGCTAGTGCAACCTCTGACGTGCAGAAAGAATGATATGATTTATGTGGCATCCTTCATTTTCTTGTTTTAAGACTATATTTGGAGAGTTTGAACCCTTTCTATAAATTTTCGTCCCACTCTCCTCATTAGGAGCATTGGTTACTGATTGGTATTTCAAATTTTGTACAAATGCTTAGTATGTATGATTGTCAGTTGACTATGATAAAGTTACACTGTCAGTTCTTTTAGACATGAGTTAACTACCTGATGCATTAGCACTGTCAGAATTATGTTTTTATCCCTTTTAAGATAAAATTTCTTGGCATGGTCTTTCTGCTCTTCTTTTGTTCCTGGAAAACCCATGATCACATAGGAGGCAATGTATACATTAATTAGAATTAGTTTACTTGATGGATTGACGGAATTCTGTGCTCTTTATTTTTCAGTGCCCTTAAAATCATCAAAAAAAGCTGTTCTCATCATGGATATAGATCTTAGGTTACCCTCTGGTGAACATGACAAAGAAGAAGAAGAGACAGCTACAATTGATAACATGTTGGAAGGTGAAGAAAAGTTGCATACTGGAGATATAGATGGCAGAAATATGGTTGATACGGGCATTGAGGTACATGCTCTAAATGGCGGAGATTTGAATTCGTCCGCACTTGATATGGTAATATTTAAGGAAGATACAAATCTTGAGCCACTTTCTGGTATGGAATTTGAATCCCATGGGGAAGCTTATTCTTTCTACCAAGAATATGCTCGGTCAATGGGATTCAACACTGCAATACAAAATAGTCGCCGTTCAAAAACATCAAGAGAATTTATAGATGCAAAGTTTGCTTGTTCTAGATATGGAACAAAACGAGAGTATGACAAATCATTCAATCGACCACGTGCACGACAGAACAAGCAAGATTCTGAAAATTCAAGTGGTCGAAGATCTTGTTCTAAGACTGATTGTAAAGCAAGCATGCATGTAAAAAGAAGGTCAGATGGAAAATGGGTTATACATAGCTTCGTGAAGGAGCATAATCACGAGCTTTTACCAGCCCAAGCAGTCAGTGAACAAACAAGAAGAATGTATGCTGTGATGGCTAGGCAGTTTGCGGAATACAAAACCGTGGTTGGTCTCAAGAATGAGAAGAATCCATTTGATAAAGGTCGGAATTTGGGCCTTGAGTTTGGGGAGGCTAAACTCATGCTTGATTATTTTATACAGATGCAAACCACGAATTCTAACTTCTTTTATGCAGTAGATCTTGGTGAGGATCAACGTCTAAAAAATCTTTTATGGATTGATGCCAAAAGTAGGCATGACTATATCAACTTCTGTGATGTAGTGTCATTCGATACCACTTATGTTAGAAACAAATATAAGATGCCTCTTGCACTTTTTGTTGGGGTGAACCAGCATTACCAATTCATACTACTTGGTTGTGCCTTGATATCAGATGAAAGTGCCACAACATTTTCTTGGCTATTACGGACATGGCTGAGAGGAGTTGGTGGTCAAGTTCCAAAAGTGATAATTACTGACCATGACAAGACTTTGAAGTCAGTTATTTCAGATATCTTTCCTAATGCTTGTCATTGTGTTTGCTTATGGCATGTATTGGGGAAGGTATCTGAAAACTTAGCTCCTGTAATTAAGAAACATGAGAACTTTATGGCAAAATTTGAAAAATGTATATTTAGGTCATTGACCAGTGATGACTTTGAGAGGAGATGGGAGAAACTTCTGAATAGGTTTGAGCTTCAAGAGGATGAATGCATGCAGTCATTATATGAAGATCATAAGTTATGGGCACCAACATTCATGAAGGATGTTTTCCTAGGTGGCATGTCTACTGCCCAACGATCTGAAAGTGTAAATTCCTTCTTTGACAAATATGTTCATAAGAAGACATCTGTGCAAGATTTTGTCAAACAGTATGAAACAATCTTGCAAGACAGGTATGAAGAGGAAGCAAAAGCAGATTCTGATACTTGGAATAAAGCGGCAACATTAAAAACTCCTTCACCTTTAGAAAAGAGTGTTGCAGGAGTTTGCACCCATGCAGTTTTCAAAAAGATTCAAGCTGAGATTATTGGTGCTGTTGCTTGTCATCCTAAAGCTGAGAGGCAGGATGAGAAGATCGTTGTTCACAGGGTGCATGATATGGAAACAGACAAAGACTTTTTTGTTGTGGTGAACGAAGTAAAATCAGAGTTGTGTTGCATGTGCCGGTTATTTGAATATAAAGGTTATCTTTGTCGGCATGCACTGGTGGTTCTTCAGTATTCTGGCCATTCAGTGTTCCCATCTCAATATATTTTGAAACGGTGGACAAAAGATGCAAAGGTCAGGGATGTATCGGGAGAAGAATCTGAACATATGCTGGCTAGGGTGCAACGATACAATGATTTATGTCAGCGATCACTGAAACTGAGTGAAGAGGGATCATTGTCTCAAGATAGTTATAGTATTGCATTCCATGCACTAAATGAGGCACAGAAAAGTTGTGTGAGTATTAACAATTCTAGTAAGAGTCCTGCAGAAGCTGGAACATCAGGGGCTCATGGACAGCTTTCCATTGAAGAAGATACCCAAAGTAGAAATATGAAGTCAAACAAAAGAAGAATCCAACTAAAAAGAAAAAGGTTTGTTGCTTCTATATACTTTATTTCTACACTTTTATTTTTTGCTGTCATGACCTCCTTGTTGGATTGCAGTTGAACTCTGAGGCAGAAGTTATGACTGTCGGGGGATTAGACAACTTACAACAAATGGTTTGTCCTCCTACACTACTTAACCTCTCAAAATGTGTTTGATCTTATAGGCTTGGGGATAGAAAGCTTGTAGGTTATTACAGGCTTCATGTTGGGGTTTTCAACTTAGTTAAATGAATAAATGTCTGCTTGCTTAAAGTAAACTATGGTTTAATTAAAAGGAACTTCTTTTGTAGGACAAATTCAGCACCAGAGCTGCAGTAACCCTTGAAGGTTATTATGGCACGCAACAGAGTGTGCAGGGAATGGTATGATTATGATATGCTATAATAGTTCTAATATTGTATTATTTAGTTAAGTTTGTGAACTTTATACGTTATTTTATCTGATGGTTTAGTTGAACTTAATGGGACCAACACGTGATGATTACTACGGACATCAACAGACTCTTCAGGGGATGGTGCGTAGAATAAATTTTGATTAATTTTTGTTGAATATTTCCTGACAGTGCATTAATATAATAATTGTATTGTATGTGTTTAGGGACCAATAAGTTCCATACCAACCAGCCACGATGGTTATTATGGTGCACATCAAAGCATGCCTGGTCTGGTATGGTTCACTAAAGCTAAGGATAATTTTCCGTTGTAATTTTCCATGTGTACTTATACAGTTCAAACTTGCAGGCACAACTGGATTTTTTGCGAACTGGTTTCACATACGGCATTCGGGTCAGTGTTGGTAATTTAAGACCTTTTAGGGAGTATTGTTTTTTTTCCCCTTTTTTTCAGTTGATAACCTTTGTAGTAATGTGGCTTCTTCCTTGTGATAGGATGATCCTAATGTTAGAGCAGCACAATTGCACGAGGATCCATCAAGACACGCGTGAGTGCCACTGTCCTTTAAATTAAGGTAGCTTATTATTTGGGTCAACACTATTATTTTGTTTGTTATTAAATGAGTATTTTGCTGTATATGAATAGTTGAAGCAATAATTCACATTTTTCAAATGTATATAGGTTAGGGAAACGAGAACTTTGAGCTGCTCATCTTGTGTAGAGAATGGAATACCTCAAATCCCTATTGAGGTTATAGTGGAAAACCTCCAAATCCAATATTTGTAAGATAATGCTGTTATATTATATTTATAAATATAGGATTACCACTGTTAACCTGTGTATCATAATATTAATATAGATGGTGTAAGGCTTTAGCTTTCGACCTCATGTAGAGATTGTTGTATTATAAACTTAATTCTTTAGGCTAAGAAATTTGTAAGTAAAAAATATTTATGTTAATCAGGGAGTATTTGCATGCTTTTCTGTGCAAATGGAGAGTGAAATCTCATTCATCTATAGTTTCATTTCCCCTTCTGTTTCTCTAAGCTTATCTTTTTTTAAAATGAAAAATAACATTAATTTAAGAGAAAAGAGGGTAAAAAACTAAGTGGGCATCAAATTTCTCGGCTTCCCTGGAAACTCATTTTCTTTGACCAAGGGGACTGACCACTTTGGTCACGAAACCACCGAATTGACTGTAAAACATCTGATTAGTTTGCTCCCACACCTAAAAGCACCCAAGGTTAACCACTCATAGCATTTTACACAATATCCTACGCTTAATTTTAATGGTATACCAGTGGGGAACTTGGTTTGCTCCCACACCTAAAAGCACCCAAGGTTAATGTTGACCTCTAAAATTGATATTTTGGCATAAGTGAGTGGAAAGGGTGAAACATGTCTTAAAATCAAGTTATGCACATTAAGTTGTATAATTTGAAAAAAGAAACAAAGTCTAAGGCTCGACTCGACATGGGGACAATCAACGAGGAAGTTGATGTCGATCATAAGTAGTTATGTTAGTCTTAGGTGCAAAATAATAATTGGTGCAAAATAACGTGTTAGGTGCAAAATAAACAAAGAACTTTTGTGTTGTGTACGTGTCTTGCATGCAGATGAATAGTTTTTTTTTCTATAATTATTTTGATGTAATCAAGGTTGGATACTTGACAATTTTTCCACATCTAGCGCACACAGTATATTTGGAGACTAACTCAAATATATCTTCGAAAGTTGTACATTCCTATGCAATTTTACTTCAAAGCCAAATTTATCTAGTTCAATTTTATCTTTACTGCAATTTAAAGCTTTACTTTCTTGCACTTTATATTCTTGTACTTTTAATCTTTTTGCAAGCCCTTTTCTTTAAAAGCGAAATTCTTCCCACTTCGTTCATATCATTTCACATGAAATGACAATCATTATTATCCTTTAATTATGAATGTGCATCATCACACGGTTATGATTTTCTTATTTGTTGGGTGATGAGTTTAATTTGCATACACAATAGGTGTATGGGTTTTTACAACCACTACCAATCACAATTCATGGAGTGGGTGGTTACTAGTTGACTAATTACTAGTTTTTACTACCAATCACATAGTGACCAATTTCTCTTTAATGATGTGTCACTATGTGATTGAAAGATAGTGTACAACATACATACACCTATTGTGTATATAAATTAAATCCGTTGGGTGATACATGTTGTCTCGTATACAATAAGTCGATTTTAGTATGTCTTGAATAATCATTCCTCATCCATGCGAACTCATCTCATTAGACGTATCCTTCTACACCTCTCTAACTTGATGGGAAATGGAACCTCTGATTTTTCATAACAAACAAGTTTTGAAAATCCTGTGTTAAATGTCGTTGTTTCTTTTTTTGATTGATAAATGTCGTTGTTTCTCCTTTTGGGAAGCCATATTCCATTTAATGCGATGTTCCTTGATGATATATCTGTTTCTAAAAAATCATTACGCATCATAGGGAACATCGCTATCACTACTAAAACCCCTCTCCATTTCAAAAGTACCACGCTTTGCTTCGCGTGCAAGTCTTCTCTCCTCTAAGTCATCAAGTAAACAATCACTCATTATTTTTATAGAAAACCCTAAGGGAAACATTTCCCCATTCCTTCTCCATGGCTGATCAACAGAGCAATCATTATATTTTCAAATGCATCGCCGAACCTAGAGTTGACACATACCGTTTTTGACACCATGGATGTCATAGAAAAATTCATTAATGTTGGATAGAACTAGACAACACGACTTTGATGGAAGAGGACCATCTCTAGCTAGAGTTGTAAAGGAAGAAGATGAACAAAGACTCCATTAGAAGGTTGAGGCCAACCAAAGAAAACAACATGGAACAAACTCGCCTACCAAGAAAATGGAGGAGTTTCTTTGGAGTGTCCGAAAGGAATTTATATCGCTATTGAAGATAAGCGTATAACTTCATCATCTTTTCAACTAGAAAGGTCAAGGAAGAAAAGGCGCTTAGACAAGGCCAAGTGGAAGACACTAAAGTTAAGGTAAACCTCAACTCCTCATTTCCTTCATGAGAGACGGGATGAAGTACTATCGTTACCATAAAGGCAATTGCCATGAAACTAACAAGTGCAATTCCCTAAAGGATGATATAGAGGAGCTGATTCGTAAGGAAAATTTACCTACCACGTTAAGAAGGAACAAGGGAGAAAGCGATCTAGTTCACCTCGAAAGGGGAAGGACCTGATCAATGAGGCCACAAAGGTGGCCAAGGACAAAAAAAGCAGGTCTGAGGCTGGGGAGGATACTTGGAAGTCCAGAGGTCGGCTTGTAGTCGTGGTCATATCTAGAGGCTATCCAATTGAAGGTGGGGAGACCATGAGGATAATGAAACAAAAGTGGAAGGAAATTATGAACGTATCTTCCAACTCGGGCACCGAGATTGGATCCTACTAACCTGGACTAGTGTTTGGGGTTAGCAACCTCTTGGACGACAAACCAATCAAGTATGTTTCGCTACTCACTAGGGCCGTAATGGCCAATTTTGAGGTTAGAAGAACACTGCTCGACCAAGGTAGCTCGACTGACATCATGTTCTTCGATTTGCTGGGAGTTTTGGGGATATCGGAGGAGGACCTCACCCCTTATCCGGGAATGGACCTCTCCAAGTTCAACGGCTATAAAACTAAACAAATGGGGTGTAACATCCTGCATCGCCAGAATCGCCGATCGCCCTACGAACCAACACGAGTCTTTTTTCAAAGATGCTTTGTCCTCACTTGCATGCTTTCCGAAAACTTCAGAAGGTCACCCATCCCACTACTACTCCAAGCCAAGCACGCTTAACTATGAAGTTCTTATGGGATGGGCTCCCGAAAAAGAAGATGCACCTTGTTGGTATAGGTAGTCCAAATCAATTCTTTTAAGCATTCCTTCAACTCATGATCCCCCATACCGCGCGGCCTCGGGATCCCTCTCATTCCGGTGCGTATTCGGTTCATTCACGCGCCTTCGCTAGAAGTCGCCAGAGCCGCTCGCCGCCATGCCACCTTTTTGGGCGCGGCGATCACTCCCCGCCTCGTCACCCTGGATGTCACATGCCCACCAACTTCCGCTTGGTTCGTCCCCCGAACCACACCGTCATCGGAGAGAGGTCCGCGCTCTCGATACCATTTGTAACATCCTGCATCGCTTCTGGAATCGCCGATCGCCCCACGAACCAACACAAGTCTTTTCAAAGATGCTTTGTCCTCACTTGCATGCTTTTCGAAACTTTCTGAAGGTCACCCATCCCACTACTACTTCAAGCCAAGCACGCTTAACTATAGAGTTCTTATGGGATGGACTCCCGAAAAGAAGATGCACCTTGTTGGTATAGGTAGTCCAAATCAATTCCTTTAAGCGCTTCCTTCAATATGCAGATCCCCCCATACCGCACGCCTCGGGATCCTCTCATTTCGGTGCGTATTCGGTTCATTCACGCGCCCCTTCGCTTTGAAGCTGCCAGGAGTCGCTCTTTGCCATGCCACCTTTTTGGGCACCGACGATCACTCCCCGCCCTCGTCAACCCCGAATGTCACATGGGTACATTGAGCTAATAGTACCTATGCGAAGAACCCTTGACTCAGACTGTGAAGATCCCTTTTTATTTGTTCCGTGTAAGTCAGTCTACAATTGCATCATTGGTAGGCCGACTCTTGGGTGACTTAAAAAGAGCAGACATTCCAGAGAAGATAAGGTCAATGTGGCCTACCTTGACGTGCACTACGATCCTAGAAGTGTAGAGAAGGAAGGCGACATCACTCTCACCAGAGAGTTGAAGAAAATAATTAAGAGGCACGAGCCGACGACGAGTTCGTGTCCATCCAGTTGAGGCGACGATCTGGAAAAAATTGTCAAGTTAGGCGCCGACCTATCGGAGGGGCTCAAGGAACAGCTGACCAAGTGCTTACGCGACCATACCGACCTTTTCGCTTGGAGTGTGGCGGATATGCTAGAGGTCTAACCGGATGTAGCTTGCCATCACCTATTTGTATATCCCAAAGCAAAGTGGGTGGTGCAGCGTAGAAAGGCGCAAAAGGATGAGAAAGCCGAGGCTGCAACTAAAGTCGTCGAGGGTCTCATTTCTGCCGACTTTTTAAGAGAGGAAAACTTCACTACTTAGCTTTCAAATGTTGTACTCATTAAAAAAGTAATGGAAAATGGAGAATGTGTGTTTACTATACAAACACAAGGCATGTCTGAAAGACTCCTTCCCCCTCCCTAGTGTCGACAAAATCATATACAATGCGTCTGGCTTCTGACTTCTATCCTTTATGGATGCTTACTCCAGGTACAATCAGATCTCGATGTACCCACTTGGCTAAGAGAAGCTCGCCTTTATGGCTCATAAAGGCCACTACTATTATCGTGTGATGCCTTTCAAACTCAAAGACGCCTGGGAAACTGTTGTGCGAAAAGGTGATGTGCAAGTGTACACAATCGCAACAAGTAATATATTGATAAGTAAAGTTCGTCTCCACAGGGATTGGTATTAATTTTAGAGTTTAAAAAGGAATTACACTTTAGAGGAACAAGTAGCAAATATGTTGAGTAACAAAAGTTCAGTTGAATAAGAATTGATTAAGTAACAAGTTAAAGCGTGGGTAAAAATATAAGAGAAATAAGTTGGATTGCTTTCACTATGTAAATCCCCAAAAACAAGACGCTATAACGTCACACGCTATAGCGTTAAGCGCTATTGCAAATATTTTGTGCCTTTCGGTCACTAGCGCGTGGTTTCACTACAAGATGCCTATGTCTAGGTTCTAAATAGGTTTCCCCCGTATAATCAAGATCCCACGACTTATGCCTTATAAACTATTGCAACATCTATGTCTAGAAGAAGCAAAAATTGATTAAATGTCTTCAACCAACCTTATCATTTATATTAATCCTTGAGTTCTTTCTATGGTTCATGTCTGAATCCACAGAAATACTTGTTTTACGTGGCCAAATATAAAACAAGTTTGGAAGAATAATCACACAAGGGTTAAAACACAAAACGTGAGAAATTATATACGAAGCATTAATGGTTCATTACAAGCTATAAGAACCCAACTCAAGGAGTTTAGCTCATGTTGAGCCCCATCAAAATAACACAAAGAAGAATACTTGCATTACCGTAAGTAAAGAGGAAATTACAAGTGCAAAAGATACACTCTTGAAGTCTCCTAATCATCCACGTGAAGATGGCTCATCATCAACCTTACACCATGAGTACAAAAACAGAAAAATACAAAGGAAGAAAGTAAAATAGCAAAAGCTCTAAGATGTATCAATGGAGAAGAAGAAGTGTCACACTTTCTCTCTCTATCAATACTCTCTAAAAACTAACTATCTCTCTAAAACTATCCGTAGGGAAGGGAAGGAAAAATCAAGACAAATCTTCTAGCCTTGCTAGCATGTGGTACAATCTCCTCAAAAGTCAAGAAAGGTGATAGTTGCTTTTTCACCAACTCCACTATTCCCTTCTCATGCATTGCCAAGTGTCCACACATATCCAATAAAATCCGCACATGTCAAGACGCATAAAGTGAGCAAAAGATATGGAGCTTGGATTAATGAGCTTGGCGCCAAAATTGCACTTTCCTAAAGATGCTCGGTGATGCTTGCTTACTTGACGCTATAGCGTTAGGACGCTATAACGCTAAACACCGCACTACTTCACAAAATTCATCAAAACACTCACAAGGGCACCAATTGTGCCAAATTCATAACAAAGCAAATGTTTAGCCCTTCCTTTCCTAATATTCACATAAATATACTAAATACTATACTAATATTACTTGAGAACTTACTTAATTTAATGATTAGAGGTATAAGTAACTCATATAAATATGAGTTATCACACCCCCAAACTTAAACCATTGCTTGTCCTCAAGTAATGACACTTGCAAAGACAAACAAACTGACCCTATTTACAACACACATGCTCGATCAACACTTCATTTCTAAGCATACTCACTCAAACATTTTCTCAATGGGCTAATAATTACGATTCACACTCACACCAACACACCAATGCATTTATTCAACTTCTAAGCTTATTATCTTGCTCAATAGTGTGTGTGTGATCTCTTGACTCATCTCAATTCCTAGCTAGATTTGGATTTCTCTTTAGCCTTGGAAAGAATGGTCTTCTTTTGGTAAAATCAAGAACTCTTTCAAAACAATGACTAGATTAACATTTTCACACAGGAATGGGGATTTTTAGGCATGACAAAGGGTTTAACTAGGCACTTCAAGTCTATGGTCAGTGTTCCTAACTTATTGAATCTAAACAGCTCACGCTATAGCGTTTGACGCTATAGCGCTTGAACAAAGATAACAGATTTACTAGCTGTAGCCCCCTCATTACTTGGCTCCTCAGCAATTATTCTATTTTTTTTTTTTTTTTTTTTTTTTTTTTTTTTTTTTTTTACATAAGGCTTTGCCTCTTTCTTTGCCTTTGGGACAGCCTAGCTTTTGTTTTGGGTAACTCTGACTTTACAACATATTTACATTAACTTTTAAGTCACCGACCACCCTAAGACCTTTGTACCTAACCTTTATATAGCCCCACACCCCCAAACTTATGCTTCAACAACTCTTCAAGTTTTTATTCAAGCCTTGATCTCACCTTGGTTAACTCAGACTAGCCTAAACCTCAGATAGTCCTTGGCTAGCTAAGTTTCTTCTTAAGCACAGAGATTTACGTGTGAGAGCAATAATAAGCAAAGATTTCATCAAAAGCACTACTCTCTTACTCACTCACACCATTATCAATACAATTAGCCCAAAGGGAACGATTCAATGACTATACCTAAAAATGAGGCACTTGAAAGCAGAACAATTTTTTGAAAAACATTAACAAAAACATTAACAACTTTAGGTCCTCCCCCCACAACAAGAGTGAGCAAAGTGTCCTCACCGCTCTTTAAAGACTAGGGAGAGGTCTGAACTTAACACACAATAAAGTAATTCAAGACTTAACACATTTGTGAAGCGCAAGAGAGACGCTATAGCGCTTCACAATTTATTTATGTTCACAAAACATTAAACTTAAACAACAGAAAATTAAATTCACTTCTTAACCGGACTGCACTGTTCTCGAGCTAACACGGATGGCCGAGGAGGCTTTACTGACCTTTTTCTTCTTCTTTGCTTGCTCCTCTCATTTCTTCCTCGCACGCTATAGCCTCGGGACGCTATAGCGCTTCCACCAGCGCTTCCTTCTCTTTTTCGCCTCATCTCTCGCTAGCTTTGTAGTGACCTCCTTCTCTGCTCGGACACTTCCTTCCCAGATTGTTGTGCTGCTTCTTGCGACTCTTTCTTCATCCACTTCCTCAATAATGATCACTTGGCTCCTGGGCTCCTCCTTGCAGAGACATACGTTGGCCTTTTTCGCCACATGCTTCTCCTTCGACTTTCATTGGGTGTGACGGCACCGGGCCTCGGGCTACTTTCCTTGGAGGACTCTCACCATTGCTTGGGCTTCTTCTTGAGATCCTCGCAATAATGTTAGTTTTTGATTGAGGACTCCTTTGGGCTTTTTGTTTAAGCCTAGGAGTCTTTGTTGCACTTGATCTGTAAGATCTTTGGACTTGATCGAGGCTCGGGCGCTATAGCATCGACGCTTATAGCGCTTGAATGGCCTTCTCGCAGGATTTTGGGAAGCAGTTGTTGTGGTGATGCAAAGCGGTGGGCTTTGTTCTTTGTGGGAATTGGGGATTGGGTGATGGTTCAGTTGTGGTGGCTCATTTAGGTTTGGTGCTTTTGCAGTGAGAGGTGATTTTTCTTTTCCGCTCTGGTGGAGGTATGGTTGGTTGCATGTGGAGTTTCGGGAATGATTTGTTCTTGTGCTTGTGGTGAGGGTATTTGTGGTGAGGTGGTCTTGTGGGGCTAGGAGTGGGATCAGCAGATACTTCCTCATCTTCTTCACTTTCGCATTCTTTTTCCTTCTCTCGGGCTCTCCTCACTGGACTTCTCTTCACTTTCAGAGTCCTCTTCCTCCTCGTAATCATTTACTTCTTTCATCACCCTCCTTGTCTCCTCTTCATCATCTTCACTCAACTCTTCTAAATCCTCGGTGTTGAGGACTCTTCACTACTCACCTTCGCTTTCTTCTTAGCGGGGCTCTTCCTTGTGGCGGGGCTCCTAGCTCTCTTCTTGCTTGGATCGCCAGCAGCTCTTACTACTCACCTTTTCTTTTGCTTGGGGTGGCTCCTTCACACCCTTATCGTCAATTAGCCATTCGGGAACACGGGGGTTCCATTAACTCCTTGCCCTTGATAGCTTTTCCAACACAACCTTCTCCCATTCAAACTTAGCCTTGACAAACTTACACAGTGTTTGCTGATTCTTTTTAATTGATTGAGCGCTATAGCATCGGACGCTATAGCGCTAGCACTTCTCCATGTCTGGTTTAAAAACAAAGCAGAATATCTCCCGAGGAGTCCTCCTCTCATCACGGATTTCAATTTCAACTTCACTGCTTGCATAATTGATAAAGAATTAAACAGGAAAGTAGAGATTACCGCCGCTTTTGAGCCTGCTTTTCTCAATTTCTCTGGCAATGATTTTGCCCACATCTATGCTCTCACCTTCCAGAATAGCATCAAGCACTATCAACCTGTCCTTCTCCACATTTGTTGTGTGGGAAGTAGGCATGAGTGAATGCCTGATGAAAGTGAACCACATTGCAGCTTCATCCACTAAAAATGCCTTCTTAACCTTGAATTCAGATCCAAATCTCTCCCATGTTGCCTCCTCCACGCAGATTCTTCTCTTCACCTCCTCCATTTCCTCAAATCCCCATGTATCAAGCTTCTTGTCTAGAGCCTTTCCAGAATAACCTAATTTGAAGTAGTCATTGATGGAACTTGGACTGAAATCTACTGTTTCTCCTCTGACCAGAGAATAAGTTTGGGGCTTTCCCCCTTTTGGAGGAGGAATACCCTGGTAGAACTCCCTTACCAAAGGAACGACATACTCCCCTCTTTGCTTTATAAACTTCTGCCACCCTAACGCTATCACAGTGGATGTGAACACGTCAGGGGCCTTTTCTGTTTTGAAACCCCTTTCAGCGATGAAGTTCATCTTCCAATAGCGCGCAGGATCATCCTTGGGGTCTATGGCTCTTGAGGAACTGGGTTCAGTGGTTTTGGCCTTTTTCCGGGGCTTTTCAATGGAGTGTTTCTTCACCATTTTGGGATTTTGGAAGAAATGAAAGAAATTTGTGAATTTTTGGAATTGATTGTAGGATCGGTTTGCGAGAGAAAAAGAAAAGAAATGCGATTATGGCGGATGGGGGGTTAGGGAAGAAGAAGGCTCAACAGCTTAGAAGAAAAAGAAGAATAGGAGAGTGGTTGAGTGGGAGGTTATGGGGAATTGAATGATGTGACCGTTTGATGGGGCGGAGTGGACCGAAATGACTGGGCTTGTCACACGTGGGCGCATAGGGGTAAAGCGGTTGAAGTGCCACAGCGCGCGCGTGCCACGTATGATAAGCGACCCATTTCTTTTAAATTAACGGTGCTTCTTTCCCGCCAGATACCACCTCTTGGACGCTTATAGCGTCAATATCACACCTTCGACTTTCAAATTCCCCAAATTCCTCAACACCAAAATTCTTTCTCCTGCAAAATAAAACACAAATAAAGGATATGTTCATTAGTAAAACCTTGGGGTGCCTCCCAAGAGCGCTTGTTTTAAGAGTCATCAGCCTGACTTGCTTCATTTTATGTTAGGGATCATGAAGATCAATTGAGGTCTTGTCCTCATGATGCGTGTGTCACCATGGTATTGTTTTACCCTTTGCCCATTCACCTTGAAAGTGGTGTTGGTTGCTTGATCAAATAAATCCATCGCACCATAAGGGTAGACCTTGACTAGTTTAAAAGGGCCAGACCACCTTGATTTAAGCTTGCCAGGAAACAATTTTAATCTAGAATTGAAAAGGAGCACTTGGCCTCCTTCAATCAGCTCTCTGTTCTGTATCTTCCTGTCATGCCACATCTTTGTTTTTTCTTTGTAAATGGCTGAACTCTCATATGCAGCATGCCTAATCTCATCAAGTTCATTTAACTGCAGCAGCCTAGCCTTACCTGCCCTATCACAATCAAAGTTGAGCTTTGTGTTGCAACTCAATAGGGAGGTGACATGCTTTTCCAAACACAAGTCTGTATGGAGACATTCCCAGAGGTGTCTTGAAGGCTGTCCTGTAAGCCCACAGAGCATCATCCAGATGAATTGACCAGTCCTTTCTTGAAGGTCCCACCATTTTCTCAAGCATCCTTTTGATTTCTCTATTGGACAATTCAGCTTGCCCATTTGTTTGTGGGTGGTATGCAGTGGCAATTTTGTGCCGCACTCCATATTTTCCCAATAGAGACTCAATCAACTTGTTACAAAAGTGAGAACCCTCATCACTGATAATTGCTCTTGGTGTGCCATATCTGGTGAATATGTTCTTCTGCAGAAACTTCTTGATCGACTTGGCATCATTGTTGGGAAGAGCCACGACTTCAACCCATTTGGAAACATAATCCTACCACCAAGATATACAAATTACCATGAGAAGGAGGAAAGGGACCCATAAAATCCATGCCCCATACATCAAAGAGTTCAATCTCTAAGATATTGGTTAAGGGCATTTCATGCTTGTTTGAAATGTTCCCAGTCCTTTGACACCTTGCACAGTTCTTTACCCATTCTTGAGCATCCTTGAATAATGTAGGCCAGTAATACCCACATTGCAATACCTTTGCAGCTGTTCTAGTTCCTCCAAAGTGTCCACCACATGGTGAAGCATGACAATGCTCTAACACTTGAGGTTGTTCTTCCTCTGCAAGGCACCTTCTTATCACTTGGTCTTGGCATTTCTTGTAGAGAAAAGGTTCATCCCAATAGTAATCTTTCACTACATGGAAAAACCTTTTTCTTTGTTGATAATTCAGATCTGCGGGCACAATTCTGCTTACCAAGTTATTCACAATGTCTGCAAACCAGGGAGCATCATCTTCGTGACGCTTATAGCATCTCGGCGTTATAAGCGGCAACCGCTATAGCGTTACATTTTTGCACGTGATATCATCATGATTTCTCATCCGGGAAGATTTCTTAAACTCTCCCGTTCTGCAGACTGCATTGTCTCCTTCAAGTCTAGACAAATGGTCAAGAACTTGGTTCTCCACCCCTTTTATCATGAATTTCCAAGTCAAATTCTTGGAGGAGGAGAACCCATCTTATTAGCCTTGGTTTTGCATCTTTTTTGAGATCAAATACTTGATGGCGAGAATGGTCTCAAAAACAATTACTTTTGTGCCAACCAAGTATGATCTAAATTTATCAAAGGCAAAACCACGCCTAATAGCTTTTTCGAGAATCGTGTAATTTAAGCGTGCTTCAATAAGTGTTTTGCTTGCATAGTAAATGGAATGAAAGATTTTATCATACCTTTGCCCAAGCACGGCTCCCACAAAGATAGTCACTTGCATCACACATGAGCTCGAATGGTTTACTCCAATCAGAGCAACAATGATAGGTGCGAGAATCGAGCTTTCTTTAACTTCGGAAGGCTTCAAGGCATGCATCATCAAAGTTGAAAGTGGTATCATCTTTGGAGGAGTTGACATAGAGGTTTTGAGATCCTCGAGAAGTCTTTAATGAATCTCCAGTAGAAACCAAAGATGCCCAAGGAAGCTTCGATGCCTTTGACACTGAAGGGGTGGCAATTTTTCAATGACTTCAATCTTGGCCTTATCCACCTCCAAACCTTTCTTGGAGATCCTATGCCCTAGTACAATTCCTTCTTGCACCATGAAGTGACATTTCTCCCAATTGAGCACCAGATTTGTCTCTTCACATCTTATCAGTATCTCTTCCAAGTTATCCAAACACTTCGAAAGCTATCCCCAAACACAGAGAAGTCATCCATAAAAACCTCCATAGATTTTTCAATGAAGTCGAGAGAATATGGACATCATACATCTCGGAAAGTTGCAGGGCATTGCACACCCAAAGGGCATTCTTCTAAAAGCAAATGTGCCATAAGGACATGTGAATGTGGTCTTTTGTTGGTCTTCGGGAACTATTGCTATTTGATTATAGCGTAATAGCCATCAAGAAAGCGAAGAATAGTCCTTACCAGCAAGTCCATCCAAAGATTTGGTCAATGAAGGGGAGAGGAAATGGTCTTTCTTTGTGGCCTTGTTCAATTTCCCGTAGTCCATGCAAATCCTCCAACGATCCACTGCTCTTGTGGGAATCAACTCATCTTTGTCATTTGTGATTACAAAGTGACACCACCTTTCTTGGGAACACATTGCACAGACTAACCCATGCACTGTCAGAAATAGGATACACAATCCCTGCATCTAGCCACTTGAGGATTTCCTTCTTCACCACCTCTTTCATAATGGGATTAAGCCTTCTTTGTGCTTCAATGCTATGTTTAGCATTTTCTTCCAACACAATCCTGTGCATGCATTGTAGGACTTATCCCATGTATATCGGACATTTGCCAACCTATTGCCTTTTTGTGCCTCTTGAGAGTTGTAATGAGCTCCACCTCTTGGTTTTGGTTCAAACTAGCAGAAATGATGACAGGTAGAGTCTCATTCTCCCCCAAGTATGCATACTTCTGGTGCTTGGGTAGTTCCTTCAACTCTAATTCAGGTGGTTGCACAACAGAAGGCACACTCTTCTTTAGGTTTGAGTTCTCTTGCTCTAACGACTCATATCTTCTAGCCCAAACCTCATTCACGACTTTGCTTGCCTTCTTGAAATTCCTCTTTTTCCAACAAGTCATGTTCTTCAGAATTGTTAAGCAACTTTCCCAAGTGGTTGTTAGTTTTCTGAAAATGTTTTTGAACCACTTGGTCAAGAGAAACCACAAAGGAACACTCTTCTTGGATTGACATCCGGAAGTTTTAATGCATTGAACATTGATCTTAACTTCTTGATCATTAACTCTCATAGTCAATTCTCCTTTTTGTACATCAATGAGTGTCTTCCTGTAGCAAGAAGGTCTACCTAAAATGATAGGTACCTCTGCATCCGCTTCAAAATCTAAGATAACAAAGTCAACGGGAAAAACAAATTTATCTACTTTAATTAAAACATCCTCCAAGATTCCTTGAGGATAGGCAAGTGACCTATCACTAACCGGAGGCTTACGTAGTATAGGCCTGGCGGTTCCTATACCCAATTGTGTGTAAATGGACTTGGGCATTAAGTTTATACTTGCACCCAAGTCACATAAAGCACGACCAGAATAAAAATTTCCAATGGAACAGGGTATTGTGAAACTACCAGGGTCCTTTAATTTCTGGGAGTTTGTTTTGCATCAACATGCTACATTCCCGATCATTGCCACGATTTCAAATTCTCCCAACCTTCTTTTCTTTGTCAAAACATCTTTCATAAATTTGGCATAGTTGGGCATTTGTTGTAATGCCTCAAACTAGAGGAACATTAATGTGCAATTGTTTTAACACCTCAAGGAATTTATTAAATTGTTTGTCCTCATGTGCCTTTTTTAACCTTTGAGGGAAAGGGGGAGCAGGATATTCAGGCACCAATTTAGGTTCAGGTGTTCTGTTTGCATTTGACGCTATAGCGTCAGGTGCTATAACGTCTGGAAAATTCTTTTCATTTCCAGTAACACTTGACTCTAAATTCTTGGGTGCAGAAGTTACCTCTTTACCACTCCTGGTGGTTATTGCTTTCACATGCTCCTTGCCTGGTGCATGAGATGATGATGGTTCAGTGGTAGAAGGAAGTCCACCATTCTGCCTTTGAGTGAGAGCAGATGCAATCTGTCCCACTTGATTCTCCAGAGTCTTGATTGATGCTTCATGAGTCTGCATTGTTGTTTTACAATCACTGATGAATGACCTTAGCAGAGACTCCATTGAATTGTCCATAGGAGGAGCAGGAACATTTTGTCTAGGAGGTTGTTTGTTGTTGTTGTCTTGGAAAACACGGGGAATAGCAGGAGCATTTGTGCTTGTATTAGCATTATTTCCTCCCCACCGAAATTAGGATGGTTTCTCCAACCGGGGTTGTATGTATTGGAATAAGGGTTGTTGCCCTTGTTGTACCCCACATAGTTGATGTAGCGAGGATTAGTTGTGCAATCTTCATACAAATGAGCTCCTCCACAGTAAACACAACTTGCTTCTCCAGGAGGGGCTTGTTCAATTGCTGCAGCAGTTGACCTTTCAGGCGCTATAGCATCAGACGCTATAGCGTTGGCAGTATTCAACTCCTTTATCATATTTGTCAGAGTAGCCACTTGGGCTGAGAGAGCAGAAACCTCACTCACTTCATGAACCCCAGCTACTTTCCTTATAGAAGTTAGCCTCTCAAGAGGCCATGAAGAATCATTTATGGCAATGCGCTCTATAAGCTCACAAGCTTCATTGTATGAAGAGTTAAGGATCACACCTCCGGATGAGGCATCCAAAGATAGACCTTGTAGGTGCCTCTAGGCCATTGTAAAAGTCTCCATTTGAATTACTATAGGAATTCCATGATGTGGACATTTCCTAAGCAATTCCTTCCATCTCTCCCAAGCCTCGTGCAATGATTCACCTTCTTTTTGCTTGAAGGATGTGATGTCATTTCTCATCCTTGCATTTTTGTTTGGTGGGAAATACTTCTCCGTAAATTTCTTTGTCATATCTTCCCAAGTTGTAATAGAATTTGACTCAAGGAGTTCAACCAAGCCTTTGCTCTGTCTTTTAAAGAATAAGGGAACAACTTCACTGAAAGCATCCTCACTCACTCTGGAATGATGAAATTGCGCACACTTCTAGAAAGTTTCTCGGGTGAGCAAAAGGATCTTCTTGAGTGGAACCTCCAAATTGTCCATTGTTTGGAGCATTTGGAACATCATAGGCTTGAACTCGAAATGAGTAGCGATCCACAACAAAGCCTAGTGATACTTGTCTCCATGGATCGTGGATCAAACATGACATAATCTCTCATTGGCCTGTCTCTGTCATTCACCATTTGATGCGGAGCTTGGTTCAAAAACTCGTCTCTATACCGGTATTCATCATCGAGGTTTGAGATGGGTAAAAGGACCTTGCCTTCCACCTCTTTGGCCTCGTCTTCCTATTTGAGAAGGTGTTCTTCCACCCATTGAACCTCTAAATGTAGGATTAGAGTGCTCGGACATAGTTGGTCCGAGTTGTTGTAGTCTTTGTTGGCGTCTTAGCCTTCCGAATCTTCTGCGGTTCAGATCAAACTCAAAAGTGGGTGGTTACGATCGGGCATACGCTATAGCATCGACGCTATAGCACTTCCCGTAACACACCACGAGAAAAATACCAAGGTAAAACCTCCCTAAGGATGTAATAATTTCTTAAACAATAAAAATTAAATGCAACCCCAAACAGCGCCAAAAACTTGTTGTGCGAAAAGGTGATGTGCAAGTGTACACAATCGCAACAAGTAATATATTGATAAGTAAAGTTCGTCTCCACAGGGATTGGTATTAATTTTAGAGTTTAAAAAGGAATTACACTTTAGAGGAACAAGTAGCAAATATGTTGAGTAACAAAAGTTCAGTTGAATAAGAATTGATTAAGTAACAAGTTAAAGCGTGGGTAAAAATATAAGAGAAATAAGTTGGATTGCTTTCACTATGTAAATCCCCAAAAACAAGACGCTATAACGTCACACGCTATAGCGTTAAGCGCTGTTGCAAATATTTTGTGCCTTTCGATCCACTAGCGCTGTGGTTTCACTACAAGATGCCTATGTCTAGGTTCTAAATAGGTTCACCCTCGTATAATCAAGATCCCACGACTTATGCCTTATAAACTATTGCAACATCTATGTCTAGAAGAAGCAAAAATTGATTAAATGTCTTCAACCAACCTTATCATTTATATTAATCCTTGAGTTCTTTCTATGGTTCATGTCTGAATCCACAGAAATACTTGTTTTACGTGGCCAAATATAAAACAAGTTTGGAAGAATAATCACACAAGGGTTAAAACACAAAACGTGAGAAATTATATACGAAGCATTAATGGTTCATTACAAGCTATAGCAACCCAACTCAAGGAGTTTAGCTCATGTTGAGCCCCATCAAAATAACACAAAGAAGAATACTTGCATTACCGTAAGTAAAGAGGAAATTACAAGTGCAAAAGATACACTCTTGAAGTCTCCTAATCATCCACGTGAAGATGGCTCATCATCAACCTTACACCATGAGTACAAAAACAGAAAAATACAAAGGAAGAAAGTAAAATAGCAAAAGCTCTAAGATGTATCAATGGAGAAGAAGAAGTGTCACACTTTCTCTCTCTATCAATACTCTCTCTAAAAACTAACTATCTCTCTAAAACTATCCGTAGGAAGGGGAAGGAAAAATCAGCACAAATCTTCTAGCCTTGCTAGCATGTGGTACAATCTCCTCAAAAGTCAAGAAAGGTGATAGTTGCTTTTTCACCAACTCCACTATTCCCTTCTCATGCATTGCCAAGTGTCCACACATATCCAATAAAATCCGCACATGTCAGCACGCACAGTGAGCAAAAGATATGGAGCTTGGATTAATGAGCTTGGCGCCAAAATTGCACTTTCCCTAAAGATGCTCGGTGATTCGCTTACTTGACGCTATAGCGTTAGACGCTATAACGCTAAACACTGCACTACTTCACAAAATTCATCAAAACACTCACAAGGGCACCAATTGTGCCAAATTCATAACAAAGCAGTGTTTAGCCCTTCCTTTCCTAATATTCACATAAATATACTAAATACTATACTAATATTACTTGAGAACTTACTTAATTTAATGATTAGAGGTATAAGTAACTCATATAAATATGAGTTATCAGAAACTTACTAGAAAAAGATGAACAAGGTTCAAGCCTCAAATAGGTTGCATGTTGGAAGTATACATGGATGACATGATTGCCAAAACAAAATCTGATGCGGACCACGCCACCAATTTGACTGAGGTATTTGCTGAAGTGCTAGTGCACAACCTGAGGCTTAACCACAAGAAGTGCACCTTTGGATTCCGAACCGACAAGTTCCTCAGTTCCTATTGACGTAGCGTGGAATCGAGGCCAACTTGGACAATTTTAGGGTGGTCACAGAGATGCGCCCACTTACCACAAAAAAAGGACATAGAAAAGCTCACAGACATGATAGCGGCCTTGTCGAGATTCGTTTTGAAGGAAGCAAATCGGTCCCTTCCATTCTTCAAGCTGCTGAAAAAGGTTGTTGAATTTGAGTGGACCAACGAGTTTGAGCAAGCCTTAGCTCAACTCAATACCATTTTATCTGAACCTTCTGTTCTAACCCGACCAACGGAATGGGAGACCCTTTATTTGTATTTGGAAGTGGTAGAAGAGGCTCTAAGCGCAATACTCATTCGGGAAACTGAGGGCGGTCAAAAGGTGGAGTATTCTATTAGTAAAGCATTGCAGAGCCCCGAGCTGAGGTATCAGAGGGTCGAAATGGTCGCCTTGGCCTTGGTACTTGTAGCACGATGATTAATACCCTATTTTGTCGCAGATTAAGTGTTCATAAGGACAAACCAACCAATTCGCCAAATCCTTCACCGACCCGACTTAGCAGGAAGAATGATCAAGTGGGACATCAAAATTTTTGATTTCAAAATCAAGTACGAATCCAAATTGGCCCTAAAGGCTCGGGTCCTTGTTGACTTTCTAGCAGAAATGACCCGCCATCCCCAAGTCGAGTTAGCTGCTTCGACTTGGAAACTTCACGTCGATGGCTCATCAAGTAGTAAAGGAAGTGGGGTCACACTCATACTCGAAAATGAGGAAGGGCTAGTGGTCAAGGTTTCCCTTATCTTATCGCTCTCGTCCTCCAACAATTAGGCCGACTACGAGGCTTACATCGCCGACCTCTAATTGGCAAGAGACTTCAACACGGCCCGAGTTGAGTTCCTAACTGATTCGCTACTGGTAGTCTCCCAGATAAAAGAAGAGTTCGACTCAAAAGACACCGTCCTACAGAGGTACTTGACCAGAGTAAGAGAGTTGTCGGAACTCTTTGACTATGCCGAGGTCATGCATGTCTCGTGTGGTGAGAATGCCAGGGCCTACATCCTTTCCAATTTAGGTAGTATGGAAGCACCAGAAAACCTCTGTAGTGTCATTCAGGAGACGTTGTTGAAACCAAGTGTTTCACTTGAGGCTAGGTGCGACATCCATAGTTACTCAAGCCAGATCATGTCGATCCTCAGGTATATTGAGCTCAGAGAGGTGTTGATCAACCCTAAGGAAGCAACCCTGATTTGGAAAGGAGTTTCCTCTTATTCTGTCATAGGCGGGAGGTTATATAACATGGGTTTTTCCATATCGTTGTTGTAGTGCCTCGAGGGCACTAAAAACGAGTATGTGTTAGCCGAGATTCATGAGGGAATTGGAGGGAAACACCTCCCTTCCGACTTACTTATGGTACCGAGGCGGTGATCCTAGTTGAAGTCAGGGAGTTTACTTCGAAAACTACGCACTTGAACTCTTTGGAAGAAAACCAACAGGCCATACGTGAGGAGCTTGACCTCGTGGATGAATTTCGAGATCAGACCGCCCTCAATGAGGCCGTGATCAAACAAAAAATGGCGGTCCATTTTAACCGAAAAGTCGCTTGTGAGAATTTGAAGTAGGCGACCTCATCCTTCGATGCACTGACGTCAGTTCGAAGGAAGGTAATCAAAATCGGACCGGATATTGAACCGGAAGAGGCCGGTTCAAGGTTCGCGGTGTTTAACCGGTTGAATCGGGGGTTCAACCGGAATTAATTAAATAGATTATTTAATATTCTTTTCACAATATATAAAGGGTAAAAAAACAAAAAAATGTTATAATATCACATAATAACATTATAATATTCAATAATAACATTATAACAAAAAAATTAACATTATTTATCATTTTTTTTTATAAAAAATCAACATGATAATTTTTTAACAAAATAGGTAAAATCCGGTTTTCTGACAGATTCCTGATTTTTGGCCGGTTTCCTGTTCGGTTCCCGGTTTTTGGCCGGTTATCCGGTTCAATTGCCGATTATCATGCAATCCGGTTTTCAGGTTCAATTGGACCAAATAGGGGTCCGGTTCCCGGTTGAACCGCCCCGGTTCGGTCCGTTTTGACAACCTTGGTTCGAAGAATGCATCTCAGGGGGAGCTGTCTCCGAATTGGGAGATGGTGCCTATAAGCTTGAGACACTGAGCAATGCACGAATTCAAAGGAATTGGAACCCTGCCGAACTGAAAATGTACTTTAGTTGGACATACAAATCCTATACACGGAAGCATAAGTCTCACTACTTCAAAATAAGTCGCGACTTTAAAGATAGTCGCACCCTATTTGGAACGAGTTAGATTCAGGCTGAGACCCAGTAAACTAGACCAAAGGAGGACCGACCGCGCAAGCAAATTCTGCTTGAGGCAAATTTCCCATGAAAAGTGCGTGTCTATCACTAAGTCGGAGAAAATAGGGACTAAGTCTAAAAGACGAAGCTTCGAACGTTAACTACTTATCTTAAACTTAGACGTTTTTTCGTGTGAAGATGCGTGGTAACAAGTAAAACCGAAATTAAGATGAAGGAATTGTGCTAAGAGCGTGAGCATTAATTAAAATCGGATACGATTGGGACCTCGACTACGAAAATTAGACACGACCCCAGATTATTCTGAGGCCGTCGTTACAAACAAGAAAGAGAAACACAAAATTACAAGTAACCAAGGGAGGGGGAAAGCTAGAGTTGAAGCTCATCCTTGACGTCGAAGTTCACCCCGTCCTTGTGGAACACCACCAACTTGCCTTTGTGCACCACATTATTTTTTCTGAGTTGGTCGGTGGCAAGAGCGGCGTTGGGATTCATGCACTTGACTTGGGCAATGGCATTCTAAAAAGGATTCACCGACTCCTCGACCATCTTCATAATTTCTCTCCTATTGGCAATCAATTTATCTCTCCCGACCTTGTTCGCCTTCAGCTTCAATTCCAACTCCTCAACCCGGCTTTGAGCGGGCGCCAACTCCTTCACCCGGTTTTGAAGGGAAGTATTGGCAGCTTCAAGGTCAGAGACTTTCTTCTCGGCTTTCTTGACATTAGACTTAGCCTGCTCGACGAGCTTTATATCACCCTCAGCAATTTGGCAAGCTTCTTTGGTCAGCTTTGAGGCGTCTTTAGCCAGCTTCAACTGCTCCAATTTGGCAAGACTTTACAAAAATCACATTGTGAATCATGTCAAGTTTCCCTTGTCTATCCTCCAATTTGCCTTTTATCCATTTCAAATAATTGTTAAGTTTCTTACCTTCCTTGTGTAGCTCAAAGTAGGCCTCAACTTGTTTCAGTATTTTGGAGCCGAGGTACCCCACCTTGGTTACCAGCGTGAAAGGATCCTCTTGGAACTCCTCAAAGTTGACCTTCGAGAGGCTGGAAAAGGTGACTTTGGAGGGATCAAACAAGTGTATTTTCTCGTTTCCATGTTTGGCCTTCTTCAGAGCCGTCTTCAACTGATGACCTTCAGGTTGCTGCTTGTTGACCTTGCCAGCCAGAGCAATTGACTGTTGGGATTTTTAAAGAGTTGGGGAGGGGCAGACCCTTGCATTTGACCCACCATTCATCGTCGGGGTTTCAGGTTGTGGTTGGTGAGAAGTCCCTCCCAAGTCAGTGGTCGATATGTCCTTATCAGAGTCGGCCAAATTCTTAAGTCGCTACAGCACATTAGCCGACACCATGGTACCTGTCAAAGAAAATGGGAAAAAACAAGTAAGTGACTATCAAAAGTTGGAAAAACAAGCAAAATGATCAATACAAAATAAATAGACCAAAGGCGACTTTAAGCTCGACAAGGTTCCTAGGCCGAACTATGTTATTTGTGTTAACCAAGGGCTTACATAGATGTAGGTCGAGCTCTAGAGTCGTAGCAATTTCGAGGTCCTTATGTTTCAGTGCTAAGTTGTGATTCCTTGCGAGAATATGTGCTCGTCTCAAAACGATAATGGTCATAGCTCCACTTGAAGTAAAATTTGGTGTTGGCTAGCTGGCCGACTTCATCATAAAATAACACATTTTCCTTCGCAACCCGATTGACTAGAAGGCCATAGAAGAAACGATCCTTAAACTCCTTGACGGATTTTGAGTAGGCGTCAAAAACTTGTAGCCCTTATTCTTCCTCAGGCTGAGCCACTTCTTTAGAGATACTCCATCTTCTATGGCCCTTGACTGTCGAACTACCTCAAAGATAACAAAAAAAAGGTCCTTACTCCTTAGTGCAGGGACGGCCAAAGGCCCCATGACAGTTTCAAGGCCCTAACCAAGGCCCACGATTTTGGGTGCAACTGAGATGGACCCCCTCCCTCGAGCAATAACACACGGGTTGATCGGAAGGAGGTCCTTCAACCCACCATTCTTGGTCGTCCACTCTCAACACTTCTTCATAATTCTGGATCTCCAAACTCGAGGGAGGACGATGGGGTGTTCAGTAACGTCGAATGCCACCCAACCATAGGACGTCCCATCATCGCCGCCTTCAATCCCTCCATGAGGGTCAATGTTGGGAACGTTATCGGTGCCTTGGGAGACACCGACATCAGGAATTGCAGAGGCCTATTAGATTTCTGCCACGTCGCTGCCAACAGATAATCTTACCTCCTCCTTTCTGACTTCAGAGTCCTCTTCCTCACTACTGCTTAAGCTCGTGGGGTCCTCAAAGGAGACCTGTTCAACCGACTCCATTTGGTCACTAGAAGACTAGGTCTATTCGTCTGAGTTCATCACCATGTCCTGAAGCTCTCTAGGCCAGCTTCTAGTACTTCAGGGTGGGAGTCGTCAGCTTGGTCCGTGCCATTTGCCTACAAGAAGGGAGTTTGGTGTCAGTAAAGACGACAAGGGTAGAACTGGTGACAAAGTCGACCCCAGACCCGACTAACTTCACTTATTCATAAGGGTTTTTGATGATCGGGGTTCAGAAGCCCAACCCGAGGGAGAGTAAAAGAACCAAAATTGCAGAAAGGGGAGAAAAAACCTTACCTCAAATTGATGACTTCGGATGAACATGAACATGAACATCAAAATCCTTGCTACAAAACTTGAAGGCTCATTGGAATCCTGACGCTGATACAAAATCGCTCAAGTCGATCTATGGCAATCTCACAAAGTTCCTAAAGTGACAAATGAGAAGGGGGTACTCCTACTTATACTATGTGAAAAAGGTGCAAAAAGTGGTCGATCTCAAAAGTCACAACTTTAAGAACCGACATAACGACAATTTTCACGGGAGACGAAGCAACACGTCATTGGCGTAGGAAACGAGGCGGCACTGGCAATTGTCAAAATTGCCTGTCCTCTTTGGCATGCGAAATGAGGAAACTTTGACAGGTGTCATAAATGGCTTGTCCCTTATCTCCTTGACCAAATCAATACCACAAAGGTTGACACCAAAAATTACAAGTTGGGTTCCGCCTAAGAACATTAGGGACACCTCGCGTGACCAGCGTGTACCTCGCCCCAACAAAGCACATGGAGAAAGCCTACTTCCCTACTTTGCAGGTCTGGGGAAACTCGGTTCATCAAAAATCGGGTTCCCCGACTTGGATGTACTTGGGGGCAGATCGACTTATCAGGGACATGGCAACATTCAACTCCGAAAATGTCCATTAACTCAAGCCAAGACCACTCCTACAGAGATGACCTCGGCTTGGGGGGAAACTATTATGGCCTGAGAAATACCCCAGCCTAAACGATGGTCATAAACTTGGTACCTATGGAGATCCGTGTGCAACAGTAAGCAACTATTGAGATTCTACCCAAGACATCTACGGCCCAGGTCCCAGCGGCCCTAGCTCGTCTAGTGAAGCAACACTATCAATCTATGTGAACTGACTTATCAACGGCGGAGATCGTACGCCTTCATTCAATGGCTTAGATCTCGCCTCTCCTCCAACGTACCCTAGCTCATCTGACACCTTTAAATAGGACCTCATTCATGACATCAGGTATGTATTCTCACTTTACCTCCAACTCAAATTTCCTAATTAACTTGGGCGTCCGACAACGTATCAAGCCGACATCAATCGGGTTTGACTTCTGAATAGATGATAACTCACAAGGTTCAAATGAAACAATTTATTTACCGTTAACAAATAAGTTGTTTTAAGTAGGTTAGGACAACAAAAATAAGTTGTATTGTAGATCAAGTATCAATACAAAAGAATACATTTACAATCACAATCGCAGTAATGAGTCTCTGGATGACTATCTCATGTATGCTCATTACACAAAGGAGAACTGTTTGAATGGAATACCTTCAAGGTATAAGGAGAGTATGGGCTAGAAAGCGTCAGGGTTATACTCTCATTTCATGTACTCCGATTGATTATAGTGGAAAGCTTTGAAGGTTGAATTCACTATACATAGCTATCTAGGGTTTTGAATTAGCGTTGCCTTATATATATGCACACTAGGTTTCCGCGTGTATGAAAAAGTAACAAGATTGTCCTCAAGAGGGTATTTATGTAAACTTCGGCCTCAAAAAGCAACGGGGTTGTTTTCAAGAGGGTATTTTTGTAAACATCAGCCTCTCTGACAAATACTCAATTTACAATATTTCCTTTTAAGTACTTTTTTAAAAAGAAAATAACTTTTGCAATACACGATTCAAACCTCTCTTTACCGTGTAATCCGTTACCCTCAAGTATCACTAAAAAGAAAGACGAGACTTACATCGTAAGATAACACTTTAATACTAAATTACTTTATTATTTCTTTTTCCTAAAGTAAATTTTATCACTTAAATTCCACCCAAAATAAGACCAAATTACCCTTCCTCTTTCTCTAAATTCTGGTGGCCTAACTCTATAAAAGAGGGTATTGGAGTTGATTATATCTACATCCTTTGGCTTGCATGCTTGAGTTTCTCCCAAAATCTTCTTCTTTTCTTCTTCATTACTTCAAGATCAAGAGCTAGATTTTCAAGTTGGATCTTGCCCTTCAATCTCCTTAAGGATCAAGCTAGGTGAGCAACAAATTCTTTCCTTTTCCTTTCTTCTATTTGCTTCGATCTGAGGGCATTCCACACCCCCTCGATCTTTTGAAAAATTGATTTGATTTTTCGGTTGTGCTCGAGTAGATCTTAACATGCACGAAGTCAAAATTTTAAGAGAAAATTTTTGACTCAATTTTTGGAAAAGCCTTTGACTATTTATTTTTTCTGAAAAGAATAGGCGTTTTGATATTGTTTTTCAACAATTGAGTTTACATGGTATAGTCCTGGATGGCGTGTTGCATAACAAATCTGATTTTCTGTGTTTTCTGTCTTGGTGAAATCATTTCTGCACTTTTAGATTTTCCAACCTGATTATTTATGTTTTTTCCACTTCTAATCTGAGATGTACGTTATATAACTCGAGATCAATATGCATCTATTGAAAATTTATTAACTCAACTAATTTTTGACTCAATTAAGTCCAAATTGAAAATGTCACCACCATAAATTCAGTATTTATTGGCAGATTTGCAGATCGAAAGATTTCAATCACTGAAACGATAAATCTTTAAAATATCCATTAAATCAGTCAACTAAATTTGAAAATTAGTTGCTTCAAATTAGGGACCAAGGGTTTGGCGACGTTTTCAAAGTGATCGCTAAGCCAATCGCAAACTCATATAGTGATCAATTTATAGACCCAATTCAAAAATTGGTCACTATAGGGAAAAACTTTTGTGACCAAATAGAGAGAGAGAGAGAGAGAGAGAGAGAGAGAGAGAGAGAGAGAGAGAGAGAGAGAGAGACTCTAATAGGTCTACATCGTAATTATGCGATTAACATAAGGGTATTTCAGTCTTTTTGATAGTTTCATCTCTGTCCAACGTGTTTTCCGGATATTAGAGCACAGGAAAAATTAATCACGTGGGTCCCACATCCACTACTTTTCATTTTATGATGTATCAAATGACAAAACACACCTCATTTTCTGTGTTGTCTGTCATAGAAAAAGCTTTTCTACACTTTCAACTTTTGAAAGCTAACCGTTACGTTTTTTCAGTTTTAATATTAGATATGCATTATACAGCTTGAGATCAATATACATCGATCGAAAGTAAATTCACCTTTACCTCAATTAATTTCAAATAATAAGTATTCATAAATTAAATCGAATTAAAAACTAATAGTACATTTAAAAACATTTATTTAGATAGAGAACAAAGTATACCATGGGATTAACACACTTCAATATGTTTCTTATGTAATGTAATTATGCATTAATGATAAAGGCATTTTAGTCTTTTAAAATTTTCATATCTTGCAAAACTAATAATCTAGAAAACTAATAAAACATGCATATTAATTTGATTTATTTTATATTATTTATTATTGATATAGGAGATTTTTTACAACGTTTAACCAATCACTAGATGCCATATCATAAGAATGTTAACTTTATCTCAACAACCTTAAAAGTCACTTATACCTTAATTTTTAATTAATCGATAGTGTAAAATCTTTATAGAATGACTATGTATACCAATTAAACCCTAATACATATATTCACTAATTCTTGTAAAAAAATAAAGATATATATAACATCCATGAAGCTGCCCACATTCAATTATTTTTTTAGACAAAAAGTAGGTAATAACTCGGCATTTCACATATGTTTGATTTGGCTTCTCTCTCTAAATCTCTCTCTCTAAATCTTTCTCTCTCTCACACACACACACAAAAACACACACAGAATACAATACATTTTACATGCACAACACAAAAACACACAAACACAGTTGTGGAGGTTTTTCCATCAACTTAATGATCTTGTTTCTTACTCACATTGCTAATTTGTTTACTTATATATTATTATTCACTCTCTCAGATCGCTCTCTCACTCTCACCATCCAACAAGGTACTTTCGAATTTTTCATCGTTCTCTTCTTTCTTTCTTTTATTTCCTCAATTATTATTTTTTATTAAACAACATTGTATTGTTTTCAATAACTGAACTTTGTTACACGCTACATTTGGAAAAACAAAATGCTGGTTTTTATTTATTTTCTGTTCTGTTTTTTTTTTTGTGTTTTATTTCACATTTTGTTTTTCAACAGTGGCACTGAATTGTTTGCATGCAAATGTTTATTCTTCTCTGTTCTTCAATTTGTTCAATGAAAATTTTTATTTTGAATTCTGGGTATTGTTTATTATTTCCTCAACCCCCTCCTCTGTTTTTCAATTCTTATATTTATTCGTTTTCAACATTTATGGTGAAATGGGGCTTTGGAATGAAGGTTAAAAAGGTCTTTTTTGTGTGGTTTTTGAATGTGGGGTTTAGGGTTTCAATGGAATTTGAGTTGAAGTAGTGCATGCAAGGGATTACTGTTCTTAATACCCTTTTTAGTTTCTATATTAAGAGAAATGGAAGAATTTTTTCATTTTTTTTTTAATTTTTTCTTTGAGAGTGAGTATGATAATGATTTTCATTTGCATTAATTTCTGAATTCTTCAATGAAATTTTAGTCTGACATGTTTAGAGGGTTTTTATTTTCTCTGGTTTGTCCTGTTTCACACTTGAAATATTCAGTTTTGAATTATTATGATCAATGGGCATTACTACTCTGCTATGTAGCGCAGACACTTCTGGTTGAAGACGTGTCCAAGGTTGTCTCGACTCAGAATATCATGTCGATAATCGACACTTCCAAAGAACTTGTATTTTTCAAATTAAAATTGGTGTCTCTGTGTTTGTGTCGTGTCTGGTGTCTGTATCGGTGCTTCATAGCTACTATGTACCTCAATGCCTATTGATTGGACAATTCTGTTTGCTCTGGCTTTTCACTTTTTATTAGAATGTATTGAAGGATAATAGGTTTTTACTTAGGATATTAATATCATGAACTTTATAAGTTGATTAGCACAAAAATGCTTATTTCACATTTTGTATATTTCAGGAGAATATGATTGAGAATTTGGTTCTGTTGCTTATAGTCTTTTCCTGTTGAAAGGTTATGAAGTGTGGTGTGAACAACAACAACGACTGGTTTCTTATGATCGAAAACATGGGCTCTCAAGGCGGCGGTAGCAGCGACAACAACGGAAAGCATTCCGAATTCCAGCCTTTGGTGAGGCAGCCCTCACTTTACAATCTTACTCTTGATGAAGTCCAGACTCATTTAGGTGACTTGGGAAAGCCACTAACTAGCATGAACCTCGACGAGCTTCTGAAAAACGTATGGACTGTGGAGGCTAACCAATCTGTTGGTATGGACAACAATGAGCATATAGGCACAGCTCAAGCCGGTCAGGCTGCATTGCAGCATCAGGCGAGTCTCTCATTAACCGGCGCAATGAGCAAGAAAACGGTTGACGAGGTCTGGCGAGACATTCAAGAGGGTAAAGATAACGAGAAGAAATCTCAGGAGAGGCAACAAACTTTAGGCGAAATGACTGGAAGATTTTTTGGTAAAGCGGGATTGTAACCGAATCTTCGAAAAAAAAAGAGCCGGTTACTGAGGCTAAAGTAGATGTTGTTTCAAGTTTAGCAACTCCAGCTCCTGCTCCTGCTCCACAGTTTGCGCCATGGATGCAATTTTCTGCACAGCCACATTTTCCGCACCCGCAACAAAATTTGATGGGGATTTACATGCCAGCTGGACAGAACTTAGCGCATGCTCAGCCGATGCATATGGGGGCTGGTGCGCCATTAGATGTTCCTTTTGCTGATGGCCAGGTGGCGGTGGCTGGACCTGTTAATGTGATGGGAAATATGCCAGATGGAAGGAGAGGTGCAAGGAAACGTGGCATGCCAGAGGATATGGTGGAGAGGATGTGAGAGAGAAGGCAGAAACGTATGATCAAGAATCGCGAATCTGCTGCGCGTTCAAGAGCAAGGAAACAGGTCAGTTTTCTCTTTGTTTTCAGTGACATGTTATCAAAGTTCTTATTCTTTATCTACGAAGCACCGACACAGATTTGATACTGACACTGACAAGTAGACACTGGTTTTAATTTGAAAAATGAAAAGTGTCGGTGTCTTCAACCTTAGGTGTCGAGTGCTACTGATTAAGCATTTCCCATTAGTGAAATTCATTGACCTGAATGATGATTATAAACAGGCATACACAACTGAACTGGAGATCAAAGTCGCTCAAATGCGGAGGAGGAGAATGAACAGCTGAGGAGACGCCGGGTTAGATTCCACTTTAAAATTCTAGTTTTATTTCCATTCAAAATGTTTTATGCTAATTGAATGTGCTGAATTAACAGTACATACAGCATGAGTGTTTTTTCATCTTTTATTGGTATATTGCTATATATAACCAATAAGCATAGCTACATGAGACTAATCCCTCGAACCGTAATTTGTGATTAGGTAGAATAATCCCTAGAGTGCTGAATTCACATTACTTTCTTGTTATTGAATAATATCTCCTTTTCACTGAGTACATGACAAGTATAGGTTTCTTTTCTTATATGAATTAGTATAATCTTAAATCTTATTGTGTTAGGAAACAGTGCATTTTGTTGTTGGTCTAGAATTGAAAGTGCTATAGATCATGTTGTAGATTCAATACACCAAAAATGTGAACACCGAACACTATATATATATTAACACTATATACAGCATGAGTGTTTTTTTATCTTTTACTGGTATATCTTGGTATATATAACCGATAAGCATAGCTCATGAGACTAATCCTCGAACCGTAATTTGTGATTGGGTAGAATAGTCCCTAGAGTAATCCCTCATGAAAATTTAGCTATCTCATTAGAGTTCCATTAGTTGTCATCTTACATAATTAATACTTTCATGAACAGAGCATGTATATTTAGCAGCTCTGTAGCACCTACAATTCCGGTTGAATCATGTTGGACACCGACACTTCAATTACTTATACTTTTGAAATCAAAACCGTGTATGCGTGTGTTCGTGTTCATGTCGTGTATGTGTCTCGTGCTTAATAATCTAGCAGCCTGCATAGAATTTAGCAGTATGCATAGAATTTTCTGCTGCTTCATATCGTGTCTGTGTCGTGTCTGTGTCTGTGCTTAATAATTTAGCAGTATGCATAGGTTCTACTTGTTGATTGTAATTAATTGTTATTATTTCCTTTTATTCCTTCATATATTTTCCATAGTTCAATTAGGTAGATTTGATAGGATTGTAAGTTATTAAGGTTATTAAGAGCATGTTTCTGTTTAAAAAATTTAGGCCCGTTCGTGGTGGTTTTGGTTCTCTCGCTTTAAAATTTTCAAAAACCAAATCTAGTTTCTGTTTCGAGTTTTCAAAAACCGAAAAAACTTGTTTGGTTATCTTGTTGCATTAATCTTGTACGAGTCCATGACGTGTCAGGTGTCCTAATTTATGAACTTTTGGTTGAACTTGCAGGAGCTAGAGAAGGTGTTGGACGATGCTCCTCGACCTCCCAAACCTCGATACCAGCTTCGTCGCACACAATCTGCTTTCTTCTGATGACATATGTACCAATATGTTGAGGTTTGTAGATATGATGAAGCATGAAGGGATGGATGATGAAACTTTTAGTTTAATATGAGCTCAGCTCATGAAACTGCTAGCTGTTTGATGCATTTGCATTTAATGGCTTTTTTATTCTTATGTTTGACTATTTGAATTATTACACCCCTGGTTAACATTTCCTGGGGAACATTGTACTTATTTACCATTTTTATCATATACCCTTTTGAACCATTTGATGAGTTTTTATTTATTTTTATTAATTATTGTGGATGTCATGCTTGCTTGTTTGAATGTTGAATGTTTCATATTTTTTAGGGTTTAAGCTACCTTAAAATAAGGTTGTTCTTATAGGAATATGAACCACAGATATTTTTTTTATAGGCAAATGTTAGTAGTAGTAGTAGTAGTAGTAGTAGTAGTAATTAGTTAGGGGTCGGGGAAATGTTAGTTTTCAGGATTTGAATTTGAACTTTATTCTTCAAACTCTTTCATGACCCTTAGCTCGTCAAACTCTTTCATGACCCTTAGCTCGTCAACTGAGTTAGTTTTCAAGAAATGTTAATTTTCAGGATTTGAATTTGAAATCAATAGCTAATATGAAAACCAACCATTATTTTACCATTAAGGGCCTTTTTGAAAATCTATTTTTCGGCTTTTGAAAAATTAAATATTATTTTTTTTGTTAATTTGTATTTACAAAATTGTTTTTATTTTCTTATTTTTAAAACTAAAAACCAAACAGATAATAGTATTTAAAAATACAGTTTTGGAAACAATTTTGAAAAAAAGCAAATTTTTGAACACTTTTATTCCTAGTCTCAAAAAATGAACTTATTTTGTTAAATATTCCAACCAACCTCAATTAATCGCTTCCTCTCATTCTTTTCTTTTCTTTTCTTATCTGGTCCTTTCATTTTGTACTAGATGATAAAACTTTATGTTTTTTGGGTTTCTTTTGTTAAAAAAAAATATTCTTTTTTACACTTTCAGCTTTTACAAATTGATGATTACTCTGTTTTTCATGTCTAATCGTAGATGTGAATCATACAACTTCATATCTATATGTTTTTAAATCCCGTAAATAAAGTATCATTTGAATTTAGTCTCTGCAATGCTTTTGTCACTCTTTGCAAATATCGTTTTCTTTTTTGTCTGTCTATTAACATCTATGTTTGTGAATCGTTGATTTGAAAACGTTGGTCCTTTCTGGCATTATCATGTCATGTCATATTTTCCAATTTTCTTTTTAAAATTTTCTTACGGGTTGAATGTCACTTAGATTAGGATTTTGGTTCACAAAATTTCCAAAATTCAAAATAGAAATTTGGAAATTTTCAAGACACTAGGTTGTTGCCTCTTTGGCTCAAGGACATAAGGAGAAGTAGAGAAATAGGGAACTCTCTTATTTACTTAAGGGAATTTGTTATTGCTTGATGCCAAAATGGTTGGTGATGAATCCTATTTAAAGTACTCTTGTAGGGCTTTATATTACAACATAAAATTAGAAAGATATAGAAGCATTTAATGTTAGTAATTGATCATAAGAAAAATTTAGAGATATGAATAAATATATTTGTACTCAGTAGTGTTTCTTGAAGTTTTCATAATACTCTCTATATCATTCTCCCCAGATTGAGGACACTCATCCTCGAGTCAAAATCTTTCTCATCGTCACTGTACGGTGAAAGATCAGCAACATTGAAGGTTGTAGGAGACTCCAATCACTTAGTAGTTCTCTTTTGTAGGCATTGTCATTGTTCCTTGTGCAATTTTAAACCATTACGTCTTAGGCATTACTTGGCATTTGGTTTAGTAAAAAATTGTTTCTTTCGCAAATGGATCCATACTAAGTCTCATTCTTTGAATGCATTAGACTTGCAATGTTTGTATTGTTGAGTCTTATACCTTGAATTTTGCTTCTCAATTCTCTCATGAATTTGCACATGCAACTTTTTGATTTCATTTACTCTCTATTTTTTATCTGCATTGTATTGTTGAGTTCTAGATGAAGAGGTTGGAATCTTTTTCGAAAATATGTTTTCCGGTTTTTGGAATTTTTTTTGTTAACTTGTATTTACAAAATTGTTTTTATTTTCTTATTTTTAAAACTAAAAAATCCAAACAAATAATAGTATTTAAAAAATACAGTTTTTGGAAACAAATTTTCAAACACTTTTTTCCTAGACTAAAATAATGAACTTATTTTGTTAAATATTCCAACCAACCTCAATAAATCGCCTCCTCTCATTCTTTTCTTTTCTTGTCCTTTCATTTTGTACTAGATCATAAAACTTTCTGTTTTCTGGGTTATTTTTCTTAAAAACAAAATGTTTTTTACACTTTTAGCTTTTACAAATTGATGATTACTCTGTTTTCATGCCTAATCTTAGATGTGAATCATAGAACTTCAGATCCATATGTTTCTCGTCCCCGTAAATAGAGCGTCATTTGAATTTAGTCTCTACAATTTATTTTCACTCTTTGCAAATATCGTTTCTTTTTGGTCTTTTTATTAACTTCTCTGTTTGTGAATTGTTGAGTTGGAAAACGTTTGTCCTTTCTAGCATTGTCACGTTATGTCATATTTTTCAATTTTCTTTTTAAAATTTTCTTACGGGTTGAATGTCACTTAGATTTGGGTTTTGGTTCACAAAATTTCCAAAATTCAAAATAGAAATTTAGAAATTTTCAAGACACTAGATTGTTTCCCTTTGGCTCAAGGACACAAGGAAAGGTAGAGAAATAGGGAGCTCTCTAATTTGCTTAAGAGAATTTGTTATTGCTTGATGCCAAAATGCTCTGTGATGAAATCTATTTAAACTACTCTTGTAGGGCTTTATATGGCAACATAGAAATTTAGAAACATTTAATGTTAGTAATTGATCATAAGACAAATATAGAGATATGAACACTCTAGATCCCGTGACTAGAAAGATTTAAAGAACTTAACATTGCACTAGTGCTTAAATATATCTTTACTCAGTAGTGTCTCTTAAAGTTTCCATGATATTCTCTATACCATTCTTCCCAGATTGAGGACACTCATCCTCAAATCAAAATCTTTCTCATCATCAAAGTACGATGGAAGATCAGCAACATTGAAGGTTGCAGAGACTCTAGTCACTTAGTAGTTCTCTTTTGTAGGCATTGTCATTGATCTTTGCGCAATTTTAAAACGACCATTACGTCTTATCCATACCAAGTCTCATTCTTTGAATGTGTTAGGCTTGCAATGTTTGTATTGTTGAGTCTTATACCTTGAATTTTGCTTCTGAATTCTCTCATGAACTTGCTCATGCAATTTCTTGATTTCATTTAATTTACTCTATGTTTTTCGTCTGCACTGCATTGTTGAGTTCTAGATGAAGGGGTTAAATCCATCAGTCTAAGGGGACACATGCCAAAACCACCTCAAACGGACATTTCATAATAGCTTGATTAGTGGAGTTTTTGTAAGCAAACTCAATTTATGCAATGATAAGGTCTCATCGTCTTAAATTCTTTCCTACAAATATTTCAAAGTAAATTCCTCCAAAGTCTATTAGTTGCCTCTAATTGCCCATCCGTCTTAGGGTGACTAGCACTGTCAAACTGTAGTTTAGTACACATCTTCTTCCACAATGTCTCCAAAAGCGGCTTAAGAATTTTACATCTCGGTCGGATGTGGTGGTTTTTGGGATGTCATGAAAGTTAACAATTTCCTTAGAGTACAAGTTTGCAACTTGAACAACGTCATTAGTCTTCTGACATGGTATGAAATGGGTCATTTAAGAAAACATGTCTACGACTACCAATATGGAATCCTTCTGTTGTTGAGTTTGAGGTAGTCCAAGGACAAAATCCATACTAGCATCTTCCCAAGGTACCTTAGAAACTGAAAGTGAAGATACCCATTTTGACATGTAGGTACTCACCTGACCCAGTCAAACTTGACGGGAAAAACCCATTTTGATCGGGGACAGGATGGTAGGCATGGCAACGGGGCGGGTCGGGGTCGGGGTTTGCATCCCCCGTCCCCACCCCTACATCTAGCGGGGTCGGGTTTTATATCCCCCATCCCCGTCCCAAGCAGGGTCGGGTTCCCCGCGGGTACCCGTTTCCGTCACTAAATTATGCAAAAAATAAAAAAAATTATATTTACGATAATTAATTTAATAAAATAATAGTTATTATACAATGATAAAATAAAGTTAAAAATATTAAAATAGACTTTTCTTTTCAAAATAGATCAAAATTTAAAATAAACAAAATTATGAAACAAAATCAATGAATATATTTGCATAAAATAAAATGAAATACATAGTTAATGTGTTGTTGAACGGGTTTCGGGCGGGGTCGGGGTGGGTATCGACATCCCCAAACCCGTCCCTGTCCCCGGTCAAAGCGGGTATTCCCCGTCAAACTCGGGCCGGGGTCGAGTGGGTGCCCGCGGGTTCGGGTTTTGTTGTCATGCCTACAGGATGGGTTCAGGAATGTTGATACCCACCCCGCCCCTACCCCGCTCGAGAAAACATTTATTACTTACTTTATTTTATTTTATGCATATATACTCATTCATTTTTTTTAATAAATTTTGATAAATTTTCAATATTTTAATACTTTTGACTTTATTGTATCATTATATTTACTATATTAATTATAATAGATACAAATTTTTTATTTTTTATATTAAATTATTAGCGGTGTAAATGGGCACTCGTGGGGAACCGACCCCGTTTAGGACGGCGATGGGGATACAAAATCCAACTCCAGTAGAAATAGAGGCGGAGATGAGGGATGTAAAACCCGCCCTGTTGCCATGCCTAGATTTTCCTTTCAAGTTTCAAAGGTGTAACTAGAGTTGTACCAAAAAAAAAAAAGGAGTTACTAGAGTTGACAAAAAAAAAGGAGTCACGGGGATTTAGATTTTTTTTCTAACAGGAACTTTTTTAATATTGACGTGGGAAGTGATGTGGAAGAGATTAAAACAAGCAAACTGAGGTGGCGATGATATGTCATGGCCAATACATTAAAATTAGACACACAAGTAATGACATATCATCTCTACTCATGCAAAGGGACCAAAATTGCTAAAAAATACTTGGGAGACCAAAAGTAGATGAAAATTTTTAGAGGGACTAAAACCAAAAAACTCAATACTCATATGGAATAAAAACATATTGAACCCTACAAAAAGTGAGTTGCACTCTCTCTTACAGGAAAACAAATTTAAAATATTAATAAATTCTAAAAATATTTTGTAGACTAAGTAAATGTGATAGCTTGAGAACAACACACTCAAACTTTTGCCATGTTCTAAGGCAATTATGATAAAGGCATTTCAGTTTAATTGATTTTTGTTTTTTCATCTCTATTCAATGTGTTTTCTCATTTCTGCATGGTGGTGCACTTAAATTTGTTATAATTTGTTACGAAATTATAAATACGTGAAAAATTGCAAAGTTTAACAAAAGAAAAAAGAATAACTCGATAAAAAGGCTTTGCTTAAAATACTTGTCTTGCAAAAAGTTAAAAAAAGTCAATATCTTCTTCTAATCTTAATAATGGAGTAAAAATCAGAAGGAAAAAAAAGAGATTTAATATAAGATATGCACCCCTGTTACCGCTCCCGTTACGGTCAATTTTAATAATATTTATTTAATCATTTTAATAACATTATTAAATTATTAGAAAAATTATTTTGAAATTTTTGATAGTGGTTAATTTTTTTTGACAATTATTAATGGTTAAAATGATTGATTTTTTTGATAATAAACGGGGAAGAGCCCCAAAAAAGAACAAACTAACTAGCAATACAACGAGGTGTCGATATCCCCAAACTATCAAAGAACAACACAGGTCCCACTGAAATCAGACACAACTCATAAAAAATCAAGAACTCTTGTTGCCCACAGCCCAAATTATTAGCACAACAATTAGCCTCTCTGTAAATATTAATAAACTTCCGATTGATGATGTTGCACGCTCACGGAGAAGACTCCACCCAACTAAGCGACCACTATCCTTCTGATTGATGATGTTGCACGCCACTTGCGCATCAACCCGAATCTGAGCAAAACACTAACTCTTTGAATGGCACAAATTAAGCCCTTCAAGCACACCTCGCAGCTCAACAACCAAGGGGTTGCAAAAGGCAATAAATTTTGAAAAACCACACAACCAATTTCCCAAGTCATCTCTAACCAAACCACCACAACCAACAACCCCACATGATGTTTTGACGATACCATCTACATTAGGGCACACCCATCCAGGATCGGGTGGCAACCATCTAACCCGATATGAGGAAAAGGAGAAGAATGAGAAAAAGAGTAAAAAGAGAGAGAAATAGGAAGAGAAAGAGAAAAAAGAGTAAAAAGACAAAAAACTCCCATGATTTTTTGTGAGGAATTGACATTTATGCTCAATTTTTTGGACACGTGGCAAGTTTAGAAAAATACTAATTTAATCAATTTGCTAGCATATTGTAGTATTAATTAGTAATAATAAAATAATTAATAATAATTATTAATTAATATTGTTTTATTATTAGTATTAGTATTTTTATTTTTTTTTTATTTTTTTAGATAGGCAATTGTTAGTAGGGGTGGGGGAAATGTTAGTTTCCGGGACTTGAACTCGGGACCTCCTTCTTGCACTCATATGGTGCACTCCTTCATGTCCCTTAGTTCGCCAACTGAGCTACCTTCCCGGGACAGTATTAGTATTAGTATTAGTATTGACTACTCTCAAAGAGTTGTAGAGAGTACCCTGCACAATATATTGATAGGCAAGACTTTTGCTACATTGTGCAAATGTATTTGAATACTAAAGTTATAGCTTTTAAGTATCTACTAGACTCTCGCCCGTGTTCTGCACGGGTTTTGGTTATTTTCATAAAATACCATTTTTGTCTTTTTTCCGAAATGATTTGCCTCATTTTTTTTATCAAAACTACAAAAATGTCATTACATATTTTTTGTTTTTTTTTGGTAAATAATTGTCCTCTTTTTTTATCAAAACCACAAAAATGTCATTACTTTGTTTTAGTCTTTTTCCGGAAATGATTAGCATCATTTTTTTTTACAAAACTATAAAATGTCATTACTTACGTTTGTCTTTTTTCAGAAATTATTGCCCTCATTTTTTTATCAAAACTATAAAAATACCATTATCATTTTTGTCTACTATCGAAAATGTCTGCCCTCATTTTGTTGTCAAAACTACAAAAATGTCGTTACATATGTTTGTCTTGTTCCTGAAATCACTGCCCTCATTTTTTATTAAAACTACACAAATGCCATTACTTTTTATTGTCTTTTACCAGAAATATTTGCCCTCACTTTGTTGTCAAAACTACAAAAATGTCATTACATACGCTTGTCTTTTTTCCAAAATAATTGCCCTTATTTTTTATCAAAACTACAAAAACGCCATTACTTTACTTTGTCTATTACTAGAAATAGTTGCCCTCATTTTGTTGTCAAAATTACAAAAATGACATTACTTTTTTTTTTGTCTTTTACCGAAATTATCTGCCCTTATTGTGTTGTCAAAACTACAGAAATGGCATTACTTTTTTTTCCTAAATCTGTATTTGTATATGTATGGCATAAAGTTGTTTTGTTTTTGTGAAGGTCTTGGCCCAACAACTTTATATAAGGTAGATTAGTACTTGTACTTACGGGAGCTTCTAAACTTGAAAAAAATAAACGTTTCAACCACACTAATATTTTGACTCTGCGGCAATACCTGAAAACCGTTGCGTAATGTCAAAAAACCGTAGCATTTAATTTTGAGAAGGGTTTTAAAACCGTGGTTTTTGTGGGCATTGTTTATAGTTTAGGCAATGGTTTATTGTGAAAAAAAAAAGACAACGCTAACCTCAAACAGTTGTCAATGATAACACAAAAACAACGATTTTATTTTCACTCTATGGCAATGGTGTGCAACTGTTGCCATCTATGGCAACATTGCAAAACCGTTCTCTAAGATTTCAAAGAATACATTTGAAAAAATGTTCTCGTTTAGGGAGTAAACTGTTGCCTGTTATGAAATTGTTGCTTGTAATCATAATATACTACACTTCAAAACTGTTGCCATTGATAATAAAAAATAATTAAAATAATAATATAGATTTGAATATAAATAAAATAACGGACTTTACATTTTTATATTCAAAATAATGCAAGCCTAATCTGTAAACTTCAATTTCTACCTAAACTTCCAAGCCTAAAACTCTAATGCTAATAATATATATGTGGACTATCCTTTCTGTAGAATGACTAACTTTTCCAAAGTTTCCATCACAGCAGTGCCTTGGAGAGAAAAGGGTTGTATATTTTGTAAAATCAAATTATTCTTAATAGTTCACTGATAAAATTTATTTTGGTAGTTTAAAATATGTTGCATGAGCCACCATTTGTTATGTTTAGAAAGATATAACATAATAACACAGAAAGCAGAAAGAGTGAGGACAAACCAAGGAAAAAGGTAAAAAAAAACTTCACCAGGGTTGCAGATCTCAAAGGGACCAAAATTGCATGTTTGGAATGATGGCCACTTGATTCTAATGCTGCTTAAAAACTTGTACTCTTATGGTTGGCCTATTATTTAGTCAGTTCACATAAAGCACGAAACTACCTATGCGCATGCACGAGTATATTACTAGTTACTAGTTTAATAACAAAAGTAAAGCAGTAACTTATTGTGTTCACGAGTATATTACTAGTTATTGTTACGGGTTCTCAGAGTTACTACCACTCAGTCAAGTTAAATTCTAACAGTGGGATTCAACTCTGAAACTTTTTCAGTGTGAAAAAAACATCAACAAAAAAACATGCTGTTTATGACATTTTTCTCAAGACGGGGTAACTCAGGTACTTCAGACACATTAGTAGAGGCGAGTCCACCGTAGCTCGAAGAAGTATCAGACTCATCAAACTTCATAAACTTAGCCATCTGAGCAGCTGCTAGGTGTGCATAATATATTGGTGCAACTGCAGCAATACAAAGTATATATATCTTACAGTAATATAGACACCGGGACACGTTTTAAACTGGAGGTGTCCGTGCTACATAGGTATTTATAGAAATTCAATAGTTTTGAAAAACATAAGTTAAAGGCTATAAAAGAAAAGTTGAAGCAAGCTAGTAGAAATTATACCTATTGATACAGCAGTTGTGCTCCTCTGGTACCTGTAAAAATTAAGATCTTAAATTCAATAGTTTGCTAAAGAGTAAATACTAATTAAGGAGTCTCAATGTTTTGTGAATATGAAGAAGCTTTTTTGTGTACAAAACCAAGTTGACATACTTACACATAACATAGAGAATGCACTAATTCTTGCAAATTATCTGTTGAGAACCCAATTTCATCATATAAAACATGGTAATGAGTAGGACGAGTTGTACCCTGTTTGGAAAAAAAAATGCACTAAAATGTCACATTCAGATCAAAAAGAAACAGAGACAGAATTACTATAAATTACTACTACAAATTACTATTAAGTTTTAACAAATTAATCTATAGTAAGATGCATAAATAAATAATAAAATCCTTGAAATCTCAAAAGCACAAGTCTTAACAAAAACCAATTTATTTATATTCTACTTTGACAATGATACTCACAATCCTCCCAGCATGAGCACACATGTAGAAATCATTGTACTTGGGATGACATATATTGTTGTCAATAACAGTTCCTACAAACAAACAAACAAATAGAGGATTATAATGTTTAACTAAATCATCAACTAACTTCTGTTGAATTTTTTCAGTACAAATACAAACCAGCTGGAACATTTTTGTTAGGAGCATTGGAATCAAAGAACCTAGTATGATGATTCTTTTGTGCAACAATCAAAGTGAACTTTGGAAACCAATTTTCCTTAAAACGTGTGCATGCCTACAAATACAATTTCAATATAATTTCAGTGATTTCATTCACTTAGCAGCTTAATCAGATTTCAAATTTCAATAAATACCTTCATGATTTCATCCAATTCAATGTTTAGGACTTGGTTGAATTGTGATTCACTCACTCCATCCCTAATACAAAACACAGAACACCAGCAATTATGTATAGATATTCCTATGATATGTCAGAACAAGTTGTACTATGATATGTCAATAACAGATATTCATTACGCGTTAATGATATTTAATTTGATATTTAAACACAGAACACCAGCAATTATGTACTAAATCATATCAGAATCAGTTGTAAACAGACCTAAAAATTATGATTTGTTGAGGTCCTTTTGAAGTTGTGTTGTAGAAGTCCATAAGCAACTCCCTTTGAGGTGAAACAACAAAATCTATCAGTAAATGTTTGGAAAAAATGGGGTAAAGAGAATAGTCTAAAGTACAAAGTACATACTTAAGGATGCCATCCTTATCAAATTCAGGCTTGAATAGAGATGCAATCATCTCTACTTTAGGTGACTGAGTTCGGACAGCAGCTCTATATCGAGAAATCCGAGGCCAATCTCTTGAGCTGACAACCTGTGTAAATGTAATGGATTCTCTAACTTTAGTAAGGAAAAGCCACCTAACTTAGTGGGACTATGCTACTACTTGAGAGTTGAGAACTTGAGACTATAGCACATTGTGTTGCAAGGATAGCTATCATACCGCCGCAATAGATGGCATGTTTGATTGACCTGGAGATCCATGTGAAACATCTATTCCAATAATCAAGGTAGGCGTATTCGAAACTAACGGTATGGAATGCTCACATTCGGTTAATAGAAAGGAATTCATCCCACCAAGCTGCATGAAAACAATTCAATGTTATGAGATTAAAACATAGGCAGCTAGTTGTCTTTCAATCCAAATCTACACAAGAAATTAATGTCAACATATGTAGCATCGATACTTCAGATTGAAGATATGCCTAGTGTCTACGTGTCAGTGTCATGTTCAGTGTACTTGCTTCATAAATGTTGATTCATATATACCTTTGCATTAATTTTCAGAAGAACATTAGTAATGTATTGATCTTGAATTCTTTCTGGAGGAACAATACATTGTGTTGCAATACCTTTTTCAGTAAGACATCTCCTTTTCCAAGGACCTATATTGATAGATATTACACTTCAGAACAAGCTAATTGAACAATGAAAAAACCAACAAGTTTATTGGTCCTACCATAAATCTCACAATTCTTGCTGACTGGAAGAATACACAATAGAAGTTGACCTCCAGGGGGAACCCTAGCATTTATAATTTCATACATTCTATCAACCCCGACAGATCCGACTCATTCGAAAGCAACTATTTTCTTCGAATACATCGAATGGAGCATCTAAGTGCTACATAAGAAGAGACCAAAACATGAAACACAAGTAGAGTAGAACAACAAAGAAGGGTATGTGCTACTCCTTCCGTTACAGAATATAAGCAAAAACTGGTCAACAGAAGTTGATGTATCTGATTCAAAATTTAGACTACATACATCAATTTCTGTTGACCAGTTTTTACTTATATTCTACAACGGAGTAGTACATAACTTTTTGATAAACTTACCACTCCTTTCTTTTGAGCACAATTTTTAAGCATATTGCATAGATATCTTATATCAGTCCCAGCTGAGAAGTTTACAATTGCCCATCTCTCAATCCTCATAGGGTCAACTAATTTCTGAATACAATGCTCAGTTTTAGAAAATCAATGCTATAAGTATAACGAAATAATAAATAGTTTAGAGTATTATACGAAAAAGACAGCTAATTGCATCAAAAATAACAGTTTACTGGTTGGTGAATAGTCTTAAAACGATACGTATTGTGAAACAGATGGAGCAAACAATAACAATAATAATAGTCAACCTTATTGTTGAAATTCCATAACCCATTACTGGGAAAAAAGTTCTCCCCACCTCCAACTACAAGCTGCAAAAGTATATTGGCAATTAGGTCGATACAGGGTATCATACCCAACAGAACTCAATTGATATCATAGAATTCTCCTAATAAGTAATAACACGTACTTTTGGAGGAGGCAGGACGCGACCCTCGACCTTCATGAAATCCTTCTCAATGGTAATGCCAGAAGAGCGAAGCATAGGCTCATTGTCATATCTCATGCTTCCTAAGGACTGCAACAACATTAACAATCATTCAAACCATTATGGTGAATTGAATTGAATTGAATCGAATCGAATTCTTAAGTTCACTACCGCTTGCAAAGCTGCTTTTCTCTCATGAGGATTTTTCCTTGACTCCCCAATCAGTTGAGACCTTTGCTTACTTGACAGTGCCTTAGTGTACTGCTGCAATGGTACCAATGTACATAGCTGCAAAAAGAATGTGAAAAATAGAAAGCAGAATATTTTCTGAATTACAAGGAGATTAATCATAATGCTACTTCCTAAGTACACGCTTGATAATCTCGAGATACACGCGATGAATGTTTGATTACCTCCACAGGAAAATAAACTGGCGCTTTTGTTTTCCTACATTGATGCAAGGAAAATCAGCGGAGTAGCGCAGTTCGATCTTTTAATGTGTTTATAGTACTCATAAATTGTGATCTCACTAAATTTCATTTCACCATTATGATCCATTCCTTGCTTTATAAGAAATCTGGAAGATACAAATGAGGACTATCATTGGTATAGAGAATTTTCTAAGTTAAAATTATACACATTTAGTACTAGAAAGCATATATGTGACAACTTACTTTTGTGTTCTACAGGGCTTTTCACTCATTCCAGTGATTTTGTGCTCAAAATTATTGGCCTTGATTCTGAGATTTTTCAAAGTGCGTTTCGCCTATATATAAAATATGATCAAACAAATCAAATTTCATAAACACAAAAAAACATGAAACTGTATAGTTGGATGGAATATCAAAATCACCTTGGCCCAATCAACCAAATTTGGATGGTTAACATTTTGATTCATGAGAAGGAAATCGACAACCGGGCCGGACTTTAAGAGCAATGTAGTTGACATATCTTTGAAGAAATAAATATCAACGAACAATCAAATCATTAGTAACAAAACGGTGAAGGATGCCCTTTCATTATATATTCTTTTGAGAAAATACTTTTATATAGAAAATACTTTTACAAAGAAAACGCACCTAAACTTTAAAGCATTTTCACTCAAGAATCTTACCAACATTCAAAGATAAACCCCTTGTGTGGCTCGAAAGCTTGAATGCAAACCGCGACAAACTTGGAGACCGCCTTCTGGTGTACTTAAATTCCTTGGATCGTTAAGAAAGAAGGATTGCCGAACAAGAAGATATCCTCTACAAAAAAAGAATCAATGTAACCAAACACGATTTCGATTTTCCAAGCAATGGGGGATAAAAATTTTCCGAAGAAACCGACAAATTAATAAAAAGGAACAGAGGGAGTACTTCTTAGCTGCATATTGTCTTAGTATAATGTCAAGAACCCTCAATGCTTCTTGAGAGTGCCCAGAATCCTGACCACATAATGCAGTTGCAATTGACTGCAATGGAATTTTTGCTGCATAACTGATTTCAACCTTAAAAGTTTTCGACCGCGATTCACGCCTCATTTTCTTGGTTGGTTCATCAGGGTTACTAGAGCTTCCACCATTCCTTCCAACCCTAAGCAACAACATGATCCAAATCCAAGTTAGAATATACATAGCGCTGACACTTCTGATTGAAGACGTATATATGTTTACCTTTTTGATGAAACTTCCTCTAACACGACAGTAAATTCATGTTTGGTTTGTCGTAGAGAACCAAGCGTGAATAAACTCTTCTCGCCATCATACGCGAAATTTATGTTTTTCAACTCGTCATATGTCTCATAGACTTTATCTATGACCTTTCTCCCTACACCCTTAACTTCAACAGGGTGTCCATCTTGATAAAACAAGGCAACCTAACCAATCAAAAAATATTTGATAATTTGCGAGATTAACTCCATAGATAGTCAGCAATGGTCCGAACTAAAAAAACAAGACAAGATATAGTAGGTGAGAGAGTGAGAAGGACATACATTATAATGATAAAAGAAGGTATCATTCTTTGAGAGACTAACTCTTAAATGGTTAGTTAGAAGTTGTATTCTACGTCCTTTAGATCCATGACTCTTCCTAGCCAATTTTGCAGCAACATTTTGTGATTCCATTTCTTAGATCCTGTTCAAAAGTAAAACTGAAATTTTAAGCCTATTTTTAGAAACAATGAAGATGAGATACGTATTAATCGGACACAGACGCGTAGTCACGTGAATGAACTATGAAGCATTTTCAGCTCTTTTCAAAATGAGGAAACCAAAAAATAAAGATTAGGAAGATGAAAATTAATTAAAAAAATAAAAGAAAAGAGTCTTCAGGTTTAGATTAGATGGTAAATGTAAGAACACAGAGCACTATAACAGTAAAAGAAAGATGAAAATAAAACATAAAGCAATGAAACAAGAAAACTTAGCAAGCAAGGTTGTTGTGAAAGACAGAAGAAGAAGAAGAAGAAATAAAGAAAAGAAAGCAAAACCTGAGAATGCAAAGAGACAGAAATCAAAGAGATGGTGGTTTTGGTTTGTTGACACTCTCTCTCTCTCTCTCTCTCTCTCTCTCTCTCTCTCTCTGAAACAAACAGTGAAAGTGTGAATTCCTTTGCATGCTATTTATATGATGATCATCGCTCTGCAATTTGATGCACACTGAATACACGAAACGACCCAAATATGTCCATGACTAATTAAATTTGTAGATATTTGTAGATATTCATGGATATTATAAATAATCTTTATTAATAAGATGAATACAAGCATTCATCAAACATACAATTTATTCATTCTTTAACAACAAAATAATTTCCATGATAAACAAAAAAACTAAATAGTATTCCTCTTGTAATAAGATTATAGTTTCTAATAATAAACATAAAACCAATAGTCTTCCATCAAGTGTTACGAAATTCGAAATTAATTTATTAACATGGCGAGTTTGTGAAGACGCGGACCCATTACTTTAGAAGTGTTCCTACTCCGCGGGAAGCAGAGACACATGGTTTGTTAGACGTTTCACATGGTTTGTTAAACGTGGGGAGCAGTGGCGGACCCAGGACCCTAGTTTAGGGGTGCAAAAAAATTCTTTATCAAAATAGTTGGTTCATTGAATTGTGTAATATTTTTTCCAAATATCCTCACTTAATTTATTAAAATTAAGGAACCAGGTTATCTAACTCCAAATTTATTTAAAAATATATCGCCAAATTAGTCTCTAAGTTTACCCGACATTACCTATTTAAGTCCTAAAGTATAGGAAAATAAGAATTAACCCGTAAAATTACTTCTTAAAGTTTTATAAATAGTCTCTAACAAAAATTAATAAGACTGTTATGAATAATATTAGTGGATGTCCACTAGCTTTCCTTCTTCCTTCATTACTTCCCTTAGTAGTGCCTTTTATGGTTGTCCATTTACTTGTAATGAGAATGAATAATACCAGAACTCTCTTCATCTCTCATTCTCTTCTTCTCTCTTCTTCATCTCCATATGATTTATCATATTTGTTCTTACTCAAATTTTGGTTATTTTCATAACACGTTATCAGCACGAAACTCTAACAACTAAGGTAATGTTGGTTGTTTGCTCCCATATCTTTTTGTTTATAATGTATATATTCAAGCAATTGATTCACTTGGTAGTAATATTCTTAGAGAGACAAACTCCTTTTGTTTTCTATGTTTTCATATGGTGATGATCTGAAACATCAGACTATGATCAAGACCATAGAAATTCAATCTGCCAAATAAATTCAATCATACTATTATCATGTGCCAACAATTTTATGTGTGTGTTGATATTTTAATGGATGCATCTACCAAAGTAATTCAATCAGACTATCATGTGTTTTTGATATTTTAATAGTTGTGTGTTTCCATTACTAAGAAGGATATTATTAGAATGTGAATTCAATAGGTAAATTGGAAATTATTATAATATGTTTTCTAATGTTAGTTCTAACTTAATCTAGTATCCTCGTCAATTTTTTTTTATATATTTGATTAGATTATGATGTTTCCTGTTGGATCTTCCAAAAGTCTTTTTGGGTTTATCTTTCTTTGTTTCTGGTTATTTTCTTATTCACTTCATATTAGATAACTAAATAATAGAATCAAAATGATGAAAATTTGTGATATAGTTCCTGAGGACAATAAATCGATTATCCAAGCATCCCTGAAGGATTGCACAAATAACTGTTTCTATGCCTATGGAGATTTATGATATAGTTCCTAAAAAACATAGAAATTTTAATATCCAAACATCCCGAAATGATTGCTCATAGTATGTTTTTTTTTATAATCATTTAAGATGTATTGTGTTATAGTTCTTGAAGAATTAATAATTTGGTAATCTATTATCCTTGTAGGATTGCATAAATAATTGTTTTCCTTATCATTATGAAGATTTGTGATAGTTCTTGAAGAACTCAAAGAAAGAATAACTTCATATTAAAGCATTTCCGCAGGATTGCTCTAAGCATGATTTTTTTTCGTCAATGTTTAAAATTTGTGGTATAGATCTTGAAGAACAATTGATTACAAAGTATGTTTTGAAGCAAATGAAATCAAGAGAAATGACATATAGTTTATGTCTCAAATATTCTCATGAATTAGCAAAATGAGAAGATATTTTCAGAAAAATATTATGAATCAAGATTATGTGATATGGTGATTGTAAAGAATACTCACAAACAACTCAACGAATTGAAGTTCATTCCCAGAAGTGAATGACCAACATTATAATTTGGTACAAGAAAAGTTGTGGTGATGACCATTGATGTAGTAAATTAACATTATCCTATTTAAGTATCATCTGTATCATTTGTGATTGTGACCTTTGTTATTCCTAATAGTGGTGTAGTATCTTATATGGAAAATTGTAACTTTTCTTCTTTCTTATGCTTGGAATTCCAAATAAGAAAGTTGCATGAAAAAAAAGGGAATAAGAAGAAGTGATTGTATGACTAGATCCTAAAAACCTAGACTTCCTATGCTGTTTAGATTCCTTATTTTGAGTAGTAAATATAGTTTTCTACTGATATTTTGTCCTTCGAGAAATTGTATTTTATGTAGTTCTTAAAGTTTGATCTTTGAAGGCATATAATATTGTAGAGACTTAATTTTCTCATGCCCATCTTTTATCATATTTATTTTATTTTAGGATAGAATGAGTATTGACACTAGCATCAATAATGGAGAAATGTGTTTCGCTGATAGTGGAACTACCCATATAATTTTAAATGATAAAAAATATATTTCTCATTTTTAGTGAAGCGAGAAATCGAAGTTAGTACTATATCTGACTCTTGAAAAATAATTGAAGCTCCGGAAGAGCTAATATACTGTTATCCAGGGGAACAAATTTACGCATTGAGAATGCATTATATTTTCCTAAGTCTCGTAGAAATTTATTAAGTTTCAACAATATTCGTATAAATAGAAATCATATTGAAATAAGATATTGAATATTGAATATTTTTATATTACGAGACATACTTTGATAAAATAAGTGTAGTGTAAAAATTGTCTACTTTTTCCTCTGATTTGTACTACACTTATAAATGTGCAATTGAAACACATGTTATTGTAAACCAGAAGTTTACATATCACAATAATTTAGTTGTTGACAAGATCGGTTGGGCCATCCGAGTATATTATGATGCGAATAATGATTAAAATTTCCATGTGAACTTGTATTGAAGAGCCAGTAGTTTCTTCAATCTACTAATTTTTGTGTTCACTAATTCCAAAGGAAATTGGCAATTTGAGAATAATAAGTCTCTCATTTTTCTAGAACTAATATAAGGTGATATTTGTAAATAAGTACACTAATCACGTGGACCATTTAGATATTTGTGGTTTTAATTGATGCATCAACTAGATGGTCACATATATATTATATATTTGTCGTCAACTCACAACTGGAAGTTTGTGAGATTGTTTGCTCAACTAATTTGAGTAAGAGGTCATTATGTGAATTACCTTGAAAGCATATGATAAGTATTGTATGTCTATTAGAATTGATATTGGATATCACACATCATACGTTCATTCATAAAATGGTCTTGAAGAACCATTCTTTAGACGTCTAAAGTTAATCACATGACCAATACTTATGAGATAAGAAGTTCTATTTTCTACTTGAGATTATGTAATTTTACATGCTGTTATACCCCAATTTTGTCCGAGTTCTTATATCATTGTAATATTTTTATTTTATTTTATTAAGTAGTGTATGTGCAACAAACGTTTCTATGTACTCAAGTAAAAGATAAGTAGCTTGTGCATATCAACCACAATTAATATAAAGATGCATGATTTGATTCTTGTCAATCATCCCACATGTTATTTTCTTTTGACACTCTTTGAGTAATTGAAAAAGCAAGTGAAGTAAAGCATAAGAGCTTACAAAATAAGAACAAAAAGATGAAATACCCAAATCTGCAGCTCTATTGTGAAGGAAAATTCTCTCTCCTTGGACCTCTTTTCGACGATCTGAACGGTGAAAGTGGAGATATATGTCTCACGAACCTACTGTCAAAAAATGAAGAAGATCGGACGGTTAACGAATCCGGAATCGCACTTTTACGATGAGAGGTTTGAGAAAAACGGACCAAAAACTGCAGCTATTGCGAAGGCAATTTCTCTCTCATAAGACCTCGTTTCAACGATCCGAACGGTGAAAGTGTAGATATATGTCTCACGAACCTACTGTCAAAAAAGAAAGACGATCCAACGGTTAACGAATCCGGAATCGCAATTTTACGGTGACAGGTTTGAGAAAAACGGAATTGCTTTTCTACCTTGTTTTAAAGTCCCACATCGCTCACAAGAAACAAGAGCTCTCCTAGCAATTGGATATAAAAGGGGTTGAGAGGTGAAGATTAGAGGGAGAGATCATTGGCGGGTTAAGTGATCTTTTGGGTCAAAGCGATAGCGCCCATTTCACTAAAAGCCTGTCTTTGATCATTTGGACGCTTTGAGTCGGCTTTCCGATTCTCAAAGCGGTTTCTTGCGGTCTTGAGTCAAAATGGACCGGATAGAGTCCGGTTTGCTTAGTCCGGTTCGGCACTCGTCGAGTCCGGAGTTAGTTTTGTATTTATTTTGTTTATTTTTATGTACGTATTTATTTGTCATTTATTTATAATATAATCTATTTATTGATTTATTTATTTATTTATTTATTTGTTTATGTATATATCTATTCATATTTATTTATGTATATAGTTATTTATTTGTTTATTTATTATATTTTTTTAGCCTAGTCTTTATTAATTATCAGTTTTTGTCTTTTTTTTATGCACAAATTAGTTTATTTCTTTGAAAATCAAATAAAAGACTAAGTTTCATTGTACAACCCAAGTTAGTCATCATCCTAAGACCAATGAGTCATGCTGATTCAAGAATCCTAAAAATTTATAAAAATATAAATAAATCATTACTCCCAAAAATAAAAGACTAAGTCGGTTGTACAGCCGAGTTAGTCATCATCCTAGGGCCAATGAGCTGTACAGTTCAGTAACCCTGAAAACTTAATAAACACGAATAAACTATTTTTCCTAAATAAACGGCTAAGTCGGTTGTACAACCGGGTTAGTCATTATTTTAGGGCCAATGAGCTGTACAGTTCAGTAACCCTGCAAACTTAATAAATACGAGTAAACTATTTTTCCTAAAAATAGGGGACTAAGTCGGTTGTACAACCGGATTAGTTAGCGTTCTAGAACTAATGAGTCAGACAGATTCAGAGTTCTAGAATACATATTCTAAAATTAACCCATCTCACAACTCCTTTCAAAAATTCCAAATCATTTTCAAAAAGTAGGGACTAAGTCGGTTGTACAATCGGGTTAGTCGTCTAAGAATCGATGAGTGCATAGTTCAAGGAATCCTAGGACCCCTACACTAAAAACACCAACCCACAAACTTTTTCGGGAAGAACTACGTAGCTTTGATTCCTCCATTGCATCCGGAAGTACGTAGGAGCGAGACTCAACCCTCGTCAAGCACTAAAAATCAAAAACTTAAATAAGTCTTTTTTTCTACAAATAAAAGGGTAATTATTAAATAAATCTTAAATTAATTAGACAATAGGATGTCGTGGGGTGCTAATACCTTCCCCACACATAACGACTCCCTAACCCTAACAACGCCTTATCTTAAAACCTAAAGGGATTTTCCGAATTTGCCCTTAAACTAAAATTTGGTGGCGGCTTCCTATGAACCTTTCAAGAATCCTTTCCGGATTTTTTGGTGCCGCACACTGTTGGCGACTTCACTGGGACTTAACTTTTAGAGAGTCAAAACCTAGTCTATTTATTTAGGATTAATTTAATTTTTACCCTTCCTTTATTTATTTATTTATTTATTTTTTGTGATTTATGAACCCTAGGATAGAGGACGATATTTGTATATATGTTTGTTTGTCTGTTTGCAGCTTTTGGGTTGTTTTTAAATTGCTTCTACACACACTTCACAATTACACTTCTGCACACACATGTGAGAAAGGTCCTCTACCCGGACTTGAGTGTACCCTAAGTTAGAACGAGATTGTGTAATGATGGCCTCATGGACGACGCCTCGTTGGGTGGTCATGAAAATCTCACCTAGAGTTTGATTCCTTTTAAGGATGCTACCCCTTCTAATAGCTTGCCTATTGTTGGGGTCATTATTCTTGACTGGGGTCCTTGGCTCTAGGAACCTTGTGTAGGATTCTTTAGAACTACCCTTGTGAGGCACTATAAAAGAAACCTTAGACCCACTCCAGAAGATACCTTTTAGGATCACAAAGGAGCTTCATACTCTTGCATTCAAACAAATATTTATGCATACCGCCTTTTATCAAAAAAATCAAAAAACCAAAAACCATTATTTACTACATTTTTAGAAAATATACCACATGCATTTTTTTTTTCTCTTTGCACTACAAAAAATAAATAAAATAAACATCTTATGTTGCATGCATTTTTATGACCGTCAGGGAATTAAAATCTTTACCTTGGAGAGAAGCCGTGCACGCTGAAGTCAAAATTAAATTTTAACTCTCCAATGAAAAGTTTATAATTCCCCGACATGATAAAATCATATATTATCATTTCATTCACATACATTATCATTACATTCGCATTTCACGTACATTCATTCGCATTTCATGCACACTCATTCATTTGCATAATTACATCATGCATTACAAAAAATATCAGCATAATATTAGGAAAAATGTGATGAGAGGTGAGACATTCTTGTGAAATAAATTATTTTTTTTGGAAAGAGTTTAGTCATACTTCGTTGTAAGCTCAAGGTGTTTCAAGTCACTCGGTTTTTCAAATTTTTAGCTTGCTCACATTTTTTAACCGAACGTTGCATCTCTTCCATCCCATGATAAATGACTGAAATGTCCATCAAAAATTTCTATTATGTTTCAACTAATGTTAGCTTTCTACGAAGCATTTGTGTAGTGACTTGGGTAACATGTGCGTTTATTTTTGTTTGAGTCAGTTAATGTCCTTACCATCATGCCCTGTCAAAGTCTAATCCCACCCTGACCACCCATAAAGTACATACTTCCCTAACTAGTCGACTTTTTGGTTTGTTCTCACTATTGAAATAACACTTGAGGCCCTCACACTGGGGCAAATTTGTGATCTCCAAAATACCTTGTCAACATTATATTCCATTGGTGCAAGTCCTTCACAAAAAAAAAAATCAAAAAGGCCCGTTAGGTTGAAAACTCGCAAGGGCAACCTAAGCAAAAATTAGGGCACACAAAAAGAGAGAAATAAAGAATAAAGAGCATGTATATAAAAATAAATAAATTATTGTCCTTAAGTTAATTTTTGAGAAAACGAGCAATCATGATTTGAAACTAAATTTAACCATCTTCCCATACCCTTGAAAAACCCCGTGCTACCCACCTTAAGCCAAAAATCCCAAACCCTGCATAAGGATCGATTCCGCATCAAAAAATGGTGCATTAGTTCTATCACTCACTCACCCAAAAAGAAACAAAAATCACAAAAGAGTGAAGTAAAAAAAGAGGATTAAAAATCCCAATAATAAAAAAATGGTACCAATCGTGAGTCGACACTTCATTACCACAAAGCATAAGAGATACTTGTCTAAAATAAACCTCAAACAATTGCTTGGCCTCAATATCTAAATCCTCCATAAATCCTTAGCCGCATTACAATCCCAAACAAGCCCATCCTACCATGAGACACATCACCATCTTGTCTCAATAAAACCTCAAACACTCCTTTTGAGCCTAATAACCCCCTTCTTTCACAAACCATTAACCATTAGCCAAATCATACCGCCCAATAAAAATCATCCGTCCCATCAATCTCCAAGCACTACTTTTAGCCCAATTATCATTTCCTCATAAATCGCTAAACCATCGGCCACGTTACAACCTCTAGAGTTCATTCCGATCAATGACCGATTGCTTTTGTTTTCTCAAAGTTTTAATTTTAGGACAAGTAAGTTTATTTGTTTATAATATGTTGCTCAAAAAAAAAAAAAAACTCAAAATCAAAAGGCTTGCACCACAAGATTCATTCAAGTTACAGCTTATACTAAGACAAGGTCTAGTGATCACCAAGTGTAGTTTTCATCATAGCAAACTCAAGACTATTGTAGTCCGAGAGTCGTTCTCAAGATAACCAAAAGTTTATACTAGGATCGTTACCTAGATCCTAAAGTGGGGCATCCTTTTCACCATCTATCCCATTTGAACTTGGGGAAATTTGTACAGTGTGCATCCCATACCCCACCCAAACCTATAGCCATACCTGCACAAACTCCAAAAACCATAACCCTAACCCCGTCACCTTTCCCAATCTCACTAAAGCCAACCATTGAAATACCCTTCCAAGTGGGGCAATCCTCGCTTTTCACTCCACCCTTAAATGGGAAAATTCACCTTACATCCATCTCATCCCCTTGCCATATTCATGACCAAAAAAAACCATACCGGGCGGCGCTCAACTCACTATCCTAAATGTTTCTACTCTAGTCTGGGCAATCTTGTCCTTACCATAATTAGGGAAGCATCAAACTCTATGGGTTGAGACCAAATCTCCTACTTGCCACCTTTCATTCCAAAGCCAATGCCTTCCCAATTCATCATCTTCTACACCCCTAGCTTATCACCACTAGACAGGGGCAAGTTATTCACTCACCGTCATCAAACTTAAATGGGGCGACCCCGCATTTCTTGGCTTGAGAAAACCTACCTTTCATGACCTTGGCAAAGACCAATCACCATTCACCCCTAGGTCTTTAGAACCCCAAGTTAATCGACTCATTCATCTATATTCACACTACTATACATCTTCACAAAACAATGCTTTAGAGAGAGAACACAAGTTGATAATATGATACTGAAAATCCACTTGGTTAACTTTGTGGACCAAAATTTCTGGCCATCATGGGGCATCATAATGGAAGAGAAAATGAACGAGCTTGCAAATACTGATAAGTACCTTTTCACGCCAAGATTCAGAGATAACGACTTGAGATTGCCGAAGTTAGAATCAAAACTAACTTTCTCAAAGAATGATCAATGTTCATCTCCGCCTCTCGTATCCAAAGCCTCACATCTCATCATCACAAAAAAAATGTTTCTACACCCAATCAATCATTTCATATCATCGCACCATGAACTATAACATTTGCATTCAATCATTTCATTTGCATCATATTCACATTTGCATTTCATGCATTTATTACGTGTAATACCCCAATTTTGTCCGCCCTTTTTAAGTTTAGACAATTTCAGTTATCCAACTCAATTAAATCAAAATACCGTTGTTTAAATTAGGCAGAACGCGAATGATCGATCTTTTCGTATGCGCTTCTTCAATTTAATCTCCGTATTTGGGTTTAGTCGTACATAAGTAGTGTTTTTAGTTAATGAGCTCATTTCTTATATTTGAGTCTCGTTTTAGCGTATTCGTCTAGTCTGGCCCGTTCTCGTCTTTGTGTTTGGCCAGACTCTTTTTCTTATTATTAATCTTATCTTCAGGCGCTTAATTTATTTTGAGTATATATGTATAATCCAAAAATGTCAAAAAGAATCTATTTAATTTTTATTACAAATTAGGAGAGTCCAATATGTCAGAAAATACAAAAATAATAATACTACTAAAAAAAAAAAAAAAAATATAATAAAATCAGAATAAAGTTAAAATTACAATTGCTCGTCCAAAATACAATAAACATAGAAAAAGGGAAATAAAAATAATAAGTAAACATTAGGAGCAATTAGTAATCTTTGGTCCGCATCATTGCTCTCCAAAACTTCTCAAAGAAGCCCAATCTGCAGAAGCCAGTCAAGCCTTGGCCAAACGCAATTAATGCCTAGACCTAAATTTTCAATATAAATAAGCAAAGACAATCATAATCAAAGGAGAGGCCAAAGACGAATTTCAAGACAAACAATCACAAAAAGATTGGGTTTTACATCGAAACCCTAATCACACAAACACTCTTTTTTTTAGATCCGAGAAACGAAGCATTGGAAGGAATTCAAACACAACAACAGAGAAGCAAATAGATCACCAACAACATCAACACAAATCTCGTTTTAATCTTTCCATTGGTAATAGGAGGTCGTTGGTACCTAAGTTGTTGTTAAGTTTTTTGCTTTATTGTTTTGTCTTTGAGCATAAAGTATATCGTCATTGTTCTAACCTAAGATCGGGTAAATTGGACTAGAGTAAAAATTAGGTGTTTCCACTTGTTGAATTAAAAAAATACACCGAGACCACAAACACACAAAACCAGCGCCACGTAATCACCATCAACCCTCACCGCACACCACCAACGACAACCACCAACACCACCTCGGCCTCCACCCAAACCCATCTCCAACCACCACCAAAACCACCACAACTCACCCTCCAATCATCACAAATCATCGCCCTCCAAACCGAAATCACCTACCAAAAAAACGCAGGAAGTAAAAATAAACAGAAAAGTAAATGAGATCGGAAAAGGAGAAGGAATAGAACGGAAAACGAACTGTGGCAAGAACCACCTCGCCGGCCACCTCCTCCACAATCACCGAGAACGACGCCGCCAAGGGATGGCCGAATGTCGCTGTTCCTCTCCCCTCTCCCTTCGGGTTCCCTTCGCAAAGCATCTCTTTCCTCTCTCGCACTGCATCGCCTTTCTCTCCTCTCTCTCAAAAACCCGCGAAAGTCTCGCGGAACTCCTCTCTCACTCACGCCGTGGAAACCGGCGAGTCTCTCGCCGCTTCTCACTTCTCGCGCGCCAGCAGGTTAAGGAAAGAGGAGTCCGATTTTTAGGGTTGGCAGTCTTCGTGTTTGGGCTATAAGGGGGGCCTCCAAAATTATTTACTTGTTTTAATTTATCACCATGCTTGTACCCTACGAATTAACGATACCACCTCCCTTCACTTAAGCCCGGGCCAGACATCGGGCCCTCCTATGCGAATTGGGTTTACGTTCTACACCCCCAATTTAGTTATACCACTCCCGTAACTAGTAACACCCCGCTTTTGCAATTTTCATCCTTTCTCGTTTTTTTAATTAATTCTTTCTAACTCAAACACTTTTCAATAAATAAAAACTTTGTTAACTGGTCATGCGAAGCCTTTGCTTGCATGACCATTAACAATGAGGACCTAGTGATGATCACTTGGAGCCTTTGCTCAATTGATCATCATGAACGCCTAATTTTTCTAAATACTCAATAAAAACTTTGTTAATGGTTTTGCGGAAGCCTCCGCTTGCATAATCATTAACAATGGGAACTAGTGGTGATCACTTGGAGCCTTTGCTCAATTGATCATCATGAGCTACTAATTTTTCTAAATACTTTCAATAAATCAAAAAAACTTTGTTAACGGTTTTTGCGAAGCCTCCGCTTGCATAATCATTAACAATGGGGAACTAGTGGTGATCACTTGGAGCCTTTGCTCAATTGATCATCATGAACGCCTAGTTTTCCTAAAAACTTTTCATTAAATCGAAAAACTTTGTTAGTGGTCTTGTGAAGCCTTTGCTTGCATGATCATTAACAATGGAGTACTAATGGTGGTCACTTTGAGCCTTCGCCAATTGATCATCATGAAAGCTCAATTTCACGCTTAATCAAGATACAAAATAAAACCAAAAACCTAGAACTACGTAGCTTTGAATTCTCCGTCGCACCGAGAGATACGAGGAGCGGATCCTCCGTCAAGCACAACAAACTAAAAACATTTTTCCTTTCAAATAAAACCCAAAGCGCTAACTCTCGCCGAGAGCCGCCAATAAAATTCATTAAGTCTTTTCAATCAGAGGCAAATTTAAGTACTTTTCAAATCAACACTTAAAACCACACGTTTAATTAAAGGTTCCTTTCAAAGTAGAAAGGAGGTGTGGGGTGCTAATACCTTCCCTATGCTTAACCGACCCCTAACCTAAATCTTCTTAGGTTTCCAAAAGACCATTTGCCTCCAAAAAAGGTTTTTCTTCAATATTTTCCTTATAAAAATATTGGTGGCGACTTCATTGTTTTAAAAGTTGTAAACGAAGAAAATCCTTGGGGACTTTTTTTCAGCGCGCAACAGTGGCGACTTCATCTGGGACTTGTTCTAAGTGGGTCAAGCCTAACTAATTAAATGTGTGGTTTGTGATTTGATTTGGATACATTGTTGGCCTCTATCTCTTTCGGTTTCCTTTTCTTTCTTATCATGTTGTATGCAGGTGCATTTGTTTCCTCTTCTTCCGTGTTTGTTTTTCCTTCCTCCTTTTTGCTTACGTGCTTAGTACCTCATGTATTTCCCCAATCCCAATTATGTTCCCTCTTCTCCGCTCCCTTTCTCGAGGTAAGCAATGCACTTGGTTGTTGTTACAAACCCTAGGCTGGCTTATTTGATATTAAACCCTAGGGTAGACGACATGTTATTGTTTGCTTCTGTCTGGACTGTTCTGGGTTTTCATTTGCAGGTAGGGAAGGGTAGTTATTTCTAAGCGTCGTGCCCTCAACACACACTTCACACCCTATACTTGTGAGCATTGAGTGGGGCCTAAAACCCAAGGTCTGAACGAAAACCTAGGAGAGAGTGGGAACGATTAAGGATCGTCATTCGTAGACCTTTGTCCGTATGGCTCTCATGAAAGTTCCGCCCAAGAGTGCGCTTTGTCATGGTGCCTCACACTCGGTAGCTTTCTACGATTGTGGGTGTCATCATGAGAGAGACTTTAGCTCTTGGTTGCCATTGTGAGGAAGTGATTAGAACCTACATGGGAGGATTACCCTTTTCGTCGACTTTAGACCCTAGGATTCCCACCCTTCGTAGGACACAAAGGGCATACCTAATTGTGTGTTGCATTGTAATCTAGGCATGTTTTCAAAAAAGGAGAAGGAGATTTTTCAAAAAAAAAAAAAGAAGAAAAAATAGAGAAAGAGTGCAGCCAGTTGCGCCTTTCTTTCACGGTCCGCATTTGGGCAACATGTGGTCCACCCTTTTCAAAAAAAAAAGAGAGAAAGAGCTGCCGTTGTAGCCTTTCCCTTACTAGGTCCATATGAAGCCACGTACGACCCGCATCTTCCAAAAAAAAAACTTGAATCATTGCCAATAAAACCTCTTTCATTTATCTTGCATAGAGCATCATCATCATGCATACATCATCATTTGCATTGCATAAAACAAAAACTCGATAAAATTCATACATGCATTTTTCTCTCGTGTCTTATTAGTGGGCGTGCCTCATGCATTATTGTTTTCATTTTTCATGCATCATGAAAAATAAACATTAACGCCTCATTCCACATGCATCTCCATTCAATATCTCTCATACATTAGGAAAGTAATTGTAAGCATCACACATTTCATTTTCATCACATAAGAAAAATGAAAACCATAAGCAATCATCATCCGCATTGCATAAGCATCTCATTCCTAATCATGAACAAAAATCATCATCAAATTTATTCAAAATGTAGCATTCATGCATCATTTCATTAACTTCATCACTTTAGTTCAAATACATCATTCCTCCATACATGCATCTTTCAAAAGGAAGGGGCATTGGCATTTCATACTTTGCCTTGCCTCAAAAAAATCATCATTTAGGAAAAAGCGTCATTCCCGCATCATCATTCAAAAATGCATTTGCATCTCATATTTAAATCTTGCATCAAAAAAAAAAAAAAAAACTTTTAGAATAATCACACTTTTCAAGTGAACATACATTCATGCATTTCATTTTCATCATGTATGCATCATAATGTTTTCATCTATGCATTGCATACAACAAAAATGTTGTGATGAGAGACGAGATGTTCTTGCAAAGTAATCTTTCTTTTTTGAAAAAGTTTACCCTCACTCATTTGCAAACTCAAGGTGTTCCAGGGCCCTCAGCTTTTCACATCAATACCTCATTTGTATCTCCTTCAAAAAAAAAAAAAAAAAGACATTGCATCTCATCCATTCCATGATAAAAGACTGAAACAGTTTATCAAAAAAGTTTTTATATCATGTTTTGACCAATGTTAACTCTCTGTGAAGCGTTCTTCTAGTAAGTATGCATGCCACGTGCAGTTTCTCTTGTTTGAGCCAGTCAGTTTCCCTCATTTATCATCATTCCCCATCCAAGTTTAGCCCCGCCCCGTCCACCCATAAAGCGCGTATTCTCTCCCATCAGTGCATACCTGACTTTTTGGTTCATTCTCGTTAACACTTTAAGTCCTCCATGCTGGGGCAATTTGGTGATCACTAATTTTCCTTGTCAGTATCATATTCCTTTAGTGCAAGTCTTTCTAAAAAAAATATACATAAAAAAATAAAATAAGCTCGCTAGGTTGAAAACCCGCAAAGGGCGGCCTAGGCAGAAAAGAGCGCCCGGTGGATTGAAAACTCGCAAAGAGCGGTCCAGGCAAAAATTAGGGCACACACAAAAAAAAGGAAAAAAGAGCAAACACATGAAGGTAGATAAATTATTGTCCTAAAGTTAAGTCTTACAGAAATAAGCAATCGGAATTTGAAATGAAGTTTGGTCATCTCTCCATACCCTCAAAAACCTAAAATCCCAAAAAAGTCCATTTCCTACCCCTCTTAAGCCAAAGATTCAAAGTCACAAAAATACCCTTTGTTACCCATCTTAAGCCAAGAAAAGCCCAAGATATCTCCATCACCCTAGACAAGGGTTAATTCCACATCAAAGATGGTATATCATTTTCACCCTAGACGAAAGGAAGGAAAATTCACAAAAGAAGGGGAGTAACAAAGTTTCAAAAAGGAGAAATCCCAAAACAAAGAAAGGAAGACAAAGGGAGTATAAATTAAGAGTCAATATATTTTGTCTTGAAGCATAAGAGCTCCCCTTCCAAAAAGGCCCTCAAATTCAATGGGTTCAATAATTTCCCCTTTCAAAAAAGGCCCTCAATTCGTTGGGTTTAACCATCTCTTCTTTCATAAAACCTTCAAACACCTCATCAAACCTAATAACAATTCCCTTCATAAACCATCGACCATCGGTCAACACCGAACAAGACCCATCCTCCCCATCAACTCCAAACACTTCATTAAGCTCAATCATCCCCTTCTCCACGTCACAACCCAAAAAAGACCATTCCGATCAATGACTAATTGCTTTCGTTTTCTCAAGTTTTAATCTTAGGACAAATAAGTTTATCCATTTACGACGTGTTTGCTCAAAAAGAAAAAACAAACAAGCAGAAAGAAGAAAGCTGCTCAAAAAAAATAATCAAAAAAGAAAGTTTGTAAAAAAGGAAGAAGGACTTGCACTCCAAGATGCATTCATGTTGCATTAAAACGAGGTTTAGTGGTCACCAAGTGGAGCCTCTCCTCATACTAAAAAGTCAAAACTTTCATTGCATTCGAGTTGCCTTTAAAGAGAACCAAAAGTGTGTACTAGGGGGCATGCCCTTCACCTCTCACTCCACTTAACTTTGGGGAGGCTTGTTCATTGCTCACCCCATTCATATATCACCCTCAGTTCATAACCATCACCATAACTCTGTCGCCATTCACAACCTCACTCAAAGAAACCATTTGAGATGTCATTCGAGAAAGTGGGGCAAGTGCGCTCCCATTCCTTCATCTCATAAAACCTCACCGAGCAATCTCTCAACTCACTATCCTAAACAAGGCCTTGTCATTCTAATTGGGGCGCTTTGTCTTTGTTATGACTGGGCAACATCAAACTCTATGGGTTGAGACAAAATCTCTCTTTTGCTCCACCCTTCATTTCAAAAGCCAAGCATTCCCAATTCATCATCTCTACACCCCTAGTTGGTGTCACCACTCAGACAGGGCAAGCTATTCACTCATCAAAGACTGAATTGGGGCAATCTTGTATCTCTTGATCCTCATGAGCTTGGCAATGTCTGTCATTCCTTCACTTGCCATAAATGTCCATGCCCTAAACCAATTCTAAGTTAACTGACTCACTCATTCACACTTGCACTCCTATGCATGCTTACTAGACAATGCTTCAAAAAGAGAGAGCACAAGTTGTTTACGTGATATCTAAAATTCAGTCATCATGGAAAGAAAGAGAAAACAAGTGAGATTGTTTGTAAATAAAAACCTTGAGAACACCGGATTTTGAATCAAATTCAATTTTTCAATGTATGGTCAATAATCATCTCAATTCCTTGCATCCAAAGTCTCACATCTCATCATCACCAAAATGTACACCTCATGCATCTAGGCATTTCAATCTATTCATTATGGCATTTGCATCAAAGCATTACATTTGCATCTTCACATTTTGTGCATTCATCACATAGCAAAAAGCAAAAAAACGGTCCACGTCAGTTGCATCATATTAATACTTGCATTTCATAGAGGAAAATAGTAAAGAAGAAAAAAGTAAGTCTTTTCATTGCATTGACATCATATTAATGCTAGCATTCTCATAAAAGAAAAAGAACAAAAATCATTGCATCAAACATCAGAGCATTGCATCATATTTGCATTTCATAGAAGAAGCAAAGAGAAACAAGCAGAAGTTAGAATAGGAGCATTCCATTCATCAAAGCATCAATCACCGCATACACTTGCATTCAAACATCAAAGCATTCGTGATTTCATAAACTACAAAGAAGAAGCGAGTACAAAAGAACAAAAGCATTCCATAATATTCAAGACATCAATCATGGCATATGTTTGCATTACATGTGTCATTCATTGCATTGCTAAGCAAAACGTGGACGAACACAAGATGTTAATCCTCATGCCTAGTTCCAAGAATCAGCACGACAAGTGTTCATTTACTGCTTCCTTTCTAGCAAACCAAGCATTCATCAGATATAGACAAAACAGAAAAAGTGTCTCACCAAAATCAATCATTCATCATTCTCATATCATCCATACCGTTCATCACTCCATGACATCAAACAGTAGTGCACTACACTTTCAAATTCGCATCTCAGAAGAGCGAAAGAATAATCAAACAGAAGAAACATCCCACCAAAATCAATCATTGCACCCATGTGCACCCAAATACCCAAGTGCATGCATTTCATGCACCATCCAAGAGAAAAGTTACTTCGGACCAGAGAGTCCCAAAAATCCCATTTTTAGAAAATCTCCATCAACACACGAGTTCAGAACTCCATCAAAGACCTGAGTTCAGAACTCCATCAATCCGCAGTTCGTGAACTCCATCAATCCGCAGTTCGTAAACTCCATCAACCCGAGTTAGTGAACTCCCACGAGTTAGTGAACTCCTTCCACAGCATCACAACATCGCGTACGAGCACGCGCGATGGATCCATCGACCGTTAAGTCTTCCGGATTAGTTGTGTCAACCTAAGGCACAACGTAAATCCATTGATCAAATCAGTTCCGGACCTGATGTTGATCGGCCGCTCGAAAAGGCCACCCCGAGTTCGTGAACTCCATCAATCCGAGTTCGTAAACTCCATCAACCCGAGTTAGTGAACTCCCATGTAGTTAGTGAACTCCTTCCACGCATCACAACATCGTACGAGCACGCGATGGATCCATCGACTTCGTTAAGTCCTTCGGATTAGTCAGGTCACCTAAGGCACAAGCGTAAATCCATTGATCAAATCAGGTCCGGACTTGATATTGATCGGCCGCTCGAAAAGGCCACCCCAGAGCTCGGACTCGACAAGAGTCCGTTAAAAGGTTTTAGGCAACCTCCGAATTCCCAATTTACCGCATTTCCAAATTTACCGCTTTTCCCAATTTACTGTTTTTTCCAATTTATTGCTTTCCCGTTAATGCGACAAGTGTTAACCTCCTCTTTCAAAAGGAAAATAACAAAAAGATTTGAACTTTTCTGAAGCGGACAAAATTAGTATTATTTCTATATCTTTATTTCCATTTCACCAACAAATATGAAAAGGCCAATTCATATTCTTTGGCGAAATGTGAAATAAAGAGGGGCAGCTGTAATACCCCAATTTTGTCCGCCCTTTTTAAGTTTAGACAATTTCAGTTATCCAACTCAATTAAATCAAAATACCGTTGTTTAAATTAGCAGAACGCGAATGATCGATCTTTTCGTATGCGTTCTTCAATTTAATCTCCGTATTTGGGTTTAGTCGTACATAAGTAGTGTTTTTAGTTAATGAGCTCATTTCTTATATTTGAGTCGTTTTAGCGTATTCGTCTAGTCCGCCCGCTGCTCGTCTTTGTGTTTGGCGGACTCTTTTTCTTATTATTAATCTTATCTTGTGCGCTTAATTTATTTTGAGTATATATGTATAATCCAAAAATGTCAAAAAGAATCTATTTAATTTTTATTACAAATTAGGAGAGTCCAATATGTCCAAAATACAAAAATAATAATACTAAAAAAAAAAAAAAATATAATAAAATCGGGAATAAAGTTAAAATTACAATTGCTCGTCCAAAATACAATAAACATAGAAAAAGGGAAATAAAAATAATAAGTAAACATTAGGAGCAATTAGTAATCTTTGGTCTGCTATCATTGCTCTCCAAAACTTCTCAAAGAAGCCCAATCTGCAGAAAGTCTCACCAAGCCCTGGCCAAACGCAATTAATGCCTAGACCTAAATTTTCAATATAAATAAGCAAAGACAATCAAGTCAAAGGGAGGCCAAAGACGAATTTCAAGACAAACAATCACAAAAAGATTAGGGTTTTACATCAAACCCTAATCACACAAACTCTTGTTTTTTTAGATCCGAGAAATGATTCATTGGAAGGAATTGAAACACAACAAAGAGAAGAAGCAGTAGATCACCAACAACATCAACACAAATCTCGTTTTAATCTTTCCATTGGTAATAGGAGGTCGTTGGTACCTAAGTTGTTGTTAAGTTTTTTGCTTTATTGTTTTGTCTTTGAGCATAAAGTATCTTTGTCATTGTTCTAACCTAAGATCGGGTAAATTGGACTAGAGTAAAAATTAGGTGTTTCCACTTGTTGAATTAAAAAAATACACCGAGACCACAAAACACGCAAACCAGCCGCCACGTAATCACCATCAACCTCACCGCACACCACCAACGACAACCACCAACGCCCACCCTCGGCCTCCACCCAAACCCATCTCCAACCACCACCAAAACCACCACAACTCACCCTCCAATCATCACAAATCATCGTCCTCCAAACCGAAATCACTACCAAAAAAACGCAGGAAGTAAAAATAAAGCAGAAAAAAACAGAGATCGGAAAAGGAGAAGGAATAGAACGGAAAAACGAATGCGTGGCAAGAACCACCCTCGCCGGCCACCTCCTCCACAATCACCGAACGACGCCGCCAAGCGGATGGCCGAATGTCATTGTTCCTCTCCCTCTCCCTTCGGGTTCCCCTTCGCAAAGCATCTCTTTTCCTCTCTCGGACTGATCGTCTTTCTCTCCTCTCTCCTCTAAAACCGCGAAAGTCTCGCGGAACTCCCTCTCACTCTCACGCCGTGGAAACCGGCGAGTCTCCCGCCGCCTTCTCACTTTCTCGCGCGCCGCAGGTTAAGGAAAGAGGAGTCCGATTTTTAGGGTTGGCGGTCTTGAGCTTTGGGGCCTATAAGGGGGCCTCCAAAATTATTTACTTGTTTTAATTTATCACCATCTGTTTGTACCCTACCTAATTAACGATACCACCTCCCTTCACTTAAGCCTGGGCCAGATACTCGGGCTCCTCCTATGCGAATTGGGTTTACGTTCTACACCCCCAATTTAGTTATACCACTCCCCGTAACTAGTAACACCCCGTTTTGCAATTTTCATCCTTTTCGCTTTTTTTAATTAATTCTTTCTAACTCAAACACTTTTCAATAAATAAAACTTTGTTAACGGTCATGCGAAGCCTTTGCTTGCATGACCATTAACAATGAGGATTCTAGTGATGATCACTTGGAGCCTTTGCTCAATTGATCATCATGAACGCCTAATTTTTCTATATACTCTCAATAAAAACTTTGTTAATGGTTTTGAAGCCTCTCGCTTGCATAATCATTAACAATGGGGAAACTAGTGGTGATCACTTGGAGCCTTTGCTCAATTGATCATCATGAGCGCTAATTTTTCTAAATACTTTCAATAAATCAAAAAAACTTTGTTAACGGTTTTGCGAAGCCTCTGCTTGCATAATCATTAACAATGGGGAACTAGTGGTGATCACTTGGAGCCTTTGCTCAATTGATCATCATGAACGCCTAGTTTTCCTAAAAAAAACTTTTCATTAAATCGAAAAACTTTGTTAGTGGTCTTGTGAAGCCTTTGCTTGCATGATCATTAACAATGGAGTACTAATGGTGGTCACTTGGAGCCTTCGCTCAATTGATCATCATGAAAGCTCAATTTCACAGTTAATCAAGATACAAAATAAAACCAAAAAACCTAGAACTACGTAGCTTTGAATTCTCCATCGCACCTGGAGATACGTAGGAGCGGATCCCCTCCGTCAAGCACAACAAACTAAAAACATTTTTCCTTTCAAATAAAACCCAAAGCGGCTAACTCTCGTCGAGCCCCGCCAATAAAATTCATTAAGTCTTTTCAAACAGAGGCAAATTTAAGTACTTTTCAAATCAACACTTAAAACCACACGTTTAATTAAAGGTTCCCTTTCAGTAGAAATGAGGTGTGGGGTGCTAATACCTTCCCTATGCTTAACCGAATTTCGAACCTAAATCTTAGGTTTTCCAAAAGACCATTTGCCTTCCAAAAGGTTTTTCTTCAATATTTTCCTTATAAAAAATATTGGTGGCGACTTCATTGTTTTAAAAAGTTGTAAACGAAGAAAATCCTTCGGGGACTTTTTCGGGCGCAACATTACGTAACAAGCAAAAAACAAAAAGAAAAAAATCATTCCACCGGGTACCAATCATTGCACGTACGCGTGCACCATTAATTGCATTGCCAAAAGAAGAAAGCTTTTCCCCCTCGGGTAGATGCATTTGGTAGGTGTGCTCGGATAAACACGATAAGTGTTAGTCCCTATTTTGCTCCTCTAATATTAGCGCTTTAAGCGCTGATCCCATATTGTATCACAGATCACCAAGTTGATCCCTCAGACCCCGAGTGGTCCTTCAGAGCACTACGCTCCTTCAGTGCCCTAAGTGGCCCAGGTCGCAAACGTCGTAGTCGAGCCCGACGGACCTTCCAGACCCCGCGTGGTCCTTCAGACTAGTCGTGTCGACTTAAGACATGGTGGACGCCCTCTATTGGTCAACATATCGATTCGGATCCGATCTTGACCCCTGGCCGCTCGAATATAAAGGCCCTCGCATCGTTAAACTAGTACCGTAGCTAGTTGCGCTCCTTCTTCGCACCACGATGGTCCTTCAAATAAGGCATAGGCGGCCTTCCGGACCAGCAGTGGTCCTTCAGAGCCTTAGTGCTCCTCGCGGACCTTAGTGGTCCTTCAGAGCCTTAGTGCTCCTTCGGACCCCGAGTGGGCTTTCAGAGCCTTAGTGATCCTTCAGATCCCGAGCGATCCTTCATTTTGTTCGCGGTTAATACGCCAAGTGTTAACCGCCTCCGTGTTTATTCTCAAACCTCTATTTCCTCTAAACGGACAAAATTGACGTCTATTCTATCTTTATTTCTATTTCTACTAAAAAAATTTGTAATATATAAATAAAGAGGGCAATTGTTATTATACCCCAATTTTGTCTCGAGTTCTTATATCATTGTAATATTTTTATTTTATTTTATTAAGTAGTGTATGTGCAACAAACGTTTCATGTACTCAAGTAAAAGATAAGTAGCTTGTGCATATCAACCACAATTAATATAAAGATGCATGATTTGATTCTTGTCAATCATCCCACATGTTATTTTCTTTTGACACTCTTTGAGTAATTGAAAAAGCAAGTGAAGTAAAGCATAAGAGCTTACAAAATAAGAACAAAAAGATGAAATACCCAAATCTGCAGCTCTATTGCGAAGGAAAATTCTCTCTCCTTGGACCTCTTTTCGACGATCTGAACGGTGAAAGTGGAGATATATGTCTCACGAACCTACTGTCAAAAATGAAGAAGATCGGACGGTTAACGAATCCGAATCGCACTTTTACGATGAGAGGTTTGAGAAAACGGACCAAAAACTGCAGCTATTGCGAAGGCAATTTCTCTCTCATAAGACCTCGTTTCAACGATCCGAACGGTGAAAGTGTAGATATATGTCTCACGAACCTACTGTCAAAAAAGAAAGACGATCCAACGGTTAACGAATCCGGAATCGCAATTTTACGGTGACAGGTTTGAGAAAAACGGAATTGTGTTTTAAAGGGAATTGCTTTCTACCTTGTTTTAGTCCCACATTGCTCACAAGAAACAAGAGCTCCCTAGCAATTGGATATAAAAGGGGTTGAGAGGTGAAGATTAGAGGAGAGATCATTGGCGGGTTAAGTGATCTTTTGGGTCAAAGCGATAGCGCCCATTTCACTAAAAAAAGCTCTGTCTTTGATCATTTGGACGTTTTGAGCCTGGCTTTCCGATTCTCAAAGCGGTTCTTCTTGATCTTGGAGTCAAAATGGACCAAATAGGAGTTCGGTTTGCTTAGTCCGGTTCGGCACTCGTCGAGTCCAGGTTAGTTTTGTATTTATTTTGTTTATTTTTATGTACGTATTTATTTGTCATTTATTTATAATATAATCTATTTATTTATTTATTTATTTATTTATTTGTTTATGTATATATCTATTCATATTTATTTATGTATATAGTTATTTATTTGTTTATTTATTATATTTTTTTAGCCTAGTCTTTATTAATTATCAGTTTTTGTCTTTTTTTATGCACAAATTAGTTTATTTCTTTGAAAATCAAATAAAAGACTAAGTCGGTTTATCTAAAAGGGTTAGTCATCATCCTAGGACCAATGAAAGTCACATAGTTCAAGAATCCTAAAAATTTATAAAAATATAAATAAATCATTACTCCCAAAAATAAAAGACTAAGTCGGTTATGCAGTAGAGTTAGTCATCATCCTAGGCCAATGAAGTGCATGCGATTCAAGAACCACAAAACTTAATAAACACGAATAAACTATTTTTCCTAAATAAGCGGCTAAGTCGGTTGTACAACCGGGTTAGTCATTATTTTAGGCCAATGAGTTTGCATGACCAAGAACCCTGCAAACTTAATAAATACGAGTAAACTATTTTTCCTAAAAATAGGGGACTAAGTCGGTTGTACAACCGGATTAGTTAGCGTTCTAGAACTAATGAGCTGTACAGTTCAGGAGTTCTAGAATACATATTCTAAAATTAACCCATCTCACAACTCCTTTCAAAAATTCCAAATCATTTTCAAAAAGTAGGGGACTAAGTCGGTTGTACAATCGAGTTAGTCAGCGTCCTAGGAATCAGTGAGCTGTACAGTTCAAGGAATCCTAGGACCCCTACACTAAAAAACACCAACCCACAAACTTTTTCAGGAAGAACTACGTAGCTTTGATTCCTCCATTGCATCCGGAAGTACGTAGGAGCGAGACTCAACCCTCGTCAAGCACTAAAAATCAAAAACTTAAATAAGTCTTTTTCTCTACAAATAAAAGGGTAATTATTAAATAAATCTTAAATTAATTAGACAATAGGATGTCGTGGGGTGCTAATACCTTCCCCACACATAACGACTCCCGAACCCTAACAACGCCTTATCTTAAAACCTAAAGGGATTTTCCGAATTTGCCCTTAAACTAAAATTTGGTGGCGGCTTCCTATGAACCTTTCGAAGAATCCTTTCCCGGATTTTTCGGTCGCTACACATGCTATAATTGATTCGCATCAAGCCAACAAGTTATCACAACTCTTCCCCTTTACATTTGGTTTTTGATCACGAACTTAAAATTTCCCATCTTAGAACTTTTGGATGTGCAATGCACTGTGATGGGTTTTTGAAATATATATCGGATATAAATCTCCATGTATAATACAATATCTTGAGTCAATAATTGGAGACTTGTTTATAGTCCAGTTTGATGATTATCATTTGAAGAATTAGATTTCCCAACATTAGGGGGAAAGAATAAGCAGCTGTAAAAAAAAGAGATCAGTTGGAATGAATTATCATTATCTCATGTTGATCCTCAAACTAAACAATGTGAACTAGAAGTTCAAAAGATAATTCATTTGCAAAGCTTAGCAATTATCTACCAAATGATTCACTGATCCAAAAGTGTGACCAAATCATATATATCAGCTGCTATTGATCCAATAGAATGGATGTCCCTGTTGGACAATCTAATATTGCAAATGAGTCTCAATCGCGCCTGAAGCGTGGTACAGTCCAATAAAAATCCTAAACAACAATGGAAAATCCAATAAAAATCCTCGAACAACAAAAGGAGCTAAAAAAATGGTCCAAGCGAGGATATAGAAACTCTAAAAGAGTATTCAGACATAATTGACATTACAGTTCCAGAAGAACTAATCAGGTACCTGAAAAGTTATGAAATTAATGAGATCTCAATGAATTATGTCAAGAATGAAATACAATGGAACCGAAAAGAAGTCAACGTTGACGATATTTTCACATATAATATAGCGCTAAGTTTGATAATTGATGGCGAGGATCATGAAGCAAAGTCTACTAAAAAATGTAGGTAAAGTGAGAATTAGCCAAAATTGAAAGATGAAATTGAAGTAGAGTTAAACTCAATTTACAAAAGTTTTTGGACCTATAGTCCAAACACCTGAAGGTGTGAAACTAGACGTGTACATATGGATTTTTGTGTGTGCAAAAACAGAATGAGAATGGTGAAATTGTGAGATACAAAACTCGACATGTTGCTCAATTTCGACAAATACTTTCAAGATTTAATTAGCCTTGTAGTGCATGAAGAACTCAATTTTCACAAGATGAATATTGCTACAACTTATTTGTATGACTCATTTGATAGTCATAACTATCAAAGATCCCCGAAGGATTTAATATTACAATGCACACTTTTTGAAATCTCGAGATGATTACTCAAATTGAATCAATCCCTCCATGAGATAATGTAATTTGAACACATATGGTATAATCATCTAAATTTATATTCTAAAGAAGGGATACAAAAATGACATCACCTATCCATATAGTTTTATAAAAGTATTTTTGGAAAGAATTTGCTATATCTGATGGTTATGTTGAGACATAAATATTATCAGAACTCCTGAAGAGCTTCCCATAAAATAAAATAAAAACTATAGACTGTTCAAACAAAGAGATCTAGATGTATGACATCAAATTATATCTGATTGATTTTTGAGGTTGATCCTACAGGTGACCACTACTTGGAAAGTCCTAGAAGGATTCAAGATAAAAGGAAATATCTTTTACTAAATTCTTTTGAGAAAGAATGTCTCATATTGATCTGCAGAAATTATTTAAATTGAGTACATATGAAATATCTCAGTCCTGAAGACTATGAAAGCATGCATGCATATTACCAAATGTTATATCCATTGACATGATAATATTATGTGATAATTAGTAGCAATATAGTTCATTACATACCAAAAGGCATTAGAACAAAGTGGGATGCATATTTCATTTTTGACTATCCTAATGAATAAATTATATTATGTATGTTACACAAATTAACCATGCAGATACAAAGTATTTTTCTGATCCAGATCAAGTCAGATTACAAGTCAGCAATTATTTACATTTGGTGACACTGAAATATCTTTATGATCTATAAAACAATCTATAGTTCTTGCTTCTCTATTTCATGTCCAAATGCAAATAATTCAAGGAAGATGTTTTGAAGATAATACTGATCACAAAGTTCCATTAAAAGAGGATACAATCACAACTGAGAGTAGAGTAGATTGTTCCATATGCACTCAGGGAGAAACTCCAAATATTGAAATTCATATTCTTTAGTGTTGTTTAAATCAGGGGGAGAAAAACTGCACTCTTTTTCCCTTTTCCATGGTTTTGTCCCACTGGGTTTTCCTAGAAAGGTTTTTAACGAGGCAGTTCCCACTGACAGGATATTGTACTCTTTTCCTTCACTAGATTTTTATCCCACTGGGTTTTTCTAGTAAGGTTTTTAATGAGGCATATCCTGATGGACATCCAAGGGGGAGTGTTATGAATAATATTAGTGGATGTCTACTAGCTTTCCTTCTTCCTTCATTACTTCCCTTAGTAGTGTCTTTTATGGTTGTCCATTCACTTGCTAATCTACACCCTATAAATAGGGCTCAATCTTATGTGTAGAGACACACTTGTAATGAGAATGAATAATACCAGAACTCTCTTCATCTCTCATTCTCTTCTTCTCTCTTCTTCATCTCCATATGATTTATCATATTTGTTCTTACTCAAGTTTTGGTTATTTTCATACCAAAGACATATTTATTAAAAATTGGGTGCAAATATAAGGATACTAGTGCAAATTTAAAATTTCAGGGGATTCAAAATGATTTTATATAGGGGTACTAGTACTAATATTTTTTTCAAGGGTTTCAATTGAACCCCCTATACACAAGGTAGGTCTGCCACTGGTGGGGAGAGTGTGCCTCAATAATGTTGAACTAAATGTCTATTTCGATAAGTAATATCTACACTTATTATTAAGTGGTTACGATCGTTGCAGTTTCAAAGTGTTGCCATCAAGCTTGATTGGAAAGCGGTAGTTGATGGGGTTGGAGGAATATGTAAAGCGGTTATTGAGTTTGGCTCTATTATTCGTGTATGTACTTCGTTATTATCATATCTAAGAAACTTCAAAGTTAGTTTCATTCGGAGGCAAGATAGCTTGTGGCTCATACGTTAGCTAGAGCTTCAAGGGACTGTGCTAGCTCCCACGTTTTTTATTTGAGTCCAGTTTGTATTACGAATTTGATTATTAATGAAATGAGCTTAAGTTTTTCTTTGTAAAACAAAAGTAATGTGTAGTTTAGTAATTTTAGTAATTTACTAACAGGTACAAATATCTGTGGTCACAGATACCATTATATTTGTCTCGGTATCCATGGGTAGTTGAAATATTTGTTTCTTTTATCCTCGGGTACCATTAAATTATATGCCCTTCAAATATCAATCTCTAATTACTACTATTATACAAGAGAATAAATTAAAAAGAGTTTTGATTTTTGATTACCCTTCAAATATCAATCTCATTTAATACCCAGAAACAAAGGATACATGCGCAAACATGCATGTCCTTAGACAAGTTTCTTACCCTAGACACCTCTCTCTCTATTTCAAGTTTCTTCCTTCTCTTTTTTCCTACTCATTTACCGGAAAGGGGTGATTTTGGGTCATTTTTTGGCTTGAAATCCTCCACATCGGTTTCCTTCTACTTTTTACCTAAATAAGTGGCTATCACATAGATCTAGTTTTGTTTTTTGTTTTTCTTTGATTTTGTCGTCCGAGTGCGGCGTTGTGTTGTTCGTCATCTTGGTGTGGCGTTGTTTGCTTTTCCGTCGTGTTGAAGTGTTTATTCGGTTCAAATTTACAAATCAACTTCGATCAGTTACAGATCCAACTAATGATTTGGACGTCAATGTTGTAGATCCGGAAGCATGGGTATTTCGGTCACTTTGATTTTGTCATATTTGTAGGCATTCGCCATTTTACACTATTAACATAGGTGCCGCCGTGATGTGGTGGTCAATTTGTGTATTCTCCCCTTTCAAAATATGGACATTGACACTTAATCACTTCGCTCATCAGGTTCATCGGATTCATCCTCGTTGAGATTAACAAGAATGTGGTATGGGCATGAGTTATGTTCAACTCATTAGTATAAACAACATTATAACTGAAGTAAATGGATTACACAAAGAGATGTAAATACTAAAATTTTCCACCAATCTTCTAGTATTAGAAGAACCAAAAACAAAATTTTGATGCTGAATTTACTACTCAAACGAATTTCCATTATAGGTTCTTGGAGTGCTACAGCTACTTTAAAAGATAGGGCAGTCTTAACAAAGTTTCATAACATAAGTAAAGCAGTTACTTGTTCTGAAAGTTACTATGAGTTACTACCACCTAGTAAAATTCTAAAGTGGTTTTCAACTTAGAAGTTTCAGTGTGAAAAAGACATCATCAACAAAAAAACATGCTGTTTATGACTTTTTCTTCAAGACGAGGTAACTCAGGTACTTCAGACACACTAGTAGAGCTGAATCCACTGTAGCTCGAAGAAGCATCAAACTCATCAAATTTCATAAACTTTCCCATCTGAGCAGCTGCAAGGTGAGCATAATATATTGGTGCAACTGCAACAATACGAAATGTACAACTTAATTAATCCAATTATTTTGAGCAATTTATGAGCAAAAAGGTTGAAAAGATAAGTTGAAGCAAGCTAGTAGAAATTATACCTATTGACACAGCAGATGTGCTCCTTTGGTACCTGTAAAAATTAAGATCTTAAATTCAATAGCTTGCTAAAGAGTAAGGGCTAATGAGACTATGTTTTGTGAGTTTGAAGTTTTTTGTGCACTAAGACCCGGCCTATTGAAGCAGGAGCTCTACCTACTACTATCTCGGTATTATCCGAGGCAAGGTAACGGTACATAACATGCACAAAACCAAGTTGACATACTTACACATAACATAGAGAATGCACTAATTCTTGTAAATTATCAGCTGAGAACCCAATTTCATCATATAAAGCATGGTAATGCGTAGGTCGAGTTGTTCCCTGTTTGGAAAAAGATACAAATAATTGTCACATTGAGGTTCATGTCATATTAGGAATATCTATAGGTAAACATCTAGATATATGACATAAATAAATTTGCTGACAAAAAACCAGTTTAAATTCTACTTTGACAATGATACTTACAATCCTCCCAGCATGAGCACACATATAGAAATCATTGTTCTTGGGATGACATATAGTGTTGTCAATTACAGTTCCTGTAGACAAATAAATAGAGGATTAAAAATTTAAAATAATTAGCAAATCATCAATTATTTTGTGTTGAACTTTTTCTGTACAAATGACTAACCAGCTGGAACATTTTGGTTGGAAGCATTGAAATCAAAGAACCTAGTATGATGGTTCTTTTGTCCCACAATCAAAGTGAACTTTGGAAACCAATTTTCATCCAAATGTTTGCATGCCTACAAATGTAATTTCCATAATAAATTCAGTGATTCAGGAGTGTTAGAATGCACCTATTTCAAATTAGCCGGACAAAATAAGGGTATAACAGTTAGCAACAATCATGAGTGAGAGTTCGAGAGTGTCAAGGAATGTGCTGCTAGCACCTAGCTATATTTCAAATTTACGTCAGTAAATATATACCTTAATGATATCATCCAATTCAATGTTCAGGACCTGGTTGAATTGTGATTCACTCACTCCATCCCTAAAAGAAAACACATGATAGCAACAATAGGGATAGAAATTTGCATCAGATTTCTATAACACAGTGGAAGATCAAAAAAAATTCCTAACAAAATATTCAATCATATAGTTGTAAACAGACCTAAAGATTATGATATGTTTAGGCCTCCTCTTATTTGAAGTTCTGTAGAAGTCGATAAGCAGCTCCCTTTAAGGTGAAACAACAAAATGAATTAGAGTATAAGCATAAAAGTATGTGGAACTGTAAACTATCATCCTCATTATAAAGTACACACCTAATGATACCATCATCTTCAGTATCAGATTTAGGCTTGAATAGAGATGAAATCATCTCTACTTTGGATGATTGAGTGCTAACAGCGGCTCTCTATAACGAGATATGAATGGCCAATATCTTGAGCTCACAACCTGTGTATATGTAATTAAAAAAAATACAAGCTAACCATTGTGAGTTTATGCTACTACTTGAGACTATAGCACATTCATAGTAATTGTGGTGCAAGAACGGATATCATACCGCAGCAATAGATGGAGTGCTTGATTGACCTGGAGATCCATGTGAAACATCCATTCCGATAATCAAGGTAGGTTCACTAGAAACCAACGGTATGGAATGCTCACATTCGGTTAACAGAAAGGAATTTATCCCACCGAGCTGCTTGAAAGAAATTCAATGTTATAAGAATAAAACATAGGCAGCTAGTTGTCTTTCAATCCTAGTGTACATGATTGAAGACGTGTCTGGTGTCTACGTGTGTGTGTGTGAGTGTCATGTTCAGTGTCTGTGTCATTGTTTCATAAATGTTGAGTTATATATACCTTTGCATTGATTTTCAAAAGAACATTAGTAATGTATTGATCTTGAATTCTTGATGGAGGAACAATACATTGTGTTGCAATACCTTTCTCAGTAAGGCATTTCCTTTTCCAAGGACCTATATTCATAGATATTACACATGTTATTAGGATTTCTTGGTAAGAAACAACAGAACAAGTTAATGGAACAATGATGAGAAAAGCAACAAATATGTTGGTCCTACCATAAATGTCACAATTCTTGCTGATAGGAAGAATACACAATAGAAGTTGAACTTCATTCAATTTAGGAAGCCTGGCATTTAGAATTTCATACATTCTCTCAACCCTTACAGATGCCGGCTCATTCCTGAAGCGACCATTTTCTTCAAATGTGCCTAATGGAGCATCTAAGTGCTACATAAGAAACCAAAACGTGAAACATAAGTAGAGTAGAACAACAAAGGAGTGTATTATCTGCTGCATAATTTTCTGAAAAACTTACCACCCCTTTCTTTTGAGCACAATTTTGAAGCATATGCAATAGCTGTCTTATATCACATCTAGATGAGAAGTTTACAATTGCCCATCTCTCAATCCTCTTAGGGTCAACAAGTTTCTGAATATAACAATGTAGTCGTAAATAACCTTAAAACGACATGTATTGTGAAACAGATAGAGTAAACAATAACAATAACAATAATAAAAGTCAACCTTATTGTTGAAGTTCCATAACCCATTGTTGGGAAAAAAGTTCTCCCTATTTCCAACTACAAGCTGCAAAACAATACATAGAAAATCAGCAGTGCTTTGAAAGCCAAAATTTCAAACCAAATGCGAAAAAAGCAAGAGCATAATAACACATACTTTTGGAGGAGGCAGGACGCGACCCTCGACTTTCATAAAATCCTTCTCAATGGTAATCCCAGAAGAGCAAAGCATAGGCTCACTGTCATATCTCATGCTTCCTAAAGACTGCAAGAACATTAACAATCATTTAGAGCGTGTTTGTTTGCGCATTGAAGTACTCTTAAACGTGAGTTTATACAGACTCTGCTAGTTGTAGCGTACGATAATCTATCGTACCGTTTGCAAAGCTGCTTTTCTCTCATTTGGTTTTTTCCTTGACTCCCCAATCAGTTGAGACCTTTGCTTACTTGATAGTGCCTTAGTGTACCTTTGCAATGGTACCAACGTGCATAGCTGCCAAAAAAAATATGAAAAATATGAAGCAGAATATTTTCTGAATAAAGTCTTTTAAACCACTTGACTTATGATTCATTACCTCCAAGGGAAAATAAACTGGGTGCTTTGGTTTGCCAATATTGATGCAGGGAAAATCAGCGGAATAACACAATTCGATCTTTTTAACGTGTTTATAGTACTCATAAACAGTCGTCTCACTAAATCGCATTTCACCATTTTGATCCTTTCCTTGCTTTAACAGAAATCTGGAATAGACAAATGAGGATGATCATGAAAAAGGATATTCAAATGAGTGTCAATGATGCTGAGCTATTTGGACTAACTTACTTTTGTGTTCTGCAGGGATTCTCACTCAATCCTGTGATTTTGTACTCAATATTATTGGCCTTGATTCTGAGATTTTTCAAAGTGCGTTTCGCCTAAATATAAACATGATTAAACAAATCAAATTTCATAAACACAAAAATCATGAAACTGTATAGTTGGATGGAATATCAAAATCACCTTGGCCCAATCAATCATGTTTGGATGATTAACATTCTGGTTCATGAGAAGGAAGTCGACAACAGGACCAGGCTTTAAGAGCAATGTAGTTGACACATCTTTGAAGAAATGGCAACAAACAATCAAATCATTAATAAGTCTGTTAATAGTTAGTTTAGAGTTAGTTAGGTTAGTTATCATTGTTAGTTATTTTTGTTGGAAATCTTACCAACATTGAGAGATAAACCGACTTGTGTAGCCCGAAAGCTCGAATGCAAACCACTACAAACTTGGAGACCACCTTCTGGTCTACTTAAATTCCTTGGATCATCAACAAAGAAGGATTGGCGAATAAGGAGATATCCCCTACAAAAAAAGAATCAATGTAATGAAACGTGATTTCAATTTTCCAAGCAATGAAAACTATATCAACCTTTAGATAAACATACTTCTTAGATGCATGCTGCCTTAATATAATGTCAAGAACCCTCAAAGCTTCCTGAGAGTGCCCAGAATCTTGACCACGTAATGCACTTGCAATTGAATGTAATGGAATTTTTGCTGCATAACTGATGTCAACCTTAAAGGTTTTCGACCGCGATTCACGCCTCATTTTCTTGGTTGCTTCATCAGGATTACTAAAGCTTCCACCATTACTTCCAACTCTGAAAACAATATGTCATGTGGCTAATTAACACAAAAGCATATGAATATACGTAGCGCTGACACTTCAGATTGAACATGTCTATACCAGTGTCGTGTCTCACACACATCATGTGGGATACCGATATCAACACTTCAATTACTATCATTTTCTCGAATTACTATCAGTGTCTAGATGTGTATATCAGTGTTGTGTAGTGTCGAGTGGCCTTATCTATATTGGTGCTTCATAGATATGAACAGAACATAATCACTTTGTTGATGAAAGTAAACACATCATGTTTACCTCTTTGATGAAACTTCCTCTAACACGACAAGAAATTCGTGTTTGGTGTGTTGTAGAGAACCAAGTGTGAATAAACTCTTCTCGCAATCATATGCGAAATTTATGTTTTTCAACACATCATATGTTTCACAGAGTTTATCTATCACCTTTCTCCCCACACCCTTAACTTCAACTGGTTGTCCATCTTGATAACTCAAGGCAACCTAACCATGCAACCAAAAAATACTTAATAATTTATTATACAGTATATATATAGGTTAGAATGAGAAGGACATACATTATAATGATAGAAGAAACCATCATTCTTTGCTAGCCTAATGCTTAAATGGTTAGCTAGAAGTTGTATCTTGCGTCCTTTGGATCCAAGACCTCTCCTAGCCATTGGCAAAAGTGTCTTTCTCTTTGGCTCAAATGTTTCCAATTTTGCAACAATGTTTTTTGATTCCATTTCTTAAATCCTGTTCAAAAGTAAAACTCAAAGTATTAGAAGCCTTTTTATTTTGTTGTCAAATTTTTATTTAGTTGGAATGTGCTTATGAAAAACAATGTATGGATGTAAAAACTAAAAAGCAAAATTACCTAAACAAAATAAGGAAATTCAAGTAGATTCTTTATTTAAAAAAATAATCGAAAACAAAAGTAAATGGAAAGTTCTATTCTCAGTGTTTTTCAAAATAAGGAAAAGAAAAAGAAAGATTAGGAAGATGAAAGTTGAAGAGAAATTTGCAAATCATCAAAAAATAAAAGAAAGAACTTTTCAAGAATGTAAGAACACAGAGCAGTAAAGTTGAAAATCAAGAGTTCACCAAGGATATGAAACTAACCGTCAAGAACAACAAAGATACACACAGGCAGCTAGTAAGTAAAAAGGAAAAGAAAATGGAAAATAATATAACAGTAAAAGGAAGATGAAAACTTGGGAAGCAAGTTTGTTCTTATCAAAGACAGAAGAAGAAAACAAAGAAAAGAAAGATGAAGAGTTAGAGAACAAAACCTGAAAAGTGATGCAGCGAGAGCAAATCAGAGAGATGATGGTTTGGTTTGGTCACTCTCTCTCTCTCTGAATTGCTTTATGTGATGATCACTCTGCAATTTTGTGCGCACAGCCACACTACAAAAACGAAACGACCATATATTCCATGACAAATTAAATCTTGACACGTGTCCAGCTCTTGATTCTGTCTCTCTCATTCTTTTTTGTCAACTTTTTTTTTGAATTTTATTTTGTTTAAGGGGTAAACAGTCATTTCGGTCTCTCAATGTGTGAAGTAACGTCACTATAGTTTTTGAATGTATCGAAATTGTGAACACATTCTCAAGTGTTTCTTCAATGAGTCATTTTTGTCCTTAAATGTGTTTTTTGTTGGTCATTTTAGTCATCAAATGTGTTTTTTGTTGATTTATTTAGTTCTTAATATTATTAAAAAATGACGTATTTACAATTTTGATACATTTGGGGACTATAATGACAGTGTCTGACACATTAAGGGACCAAAATGACTATTTATCTTTTTATTTTACTTCAGCCAGCTACTACTACCTCTTGTACTTACGAAAGCAGATTTCCTATTGTGGACGGTCTGAATTAGAGAGAGAAGTGTTTTTTTTCTCTAGACCGGACGGTCCATGCTAGCGCAGAAGCTTTTAACGAGAGACATCATATTAATTTCTTTTGGTTTAAAAAACATTTATTACATTTAATTTTTACTTGGAGTTCTAAATATTATACTACCGTGGATTCATTTATAGGCAAAACAACTAACCTCAAACATATTATGAAAGTCAATTATATTCTTTAAATGTTCTTGATTTCATACAAAAATAAACTAATTTTATTAATATACTCTTATTTTTACGGAATGTACCGTACTCTTAGTAGTAAAAGTAGAATTAAATAAAGATATTTGTATAATAAGACACATTTATAAAGTTGAGTTATTACTTGACATTTGTTTATATTTGAGTCCAAAAATATATGTACTTTTTGCGTTACTGAGTCGAGAAGGAGTACCATAATGTTAAATACTATTTCATAGAAAAGATAAAAGACTTTCATAATGAATAAAGATAATCAACACAGTTGGGTTAGTGGTATAAGCTATATTAGAATTCGACCCGTTTGGATCGGCTTATTTGAGCTTATCTACTGCATAAACACTTGTGAGATTGCTTGGGAGAGCTTATGAAAACAACTTATATCATGTTCATAAGCTGTTTACAGCTAATTTTCATAAGCTCTTCAAGATAGCTTATGAAAACAGTTTATAGCTTATAGAAAAATAGTTTAATATTATCTTATATTTTATTATAAAAACAGTTTATGCATAAGCTCTTATACAATAAGCGTTTATGCCATAAACGCTTAATTAAACTGTTTATCCAACCAGGCCCTTGGTTCTCCTTGACCTAATAGAAAAATCCTGAAAAGTAAAGAAGGGAGAGGAATGCAAGACAAAATCAGAGATTTGGTTTGGCGACTCTCTCTCTCTCTTTTGTTTTGTGCAAGTGTGAATTTGTAATGACAATACAGAATTGCTTAAGAATTGTTTTAGAGTGTGTTCTCAGTGCAATTTCCACATTTTGCTTTATTAAGGTGCATCACCAAACTAATTGACAATGGTACTTAAGAATTTGCATTTATTTTATTTCATTTTGTTTCAGCTAGCTACTACTACCTCTGGTACTTACGGACCCTAGTGTGTGTGTGTGTTGCACCAGCAAAGACAGTATGATTTAAAGAGAGGAGTATTCACTAGAGAACAGTCAAACACATCTTGAGGTATTTGGCTAGCACCTACAGCAAGGTCTCCTACCGCAACCAACTTCTAGTTATGTTCATGTGTCGCTTAGAGCCTATAGTGGTTCAAATTGGGCCAGTGACCTTGATGACAGAATATCTACATATGATTCATGTATCTTTCTTGAACCAAATTTCATCTCCGGGAGCTCTAAGAAACCGTCTCTAGTAGCAAGATCCAATGCAGAAGCAAAATACAGAGGACTTGCCAATGCCACAACATAGTTACTTTGGGTTCAATTCCTGCTTTGTGAGCTAAACTTCAAATATCATCCGCTTGTTATACTCTATGATAATCAGAATGGAGTCTCTATTGCACACAACCTTGTGCTTCACTCTCGGACCAAGCACCTAGAACTAGACATCCACTTTGTTCGAGAACAAAGCCTTTGCCAACAACTCAATTTCAAGATGCCAAAACAAAGCCTTTGCCCACAACTCAATTTCAAGATCTCAAGCACAAATTAACTCAAAGTGGTGTCTCCCCCCCCCCAAGTTTGACGGAGGAATAATAGTAAATAGCAAAGAAGACAAAGCAGCAGGCACATGAACCTGCATCAGTGCCACGACAATATTCCTTCGGACAGTTAATGTGCATTGTGTTAGTATATAATTAGATTTGCTGCTAGGATATATGCCATCAACAAGCTAGTTAAATCACAACAGTTGTATAAATGCTCTTGTGTATCTGATCTAACCAAATTCAATGAATTCAGTTGAGATTAAATCTCAATCTCTTTATGGTGAACTTATTTAAACATGTATTTTGATGTCAATTTTCGTATTTAAATACCACAATTGCATATTTGAAACCCTCTAGCATTGAATGCAATATGATTTTGTTCCCGATATCTCAATACTTCAAAAAATATCTCTTTTATTATCCGTAAGCAGAATGACATGTGTCACTTCAAAGTTCAAACTCACAACGCGGCGCCGCCTTGATTCAAACTCAAGACGTAGTATTTGGCCTAATAATTTAAAAATTACCAGTTGAACTAAGCTTTACGAAAAATTAAATAATATTTCAAGATAAATAAACATTAATGTATGTATCTATATTACATATCTTATGAAGTGGGCATACAGTTATCAAAATTAAAATATAAAGAGACGTAAGTTGTTTTTATTTCAAAATAAATAAAGTCTTTAATTTACCAAAAAATAAATGATAAAGACATTAGTTTTTTCAAGTCCACAAAATCTATAGTGTAACTTTAAGGGTGTGTTTGAATGAAAAGAGAAAAAGAGAAGAGAGAGTGAAGGAAGAGACAAATAGGTGAGAGAAAAGTTATATCTCGTAATTTAGTTGGATAGAAAGAAAAATGAGAGAAATGATACTACTTTTAAAAAGACAAAAGCACCCTTATGTTTGATTTAATTTTTAATTTAATTAACTTGATAGTTATTTTAATTATTTAGTTAAATTAGCTAAATAATTATTTTAATCATTTACTTTAATTAGCTAAATCTTTATTTTAGTTATTTAATTCAATCAAATAATAAAAGAATTAAAAAATTAAGGTGATAAAGTGAGGATAAAATGATAAAAGCATAATCGTTGAACATTTTCTCCCCACTTTCTTTCCATGGTTGAAGAGATTGTAAAAAACACTAAAACAATCGTCATGCTCTCACTCTTTCCCATTTCTCCTCTCTCAACCAGACATGATAAAATCACTCTCTTCCCTTACTCTCACTTCCCTCTTTCATCTCAAACAGGCATACCCTAAATGACACTTGAATTTTTTTTGAATAATAGGCGACGATAACTAACAGCATGCATAAACTGCATTGACATTAATGAAAACTACAAAACTTTACCAATAAAGATCCCCAATAAGATTCAACAATGAAACTCAAAAGCCAAAACTTGAAACCAAATTATTGTACCTATTGTACTATTTATGTACAATTTTTAAGAAATACTATCTGACTATCACAGAATAATAGTGAAAAGAGTCAACTATCCTAAGATTAGAGTGTAGGGGGATCCAGAATTCAATGCCAATGTGGTCAACTGCAAAATTATTTATTCTTGGGCCCACCAAACTTCTCTGCAATGATGGGACGAACATCATCCACATCAACCAGTTTCTCTAGAAAGGGGAGCAAAGACATCAGAGCAGAATCAAAAGGATCGTCATACCAACTCACAATAGGAATCCCATTGTTAACTTGTAACTTGAACACCTAATATATTATGAACATGATAGAGTTGAAGTTTCAGTATCATAAACCAGGCATAAAAGACCAGAAAAATGTAAAAAAAATTGCTTATGGCCACAAATCAATCATGATATTCCCAATAGAAGAAAATATCTACTCATGAACATTGCAAGAAAAATCCAATTAATCATCCAAAAATGGCATTTTTAAGTAATTACATCATAAATTAAGTGATAAGTGATACCACAATGATGTAAACCTCTGGTCAGTTTTAGGTAGGTTCATTGAATAACTCATGTATGTGGTTTATATTATAGACCAGATACATCTATTCAATGAACCCAAAACTGCTTTTTTCTCTAATATATACGAGGGAGTACCAGATATGCAGCAAAAGGTTCATGAAAGAAATAAAGGAAGAAGACCATGAAAATATGAGATTCTGAGAACATGAAGACCAAGGAAATACCTGTGGAGTGTTGTCGATTATGAAGACTTTAGCCAGGTCAATTCCAAGAACTGTCAAATCTTTGATGTAAGAGCCGTTTTCGAAGATGCATGAGTCTCGGTATACTCGTCGAGAAAAAAGCTTTTTTTCAGGATCAAGAACATCCAGCAATTTTGCAGCATAGAGGCTTTTACTGGCCGTGAAAATGATGATTTCAAACATCTGTGATACTTTCTCCAGGAAATCACGGAGAAAAGGCCTCTTTCGTACATATACAGTGTACTCCTTGTCCAGCATTATTGGAATCGTGAAGTCAGCACTATCAATTTTCTTCCCCATGGAAGAGTGGATCAGCGTTTCTGTTAAAGCAAACCAACTATTATACATTTTGGAAATAACAAGGTTCCAGTGGAACAAATAAATAGACAAGAACAAGGTTAAAAGCACAATAGCAGACAAAGATGAAATAAAATTACCATCCAAATCAAGAACAAGGGTAACATTCTTCCTGATGCTCGTTTCCTTGCTTACTAGTGCAGGCAACAAGTTAGATTCATCTGATATTTCTAGAAAGTTTTTAATGAATGCCTCTGGATCGGAATAATCTACTCTTTCTGAATCAAGCTGACTGGACCTGACATCAAGTTCTTCAGTAACTGGCTTGGCCTGATGGCATAATATATTGAACCATGAAGTATCAGGCATCGGCTGAAACTCTTCACAGGATCCTACATTATGGTAATTTGCTTCTTCCATCGTGCCCTCAAGGGTGGGAATATCGTACATCGAATTCGTCTCGACAAAATCAATATCAGAAAGCGCATTCAGGTTGCAACTATCATCAAATACACAGGAAAAAAAATTCAGAGATGCTTCGTCCACATAAGAGTTTAACATTTCAGGCATTTGATAGTTGGTGAAGTTATTGGTGTCCACTTGAGGTGTCATAGTGATTTGCTCCCTACAAACTGCAATGAGACCAAAGTCAACACACTTGTTACAAACAGAAGTGCACTAGAGTAGTATTGGTAATAAAAAAACAATTATACTATGTAAACATCATTCTCGAAAGAATGCTACTAGGAGCCACCTGTGGAAAGGGCATTAGGATATGCTAGAATTAAACTAATATAGCTACGTCATACGCACGTATTTAACCTTTGTCAATTTGTATCTCCATATCTTTTGGTTCGACTAGGGAGATGCTTCATCTTCAACTTTTATATTTTTCATTTAATCTTTACTTAGGTTTCTTCGTCATCTCTCAAAAAGAGAAAGGTATGTTAATTGCTAACCAGTATGGTTTCAAGTGGGTTACCTGCTTCAAATAGGTTACAGTGGGCATCATCAGACCTATTAAAATAATAGAACAGTGAATCTGAACTTGAAGGAACAGAAAACGGCAAAGAATCCTGCCATAACAAAATCACCATGAGTAATGTGAAGCAAAAAGAACATTGACACTTCTTTTTCAAGACTATAATAATTAGTCGCTAAATTATATTGCAATGGACTGATTTTCATTACATAGAAAATTCCAAGATCACAAACCAAAGTTAGTGGCTTCTACTCACTAACAGGTACAACTGAATCTTAAATTAGATATGCACGCACAGAAAAAAGAAAGGTCAACGAAGTGATGAAATAGAAATAACTTCGAGATAACTGTTCATACTGAAATTCCCAAACCATATTACAAGACAAAGATGCAGGCGCAATAATTTTTTTTTACTGTTTACACAATAACGATCCTAGATCAAAGACATGAAGTAATGCTTTGAGCAGATGTCGTAATTAGATGCAACACTCAACTATAAATATTCACACAAGCAGTACACAGAATCTTAGGTTACATGATTTCCACACAATTCAAAAAACCAAATGAATATATCAATTGAACAGGTTACTTGATTTCCACACAATTATATGCATATATCAATTGCATATAAAAACTTGCATCTGATGGCACACATGAAGTCAAGCTCAAAGTTCAAATTAGGGCCAATAGTGTTAACCATTAGCAATATTCTTGTCACCATTTACTCAATTCGTACTTCATGCCCCTGCCCCCCACAAAAGAATGAGAGTTGTTGTTTACATAAATCATTATTTGCAATCATGTTGCAAGCATGTAGCATTTAATGTACAGAAAGACAACTAGTTCATATCATATAGATGCACGAAATGAAGTTGAGCCTTACCATTTCCGCTGCAAAATCCACTAAATCTGAACAACCATTAAATGAAAGACCGTCCTGCTCTACAGTTGTATCTATATTAGATGGCATTTGATTTTTTTCATTGTCATGCTCCTCCTTAGAAGATTCTTCATTTATGAAAAAATCTACAACAAACAAACACATCAAACTAAATAATAAGTAGCTTAGGTTGCATTATATGAACATAAAATATACCATAAAAGATGGATTGCATTTTTTTGGTTCTCTCTATTTAAGAGTCTTGAAGCTTACCACCATTGTGAGATGTTTCCCTTGAGATAGCTAAATTTTCCATTTCATCAGCTACTCTGACCATGGAACAACCACCATTGTGAGACGTTTCACTTGATATAGTGAAATTATCCATTTCATCAGTTACTCTGACCATGGAACAACCACCATCATGAGATGTTTGGCTTGCTACAGCTAAATTATCCATTTCATCAGTTACTCTGACCATGGAACAACCACCATTATGAGATGTTAAGCTTGATATAGTTAAATTTTCCATTTCGTCATTCACTCTGACCATGGAACATTGTATTTTAGATCTTTTATTTGATTCCTGAGACACATGGAGATACCTCCCATCTCTTTTGCAAGTTGTAGTTGATTTAGCCTTCATTTTAAAGACTGGCATTAGTGATGGGCTTCTGAAGAAAGTCTACGGTCGATTCAATTTGTCGCTTGCATCTAACCTCTAAGAAACAAAAATAAAATGTAAGTCATACAAAACATGCATGCATAAAATGAAATGAAAAAAATGGATCAAAGACAAATACTACTAAACTACATAATGTTTATGGAGTCATATCAATACAAAGTAATTGGCACTTAAGTGCATTAAAATCAAGAAAATGTTTTAAATTACTGGTATTTCAAAAACACATTTCATTCACATGAGGTACACGCCACCACCATTGAATAAAAAAGTCCCTACCTGTCTATCTCAGGCTTGTTCAATTCAAATTTCAAAGTTGTGAATATCAGAGAAGTTATAGACCTTTCTAAGAAATTGTGTCTCCAAAACTCTAAAGTGTGAATGTGTGTGCTAGTGTTTTAAATCAGTCAAACACCATTTGAGTCAAAACTATCTAAAGTTTTCCCTCTTCACACTTTTCAAGATAGACCTTAAAATCAAGACAACTTCCAATGATAAGCATAAGAACATGGCACCTATAGTAATAGTAATAGTAATGACAATGAAAATCAAAAACTACAAACGCCAAGCTTCCAAGTTATAACAACCCCTCCAAACGTCGAAGTCAACTAATCATAGTTCATATTGGCAATGCCTAACCGTCAATATGACCTACATAAAAGGTGGCTTAATATGATTTGCAAGGGCATCTAAAGAAATTGTCCAGCCCAGTTCAGACCTTAGCAAGGACATGTGACAAGAGTAATCAGATTCCCACGCGTGTTCATCATCCAATACCCCTTCTCTTAACCTCCCCCAAGTTTGCAGGGTAGTGATGCAGCTGCCATTACAGTTGCAGGTACCACAAAAACTTCAAAGTTGTGCTCAAAATTGTACTTGTGTACTACAGTTTAAAACCTCAAACAGCCTTACCAAAAATAAATCGTACAACTTATTATGTCCATAAAAAATACTACACTCAACTCCAAAACAGACACACCCAATATTAAAAAATAAAATAGTCAAAATTGCATATTTTTAAATTTTAAATACGAAAATTTAAATTATTTAAGTTTAAATATCTATTTTAAATTTCACCAAAAAAAGTAAAATTTTTAATCTAAGATACAATACCAAATATGCAAAAGAAAAAATCCCAAAAAGATTTATCTCTAGAAAATATTCATCCATCAACGATCCCGTCTTTTCATCATATCAATTTTCAATTATTAAAATTAAATATCAACCTAATTTAAGCACTTTCCTGCTACTCACTAAAACAACCACAAAACCCACCAAAACAAAACGAAACCTAAAAATACAACAAAATTTAAAAAAAATAAAAATAATCACTTTTACCATTAAAAATATCAGGTTCGATTCACAACCCTTCGCTTCTTTTACCTCTCTCTCCCTTTCACTCCGAAACCAAACCCATTAACAGTAATCACAACAATCAGGTTTAAAAAAATTAAAAAAAAAATCACCAAAAAATAAAAGCTAAATTGCAACCTAACCAAAACAAAAAATCAAATCAATGAAAAAAAAATAAAAAAAAAATTCATAAGAAACCACAATTAAGCAACGACATAATCAAACAAACCATAATTCACACAACTTCACAAAGAAAAACCAAGAAAAAAAAATCAAAGCAAGAAAGAGAGGCAAATTGAAATTGAAGTAAACAATTAAGCAAACGATAATTCAGCAAAGTATGAATTGATGAAAACGGGAAAGAGAAAAATTAGGGAACAGATACCTTCAATTTCGCTTTCTCGCGCTCTCCCTCTCTCTCTCTCTCTCTCTAAAAATCACTTTCTCTCTCTTCTTGAGAGTATAGAAGAGAGGTATGGGTGAGTCAGAGAAGCGAAAAGGGGGTCAATAGAATGTTGTTTTGTTGCGAGAATCTCTCTCTTTATATACTCTAGTTTTAAACTGAGGATGAGGATCAGCTTGAACGCTCAGGATTTAACGTCGTTAGAAGGATGGTGAAATCTAACGGGTTAGGTTGAAGACACGTGTATAATACGGATGCACACACAGATATAAGTTTGAGAGTCCTGAAAGAAGTAGGAATGGCGGCGACAGGTGTCGTTGTTCAGTGGTCCCTTGGGTTCTTATTGGGCTTTTTATTGGCCTCAAATTTGGTAGACCCAATTCTATAACAAATAAAAAATATAAATAAATGACACAAAAAAGAAAATTAAATAAAACATATTAAGAGAGGGAAGTAAGTAAAGTACAAATTCTACTAAGATAACTATCTTAACAGAAGTTAGAAAAAATATAGCTCTTAGTTTAGTTTCTTAGTAACTAAGATAACTATTTGAAAATAAAAATATTTGGTCAAAAAAAAAGTTTAAAAAAATTGGTCAAAAAAAAGTTTAAATATATTAAAAAAATTAAATGTCATTTTAGTTTCTACGAATATAACAAGTTTTGATTTTAATTCTTGTAAGAAAGAAAAGTTTTCTCTTTTTCGATCTCGAGCAAAAATCTAACAGTTTTATGAAGTTTTTTTTTAGATAAGTAAAACATATTAAGAGAGGGAAGTAAGTAAAGTACAACTTCTACTAAGATAAACTATCTTAACATAACTTAGATAAAATATAGCTCTTAGTTTTTTTTTCTTAGTAACTAAGATAACTATTTTAAAATAAAAAATTTGGTCAAAAAAAAGTTTTAAAAAATTGGTCAAAAAAAAAAGTTTAAATATATTAAAAAAATTAAATGTCATTTTTGTTTCTACGAATATAATAAGTTTTGATTTTAATTCTTGTAAGAAAGAAAAGTTTTCTCTTTTTCGATCTCGAGCAAAAATCTAACAGTTTTATGAAGTTTTTTTTTAGATAAGTAAAACATATTAAGAGAGGGAAGTAAGTAAAGTACAACTTCTACTAAGATAAACTATCTTAACATAACTTAGATAAAATATAGCTCTTAGTTTTTTTTTCTTAGTAACTAAGATAACTATTTTAAAAAAAGTTTTTTGGTCAAAAAAAATAGTTTAAAATATTTGGTCAAAAAATAAAGTTTAAGTATATTACCAAAAAAAGTAAATGTCATTTTAATTCCTATAAATATAACGAGTTTTGATTTTAGTTCTTTTAAGAAAGAAAAGTTTTCTCTTTTTCAATCCCGAGATAAAAAATCTAACACTTTTATCAAGTTGTTATAGTCTTTTTCGCTTTTCTCTTACATTTTTTTTTTCTTTTTACTTTACTTTTACCTTTTACAAGATTTTGACTTTTAATTCACTTATTTTTCTTTATATATCTCGTCTATCATCTTTTTATCCCATTTCTTCTCTCTATTCTATTTTTCTCATAAACAATTCTTCTCTCTCTCTTATCACTTAATTTTTGTTTTTTTACCTAAATTTCAAAATTTTCTACTATAAATTTACAACTATCTAATCTAATCTAAATTTATACAAACACTATTTTACTAAAACTATCATCTTGTTGAACAAATTTATCACCTCAAAATTTTAATTTTTCTCTCCGAAATCTATATGTGCTCTCATGTCTCTATATTTATACTAATTTAGATTTATTGTTTTTTCCACATTCATAAATAAATGTTTCTTACTCAATACTTTTTTTATAATTTTTGTTACCACTATAATTATCTTTTAAATTTTGTCTTTATAATATCTTTGTTTTATAACACCAATAAGAGTTGGTCCGAGTGGTAACTGGATTCAGATCCCACGCCAAGGTCTTGGATTCAAATCTTAGGTGTGGCAAGAACCACACGGTAAAGCTCATGGTCAGCCTGCGCTCTCAAGATAAATTAGTGCGTCAGAAAAGCAGCTAAAAAAACTACGCACCAATGACAAGGTAACCAAAAAAAATCTTTGTTTTATATCAATGAATAGGTTGTTGTTGTTGTTGTTGTTACAAATACATTGTCGTTAAGCAATTCCAGCGGGAAAATAACATTTGTTACTACTATAATTTGATCTCTTATTTTATAATTTTTGCATCCCCTAAATTGTTTATTATTGTATAATTTTATCGACTCTCTTAATTTATTAATTCTTTTTTTACTAATTTAGATTTACTATTTTTTCTAATTCATAAATAAATGTTCTCACTCACCACTTTAGTCATATCAATTTATATTTTATCTTTATAATATTTTTGTTTTATATATATCAAAGAATAAGTTACAATAAATAAATGTTTTATAAATTCTTTTTATGATTTTTACTCCATTTATATGATTTGAAGAAAGCGGTGGTTTATTTTTAACTTTGTGCAACACAAATTTTTTAAACAACTTGAAATATATTTTTTTCATCAACTTCTATCGTTTTATTTTATTATATATCATAATCTTCAAACTATTTATAAGTTCAATACAAATTATAAAAAATCCAGTCACCCGTGCAGATGCGCGGGTATACTACTAGTAGTATTAGAATGAAAGTAACACCTTACACGAAAGTTTTATCAATAGGTAATGTCGTGTTGTATAACTAATTTTAAATTATTCAGCCTGCTAAAAATTTTTAATATTAGATTTTATTTTGTAACCAAAAAATATATTTTATTTTCCCTTTTAAAGTTATGGTAATAATTTTTTTTTTGGAAAATTAAGTTATGGTAATAATTTAAATAGGTAATAATCTCACAATCATAATTTTTCCGAATCCGGATAAATCTACATTGATTACCAAGATATTATTGTATTAATTAAAGAAAAATATTTTTTTGGTATAAATCGGGTATCCTCTGCGCGCAATTGCAGAGACTAATCCCTCGAGCCGGGTAGGACCACAATTGGCGGAAAAACTCTCCCTCAAGAGATTTAACACTGTTTGACCAAAAAAAAAAGAGATTTAACACTGCTGCATGCTCAAGGCTGGATTCGATCCCAGGATCTTGGTTAAGCTGGAAGAGACCCTTACCATCTCATCCAAGTGCTCTTGGGTAATTAAAGAAAAATATAATCCCCCGTAATTATTAAAGTAGTATTTTAAAATTGTAACAAAAAAAATAGTATTTTTAAATTAACTTAATTTTTGATTAATTAATATATTGATTATGTGGCAATATGATTTGCAAAATAACACAATTCATACAAACAAGTGTCAGTACAAATGTTAGTTGGGTTCGGATCCCACTCAGGGTCTCTATTTCAAATTTTAGGTATGACAAAAGCTCTATTGGCAGTATTAGGAATGAAGAGCCACTCAGGCCAACAAAGTTAGGTATACACGTAGTCAACCAAGTTTCCCAGCATAGATTTATCATCAACAACACCAGTAAAAACTGCACACTAATAAATGGTAACAAAAAAAATAAGAACACAACACATATAAATTTTTTAGTTTTAAACCTGAAAATAAGTACAATAATTTTCAGTTTTAAATTATTCGTGTTTGTTGTACTAGTGTATTTGACATGTGTCATACAATGTTTTTTTGAATCTGTAAATTGTTTCAAATCTGAAAATTGGTCTACTCACTTATTGTAGATGAACTATAAAAAATGGGTACCCACAAGGGTATTTTTGTAATTTCCTCTTTGAGGAAAAACGTCAAGGGGTATTTTTGTAATTTCCTCACTATATTTTGTTGCATGTCAAACACGTGCCTCTCTTTCGTGGGTCCTGTTTTCTTTCATCCGCCACATGTCAAAGTATCTTTGTTGCATGTCAGCTGTAGCGACCGAAAAATCCGGGAAAGGATTCTTCGAAATGGTTCTTTAGGAAGCCGCCACCAAATTTTAGTTTAAGGGCAAATTCGGAAAATCCCTTTAAGTTTTAAGATAAAGGCGTTGTTAGGGTTCGGGAGTCGTTATGTGTGGGGAAGGTATTAGCACCCCACGACATCCTATTGTCTAATTAATTTAGGATTTATTTAATAGTTACTCTTTTATTTGTAAAAAAGGACTTATTTAGGTTTTTGTTTTTTTAGTGCTTGACAAGAGTTGATTCTTGCTCCTACGTACCTCCGGATGCAATGGAGGAATCAAAGCTACGTAGTTCTTCCCGAAAATGTTTGTGGGTTGGTGTTTTTTTAGTGTAGGGATCCTAGGATTCCTTGAACTGCATCTGACTCACCGATTCCTAGATCTTTGGCTAACTTGGGGTTGTACAACCGACTTAGCCCCTACTTTTGAAAATGGTTTGAGAGTTTTTGAAAGAAATTGGTTTGGTGTGAGGTGGGTTCGTTTTAGAATAGGTATTCTAGAACTCCCGAACTGCATGTACTCATTAGTTCTAGAACATTGACTAACCCGATCATCTGATAAGAGACTTAATCCCCTATTTTTAGGAAAATGGTTTATTCGTATTTATTAAGTTTGTAGGTTCTTGAATCAGATAACTCATTGGCCCTAAAATAATGACTAACCCGATTGTACAACCGACTTAGCCATTTATTTTTTAGAAAAGTGTATTTGTTAAGTTGGTAGGGTTACTGAACTGTACAGCTCATTGGCCCTAAAATAATGACTAACCCGGTTGTACAACCGACTTAGCCGTTTATTTTATTTTTTGAGAAAAATTATTTATATTATTATTGGAAAAGAATTAAAAACGCAAATGTGGGGTGAACATAGTAAATTGGGGTTTTATTGGTCGCAGGGGTATGTATAAATAATAAGGGGTGCAAAAATGAAAGCCCAGTTCGCCTCTGGAGAGCCCAGTATGCGAAACTGGGCTTAAGTGAGTGGGGGTCGCATGCGTGAATACAGGGGGTGTGAAGATCAATCTGAACAATTAAGAAAACAGAAAAATGAAAGGCCCATATATATCCTAAACCTAAAACCTGAGAACCCTAATTTCATTCACCCCCTTTCCCTATTTTCAAGCTGCGGCGCAGCTTAGAGAGAGAGATGCTCTCGGCGGAAAATCCGCCTGGTTCTGCGGTGAAGGGCGTGAATCACGCCGGTTTCTTCGAGAGAGCGAGACAGTGAGGGCGCGAGACGATGAGGGAGGAAAAAAAAGGGTGGCTTCGGTATTGGGTGGTGAGGAGGACGGCGGAGGAGGTGATGGCTTCGCCGGCGATTTCGAAGGCAACGGCGTTGGTTCGCGGCGTCAAGCTCGATGGTTTTGGGGATGGAGGGAGCGCCGAGACGAGAGAGGGAAGAAGGGTGGTGCTGAAGGCTACGCCGGCGACGGGGATCCCGCCGGCGAGATTGTGGTGAGTTTCATCTCCCCTCCTCTGTTCTTCTTCCTTTCTTTGTTTTTTTTTGTTTAAAACGTTTCTGATCTGTATTTTGGTTTCTGGGTTTGTTTTGGGAGGAGAAAGGATGGGGGGAATGGCGATGGGTTCGTTTTGGTGGTGGTGGCTATTCGGTTTCGAGGAAAGCTTCAGTTTGGTGGAATGATGGTTATACGGGTGGTTTGTAGGTGAGCTCGCCGGGAAGCTCGCCGGAGAAGGTGACCGGAGAGTCACCGTCGCCGGGGGAAGGTGAACAGAGGTTAGTTTTTGGTTCTGTCTATTTTATTTTAAGCTTTCTCTGGGTCTGGTTCTTTTCTACTCATTTTGCTCCTCTCTTTATTCTGTTTTTGGCCTGTTTTTATGTTCTCTATTCTCTAAGTATAGTTTTTACAAAAAACTTTGAACTGAACTTTACAGCAAGCAAAACTAAATCTCTCTGAACATTTTTTTAGGAACAAAATAGCATATTAGACAACGTGATCTGAAAACTACCCTCATATTTTTGAATGAATCTTATTTTATAAAAACCATATGTACATAAAAAACTCAGTTTTGAATACCACCAACCTAGAATTCCACCTCTGTTTAGGATCCTTGTGAATGTTTGTTTCAGGATCAGTAACTCACCGCAATCGCTCCTATATCTCGCTCTATTGGTTCTTCGTTATTCCTCCTTAAAACTTAGAAACTCAAAAGCGGTATTTTGTGGATTAGGGTTTCGATGTGAAACTCTAATCCTTATTTTTTCTAGTGATTTTCGCAGCCTTTTCTGTGTTAATTTCTGTGTCTTTTGACTGAGGTCTGGTCCTATTTTTATATTAAAAATTCTAGGTTTAGCATTTAATTTTTTCCTTGGGCTTTGACTAACTTTGACCCTCATTATTTTTTTTCAGATCTGCACTAAAATCAAAGCATTTGGAGAGCGGTGAAAAGTCCTACTTGCACCCCATATTTTTTGCATTTTTTTATATTATTTTGGATTCCATTTTGATGTATTTTTAGTATTATGATTTTTGTATTTTTGGACTCTTTGGACTATTAAGTGCTTTTAATTTCTAAATTAAACTAAATACTATTTTTTGACATTTTTGGATGTTATGGTATTTTTAAATTAAATTGGATTTTCGACATTTTTAGATTTATTAAGTGCTTAAATAAATTAAGTGAACAAAGTACTGAAAAAATAATAATAGAAAAAAAAAAAAAAAAAAAAAGACTAAATATAAAGACTTAAAACGAATAGGACTTGACGATCACAATGAGACTAGACCAAAAATAAAAGAAATGGGCGCGTTAAAAATAAACGACTAGAAATAAGCGACTAGAACAAGAAAAAGAATACGGACAAAATTTGGGTATAACATCAGCCAAGTGTCTCCATTGTGGATCCAAGCCCTTGACACCTTACCTTTGTTGCATGGATTACACATTACCTTAGTGCATGAAGTCCACATGTCATGATGCATGTGCTTTCAATAACAATTGTCACTAGATATTGTTGCATGTGTGACACCTTACCTTATTGCATATAGTTCAATTTAAGTGTCCATAGGTTTATTGCATGAAAGACATGTGTTGTGCTGGTTCTGTCTCTCACCTTGCATGTGAGACACATTTCATCTTCCAACACGACATCTCATTCTCTCTCTACATCCCCTTTTCTCTCTCTTTCTCTATCTCGATTCTCTTTTCTCTTCTCTCCACTCTCACTCTCTCACTTCTCTCTTCTCTCTTCCCACTCACATCTCACTCTCAGTTTATATCATCCCTCGTCGCCGCGAGCCTCTGGTGCTACGAGAGAGAAGAAGAAATGTGATGAGAGAATACAAGAGAGGATACGACGGTGAGAGAAAAGAGACCACGTCGATGGTTTGTGGATGTGCCTCAAATCACTAACATGAACTATGGTGAATAATTGGATATCTTCCTCCTAGGCATTCCCAAAGATAACTGCATGATTTTATTGAAGAAATGCTATGAGAGTAGGTCTCGCCAATGTTCTAAGATAGCGGTCGCGTCGTCGCGTTAAGGTTTTCGCGATTTAGAATTACATTTATGGTCTTCGCGGTGTGAATTAATCACAAAATTTAACTAAAAGTATTTGTCGCGCCGCTTTGTCACGGACCGTTTTTAGAACCTTGGGCATCTGCTACTAGCCTCTCCAATTTATATTTGACTTCCATTTTAATGCCAAGATTTTTAAGCAAATGCTAACCTAGACACACACCTTATGCTAATAAACTAGACACTAACTAGATTACTAATATTTAGATTTCTATCTCCTCAACCTCTCTCACCCACGATTTCTTTCTCACATCTTCTCTTTTTGATGAAATGAAAATAATCTCATTGAAAGCAAATTGCTAAACTGATTTGTATTGAATTTCATTGCAGAAAGTAGTAATGATGAATCTCTAGATTAGCTAACTTTCATTCTGTTAACATATATAATGATGTAAAAGTTTCTTTTTTTTTCCTAAGCTGTCTTTTGTTCAGCTCTTCAGATTTATTTAGGATGACAAGGAGTCAGTTTGATTTCTAATTATATCTTCAAATAACCTTGAAATTGAGATTATTAATCTCAATCCAATTTAGTGTATTTATATTCGTTAACACTAACGCTCCCCGTTCTAATAGAGTTCACTTGACTTATATAACATCGTATATTTTGAATATATGTATGTATTGTTTACCGTAATTGTTTGAGCCATTACTACCGCTCCCCGTGCATCGCACGGGCATTGAGACTAGTTATCTTAGAGCGAGGATAGAATTTCGAATGTAAGAGTTGGAAATCGAAAATAAACCTTTTTATGTTTTTTTTACCCGTAAATATAGTATTTTTCACTTTCCATCCCTACAAATATTTTTATTTTGTCTCCGCCACATGGTATTCATCGATGGGTTGTTGAAGTTGGGGTAGTTTTGTTGGTGAGTATTTTTGAACATGGTTAACTTCAGCAGAAAATATATTAAACATTTTCATCACAAAAAAGTAATAAACATAGGTTTCAAATGTTGGAAAGAACATGTCTATATAACAATGATATGCAAGAATAAACTAGACATACCCCTGGCATTGCACGAGTCTCAATTATTTTCATTAATATATTAAAAAAGGAGGAATGCTGAAAAGTAAAAAACATTTGTGTGCTGATTTCACGACAGTGCACAAGACTAAATATACAATGGTAGAGTATTTCACAAACATCAATTCTACGAAGAATCAATTTCACAAACATGACCCAAACATCTTTTTCAAGTGAAATCACGTTCAGCCGATGGAAAGACACGTCGTGGAACCAAATATATGCTAAATCTGAAGTTAGCAAGAGACAAGGATTCAATAGGACTGACAACAAGGACCAATATCACAACATAAAAACTTGAGGTTAATTTTGTCTAAAATCTTTCACAAGTGATTCTCTAGAGAAACTCTTCAAAATTGCTTCTCATTTTTGTAATGAAAATATTTATTTCAATTTTTTTATTATTAGTATTAGTATTATTATTATAACTACTATTATTATTTTAAAAAGCTAAATCAAACACAATCAAATTTACTAAAATTTGCAAACACTAGACAGCTAAACCGGCAGGCGAACATATCTCAGGCAACTCAACTTTGGGCATCCAAAATCATGGCGTTTGCTTTTCCCACACCCCTCCTACTCAAAACACACCCCATAAGGGTGTGAAAAGACCAAAAGGCTAGCCACCTCTTTTTTTTTCACGAAATTTCACCTGTTCGAACACGGGCCTTCGAACAGGTTCGAATGACATCGTTCGTGTGTGTTAAATATTGACTTCACCTGTGTGTAATTTCACCTGTTCGAACGAGGTCATGTTCGAACACCCTATTTTATTACAAAAAATGGACTCTCACACCACATTCACCTTTTTTATCTGTTCGGTTGACCTCAACCGAATATATTCGGTTGCCCATCACCGAATCGGTGAAAACACGCACTCTACTTAAGGGTATTTTTGGAATATTTGGAGTTAAGGGGTGTGAAAGAGTAGGAGGGGGCGTGGGAAAAGCAAACACAAAATCATTTGGACCAGCCCTCCCTAATTTGAGCCCAAGATAATTTCTCAAACATAGTTTTATTATTATCCATTTCTTAAATCTTTTTCATTAACACAGAATACAATTTCATTGACTCTTACAGATGGTTTTGATTTCTATCAATACAAATACATCAGTTATATATAAAACAATCATCATCTGTTAAAAATAAACAAGACAATCAGCTATATAGCATTTCGCACACGAAAGAAACGAAACTAAACCCCTGAGAGGAACAGAGATATGCTTCCAACCCACTTCACATTTAACAAAAAGAAAAAAGGGTTTTTTCTTTTATACCCCCACCCCATCCCCTCCCACCCCCACCCATTCGTGATATACCCATTTTACCCCTGGCATTAAATCAGTTTTTGACTTTCATTAATTCTCTCTGACTGGGACCCACAAGATAACGCATCGTATATACCTCGATGGAAGGTATATACGATTACATTAATTAATGAACGCTGACCTGAAAAACTACTCATCGTATATATGTCCTTCAAGACATATATACGATTGCATTATTAAATGCTTCGTTGACTACTCATCGTATATATGTCCTTCAAGGCATATATACGATTGCATTATTAAATGCTTCGTTGACTACCCATCGTATATAGGTTATATACGAGTGGGCTATGAAGATCCGATCGTATATACATCCGGGCCATGTATATACGATGTGAAAAAATACCCATCGTATATACATGGTTGAGGAGGTATATACGATCGGGCCTTTTTTTCGTTTTTTATCGAGTTGATATCTGTTTTGTTGGAACAGATATTGACCCGCCTCTGACAGCAGAGATGCCGAGGCTCTCGGTTGGCGTTGTTGATATTGATACTACAATCGACTTTCACGACGGATACGGTATAATTTTGTTACTCAAGTTTGGTAAATGGAATTAATTTACTTAAGTACTTAGTAAGTTATATATTTTGTAGATATTTTCTACACGACAGTTGTGGAGGAGTGGGCCAAAGTCTGTTGGTAGAACTATCGGTGTAGTTGTTGTTATTGTGAGATCCGAGAAAGCGGTGAAAGAGGGAAAGCGAGATAAGGTTGTTTTGGGTGCGACAAACAAGGCGGGTTTACTAATGATTCAAGGGTTTTCGGTTCTAAAAGGAGATTTGTCCCTTTTAGATTGAAAGCTACTTGCCTTTGTTAGCCGTGGGGTTGGTGTGTCACGGTTAAATGTGGTAGACACACGCCACGAGTTGCTCAAAACTTCCGTTGGTACTTGTTTATTTGGGGCGTGCATGCGAGGCGCAAAGGCTCAGTTAACGAGCATGCGGATCTTGATGTCGGACCAAAGCTACTATTATCGCTTTGAAGAAGCTAGATCAGGAGAATGTGACTAGTCTTCGTCAAGTTTATAGCGGCGTCCACAAACAGGTCTACAAAGAGGGTCCTAGAACGGACATTCGGGAGGTGTTGAGATTGATTGAATCCCATAATTATCTATGTTGGTCTAGAAAGATTCCGCAACTGATGTCGTCGGTGATATCATGTGGGCTCATCCCACTTCTATAAAGTTGCTCGAGTTGTTTCCCAAAGTTCTCATTCTTGACTCAACCTACAAGACCAACAGATATAATTTGCCTCTTCTACATTGTGGGAGTCACAAACACCGAGATAAGCTTCCACGTTGCATTTGCTTATATTGGGCGGGAGCTTGCTATTCATTTTTCTTGGGTATTGGAGCAATTGCGAGGTATATGTGAGTTGCATTCTATTCATCCTCGAGGTTTTCTTGACAGATGCAGATCTGGTGGTGTATGTCCGCTATTCTTGATGTCTTTCCCGCTGCTACAAATTTATTGTGTCATTGGCATGTTACAAAAAAATGTCAAAGCCAAGATTAAGGAGTTGGTTCACAAGATGATAGACGGGAGGAGGTCGAATCTCTCTCGGCTATGGATTATTGATTCTCGTTGATGAGTCACACTATCTATCTAATCGAAGTTTTTGAGGTCGCTTGCTCTCGATAAACCCGCTCTCATTAAATACGTGCACGACACATGGTTGACACCGCATAAGGAGCGATTTATCTCAAAGATGGACTAACAGATCCCACACTTGGGGAATTCGACAACCAACGGTATTTCTATCCGTTAATCGATTTTTTTGACACGTGGACATATTTTTTTCATCGATTAAAATTCTTTGACACTTGTTTATTATTTCTATCCGTTACTCGATTTTTTTGACACGTGGACATATTTTTTTGTCGATTAAAATTCTTTGACACTTGTTTATTATTTCTATCCGTTACTCGATTTTTTTGACACGTGGACATATTTTTTTCATCGATTAAAATTCTTTGACACTTGTTTATTATTTCTATCCGTTACTCGATTTTTTTGACACGTGGACATTTTTTTTTTCGTCGATTAAAATTCTTTGACACTTGTTTATTATTTCTATCCGTTACTCGATTTTTTTGACACGTGGACATATTTTTTTAAATCGATTAAAATTCTTTGACACTTGTTTATTATTTCTATCCGTTACTCGATTTTTTTGACACGTGGACATTTTTTTTCGTCGATTAAAATTCTTTGACACTTGTTTATTATTTCTATCCGTTACTCGATTTTTTTGACACGTGGACATATTTTGAGCGGAATCCTTGCATTGGTCTTTGAAAAGACAGTTGAAGACTTCGAAGGGTGATTTATCAAAATGTTTGATATCTATTGATGACATGCTGACAATACATTTTGATCAAATTATCGGGTCTTTTCAACGAAGCATCAGCAGAATTGAAGTCAAGTCCAATATTCCATCGTTTAAAAATCTTCAAGGACTTGTTTCTTTATCTCGTGACCGAGACACATGGTTAATGAGTTTGAAAGGTCGAAATCTGGGGTTGGATACGACAAAAGGCGGTGCCGGTGCATTCAAAGGAAGACACATCTACTGTTGGACTATATGATAACCTTAGAGGGGGGGGGTGAATAAGGTTATATTCTAAAATGAAATCTTTTTATTGTTTTCGAAAAATTTACGATGCAAGTTTAAATCAAATGCGGAAAATAAGATTTAAACTATATGCAACACCTAAACAAGCTATAACAATGGCGAGAAACAATTACTGTGATATTGAAAAATTAGCGCGATAATATCAAATACAACGACGATTAACAATAATAACGAAAACACAAAGTAGAGATAAGGGAAAGAAGTACACCGTGATTTTAGCGAGGTTCGGGATAAAAGCCCTACTCCTCGGCCTCGGCTTTGCAACCTTTGGACTTTGGTAATCACCACTATATTGTGAAGATACTTCTTCGGTGTTTACAAGCAAGCAACTTCAAATACAACAAACCTCTCAATTTTCCCCAAATTGAGAACCCAAGCTTCCCGCTAAGGATTTCACCGATTCAATCTCCCGATTGAATGACTCAAGAACGCTATCCCAAGATTTCACAAACAATTCAATCTCACGATTGAATTACCCAAGAGTTTGAACTCCTAGGATTTCTCGACAAACAAGAATAGCAATCTTACAGATCAAACTATGATCCAATCTCTCAAACAATATGATTCAAATAGATTAAGAGAGATGATGTGATTGGAACCTTTGAAATTTGAAGAACGTGTAAAGATGAAACTTATGAAAGATCAGTTCTTCAAAGATCTTTTGATGCGATGGATTTGAATATGAAAATGAAAGAATGAAAAACCTTTAATTTGAAGAACAATAGAAGATGATTTCTATGAATGATCGGTTCTTCAAAAACTTTTTCTTTTTGGTTTGTTCACGCTTTGTTTTTCACGATGAAATGATTTGTCAAAAGGGTTCCGTTTTATCGTGAAAACCCTAGAGCCTTTTATAGAGAATATGAAAATATGACCGTTGAAAATGATTTGTAACACTGTTGTGATAAGTGAAGAATCGATTGATTTCTTGAAAGGAATAGGATGAAAATCGATTTTGCTTTCTAAAAGAAAGTAAGAAATCGATTTCTTACTTAAAGAAATAAGAAGGAAATCGATTACTTGCTTGAAAGCAAGGAAGCCACAAATCGATTTCTTGCTTGAAAGCACAAAGTCATCAATCGATTGTTTTCTTTCTAAAACAAGTTCTTTTATAAACAAGCAAGCTATGAATCGATTGTTGGCTTTACCAAAGAAGTGGGAAATCGATTTCTTTCTTCCAAGGGAGGAGGGAAATCGATTTGTAGCTTTAAAATACAAAGGCAAATCGATTTTTGACTTTAGAGAACAAAGGAAATCGATTTATGGCTTTAACAACAAGTAGAAACCAATTTCTAGATTCATGTACAAAATTCTTTACTTCAAAAACAAATTCTTTTAAAACTTTTCTTTAAAAACAACAAATCATGATTCAAACTATTAATTTAAAACAACTTGTGTCTAATCTAATAAATCATGATTTTATAGAAAACATTTTTCCAAGACAGTTCTATTTTAAAAGATCATCTCTCAACTACAGCAATCATAAAGTTTAAGTAGAAGAGACCTTACATATGTCTTAAGCAAAGCGAATAACAAATAAGTCCTTGGATGGATTTGGTCCTTGCTCACTTCACCTTTAAGCTTCTATCCTTTAACTTGACACGCTAAGCGCCTTTGATCATATCTATGTGCATTGTTCAGCCCTGCGCTTAGACTCACTGTAACCATTAGCAAACATATTGTAATTTGTTATCATACAAAACAAAGAGTGTTTGACCTTGGTTCAACATCTACTTCCTTGTGCTTGTGAGATAGGTATTTTTCATGCTTCCGGCAATTCTATTCCGCTTACTGTTGTTGATGATCACTGGAAACAGTTGAGTTTGGATGCAATAGATGATAAATCCACTCGGGATAAATCATCCGGATGCGATATTTCTTACCATTTGATGCTATCTTGGCAAGATTTAATAAAGTGAGTGAGGAGGAGAAGTTTCTTATTAAGAGGCAGCTGAATGAGATAGCTTTCCCTTCTACTTCTTCTATGGTTGCACCTAAATCAAAAGTCAGAACGAAAGGTGCACCAAAGAAGAAAAAAAGGGAATTTTTTGATGCTAAGCGTGATCCTTCCGGGTGGGAGCACGTGGATGAGAGGGTAAAATGATCAAGAATCGGGGCTTCCAAAATTCCTACACAACGGTCAACCAAATTATCTCGTGGTGCTTCTAGAGTATTATCACAGCACGGTGAGACTAAAATCCACTTACCGTTTGTTCCAAAGACACGTGCGCAACTATGTTGAAAAAATTGTTGATGTTGAAGGTGACAGAATCGCGGTTTAGAGCGATCGGGGTTGGACTTGACATGGGTGAGGACTCTCGGCCTCGACGATTAGGCAAGCTTTGATTCAGAAACAAAGGGACAGGAAACCTTGTATTCGACATGTTTGGGAAGAACCGATCGTTAGAGCTTCGCAAAGCTTTAACTATCGAGTCATACTGGACGTCACCGAGTCAAAGTGGTTTGATTTGCTCGAGATGGGGTATATGGTTGCAACCGTGTATAATGTTGCATTGGTTGATTTTCTTTACCTATGAATTTCACTTATCCGCTTTTGAGAGAGGCACTACAGTTCATCTAAGTTGAAAATCATATCTGCTTCCGAACAAGCAAAATGTACAATCGTTGAATCTTTCAATCTCTCCCACTTGTCCGTTGCCTCCTATTGCCCCGCGGTGGTACCAAAGACTACGCACGGAGTGCGCTTCATGGTTGCATCGTATGCCGGACGTTTTACCCTATGGCGATCTATGTGTCCTCCCGCGCGCCTCTCACCACAAAGTGATGCGTCTAGATGTATAGATTTAGCCGATGATTCTATTGACGGCTTGTAGATAGATTCACACATATTTTGTATTACACGTGTATATATACTATATCGCGTTTTTGTAATTATACGCGTTTACTTTATCTAATAGCACTACGTACCGTTGATGTTAATCAAATCGCGAGACTTCAAATTATAACTGGTAATAAAATCATAACTGCTAACAAAACCAAAGCCCATCGTATATATCTCTTTTGGGACATATATACGATGGGCATTTTTAACTCATCGTATATAAGGTCATTTTGCGTATATACGATTGACTTAAAACGCATCAATCGTATATACGCACAATGAACATATATACGATGTCAAAATTTTCCCCATCGTATATAGGCCACAAAAAAGATATATACGATGGGTTTAAATTAGTGAAAAAAAAAGATTTTTTGAAGGGCATTTTGGGGATTTCAGCGTGGGTGGGGGTTTAAGGGGAGAGGGTGGGGGTACAAAAGAAAAAACCCAAGAAAAAATTGTTCAAAAAACGGGTCCAGTTCAGCCCATGGGTCAACTGAGCTAGACCAAAATGACCCGGTTCTTTCCGGGCCTCTATTTTTTGAGCCCTAAACACCAGGTCATCAGGTCGGCACAAAATTGGTTGTTGTATGTGTTGAACACATCTTCGGTCTGAAGTGTTGATGCCAATGTTACTAAAACCGAACCGGTGATCGACCCGAGCAGGTCACTGAGTCATTGGGTCAATGGTCGGATCGAAGGGTCACTAGTTGGCCCGCATGACCCGTGACATACTAAATACTGATGAAATATCTAATATTGTATGTCAATATTTTCAATTTTCAATATGAATTAAATGAATATTGATATAAATTTTAAAATGAATAATTATTCATACTCAATAATATATAGAATCTAAAATTTATGGAATATGATAAAATTATTAGATATTAAATAAGATATATGCGTAATACAGATATAATAACACATGTATGTAAGTATAAAAGTAAATAATAAATAAATATAATTAATAGATTAAAAGGGTTTTTTAACAAAAAAGAGAATAAATGAATGACTTAAGTATAATATATGTTGTCAATGTATCAACACATCAAGCAGCTCAATTGGTTACAAGTTACAACTTGCATCTTAGGCACGAGGTACTGGGTACAACACCCAGGCAAGCCATTTTGCTAAATAATTTTCGGTCAACAAGTTGATTTGACCGAGTCAAGGTCGGGTTGACTCGAGTTGGACCGGATCAAAGACGCGGGTCGATGACGTCATCTCGGGTCAACTGCATGTCCGATCCAACATGTGAGCCGAACCGAACTCAGTCGTGGGTCACGGTCCGACCAACCGGGTCAGTCCGGGTTTGATAACACTGGTTGATGCTACATACCAGTCATTCTATGCATGTTAATTAGATTTGGAAACCTTTGAAATACTACATTGTTTATATACATAGAGACTGATATTTTCATCTCCAAAACCTTGACAGGGCCTTCTTTCATGTCGCGGGTTCTAGATTGTTCTGGTTATTGTTGTTGGGAATCATTTGTAGCAGCATTGCTTCCACGTTTGGTTGTAAAATTAATTTATCAATACTATTTTCCTAATGACATTCAAATTTCAAGAGAACTTGAAAAGATAAAGCATCAAAGAGTTGATGAAAGTGGACAGATAGAAATGCTTCCTATCTCAGTTCTTCAAACAAGATAAGAGAAGTGATTTCTCTTTTTGTTTTTTGTTAAAAAATTCTGTAAAGTTGCATATTCTTTAGGTTATTTTTCTTTTCTTTTCCGGATTTCATGGTTAGTTATCCAAAGGATAGAGTCTTTTTGTAACATTTTTCATTCTTTTGTGTCTATAGTTTGTTGTAAGCAGAAAAGAAAATAGTTGATTACATGTTAGTATGTTAGTAATGTTAGTTGTTACATAATAATATTTTTTTTACATGAAGGGTTGAATTCATTGCCTCTCTGATGATGTTAAAAAGAGTAGTTCGTTCATAATTAGGTGCAGTTAGGGGTCCATGGACCTGGTTTCTCTACTGTCAAAAAATTCCTCCATTCACCCTGTCAAGGTAAGGATTTCACATTGTTTCTTTTTTTTTGTTTGGCCAAAAAACAATACAAGGTAAGGATCTCTTCCAGTCATTTTGTTGACCGGAGAGTGGAGAGAATCTGTGTCCGCCCATGGACCATGACTGCGCTTCAGTCACCCCTATTCATCCATCACCTTCGATGCATTTAACAGCTAATCCTAACCCTTTAATTATTTAATTTGTCTAAAAAAAGGAATAATAGAGTTGGAGAGAGATGGTGACACTAGTGCAGAAAAGACATTTAGTATCGGTTATTTTGCAAATTTAGTATCGGTTATCTGTCGATACTAATTCGACCGATACTAAATGTATGACATTTAACATCGGATTTTCAAAAAACCAATGCTAAATGACGTTTTTTTGGTGATTTTTACGTCTTGAAAACGTATTATTAGTATCGGTTATTTAAATAACCAAGGTAGTCAAGTTCGTAATCCTAGGTAGGAACGGTGAGGGGTCATAGGTTCGTAAAGCACGGGTTCGTAGCATGAAACGTAGTTCCTATGAAATTGTCCAACTAGTGTATATATGCATATTAAAACATAGGAATAGAGATAAAAATTATAAATAAGTGAAAAAAATCACAAAATAGAAACGCAACCCGACCCGAAACCTGGAAAATACTTTAAAAACACCTTTCAACCTTGGTGCAAACCCTAAATTCGTGTTTCAGAAAATGGGTTGCAAAACCCGACCCAACTGAAACCTTTTGAAGCACTAATTGCTCCTTGTCCGTTCCTACCGCTCCTCGGCCGCTCCTACGTGCCTGACCGCTCCTTCCAACGCTCCTAACGCTCCTATTGCATTTACGCTTTTAAGGTGGAACGAGAGCGCTGGGCCTCCATGGGTTCGTAGGAGCGACCGCTCCTACCGCTCCTGCAACGAACTTGACTACCTTGTAAATAACCGATACTAAATGTCACTATTAGTATCGGTTATTTAAAAAACCGATGCTAAATGTCTTTTCAACATTGTGTTTGCTGTCTAAAAATGACATTTAGCATCGGTTTTTTAAATAACCGATACTAAAAGTGACATTTAGTATCGGTTAAATTAAATAACCGATACTAAATGTCAATTTTATGAGGATGAATGACTTGATTAGAACAGCTAATCAGCAAGAAGCAACCTCCAATTAAATGTCAATTTTATAAGGACTCAGAAGTAAAGGAACACGTGTAGAAACCTCCAATTAAAGTGCATATGGTCAGAAAGTTTCTAATTATGATAATCATCCAATTCCAGAATACATTCTTGTTAGTAACATCCTTTAGTACTACCACAAAGTCAATATAAATGAAAACTACATGTGATGAAAGTAGAATTGCCAAACAGAATTGAAATGAATAATCACAAAAGTAAAGCATGAGATCTGGTCTGCATTATCCAGGAACACCAATAGTACTCATTCTCAATAGAAATTTCACACCATACTATCATATATAGCATAACTCCTCTTCAATAGAAATTGCAATAAAATTTCACACCATACTTTTGTTAGAATGCATGCCTTAGAGCTGCAAAGATACAACACATTTGTTCCAACCAAAATCAAAACATGCATAATAACATAAACGCCTTATCTGATTCTTAAAGTCATAGAAGGTTAGCACATGACTCTCACCTTTACCATGGAAATAAAAAATTGGCTACCCTTGGTGTTAGGACCAGCATTGCCTTCCAACAGGTTCACATCTCTTGAACCTAATAGTAAGAGAAAATTGTAAGATGATCAGCAAATATTATGAATCACAGCAGAATTGGCTGGTCTAAAACAAAGAAAAGAGGATAGAAGAAGAAGAGAAGGTGAAAGAAGGAAAAAGAAGGTGAGAAACAAATAGGAAAAGAGGGGGTTGAAAGCGTGAGATAATGTATTAGAAGGGGCGAAACATGAGAAAGAGGGATGACCACTGTGTTCACTGCGCTCTCTCCATCCTACGCTTACTCCGTCTGCAACTATAAACATAACAGCTGTGAACATATTTCACTAAAGAGAAACCAAACATTGAAGATTAATCAAGGATTAATAAAGCATAAAAATTTGAATGACTTAAGAAACAAAAGAACCAAAGACTGAATCTATACAACTGCAAAAGACAGAGAGCCTTTAAATTGAAATTTTCAATTGAGCCTTAATGCAAGTAACGAGGATCAGTTTTTGTCATAAAAAATTAATTGGAATCGTTGCTATTCGTCCAAATAGAAAAACCTTGAAACAATTAAACCAACATTGAACATGAATAGTAGAAATCATATTCAAAACAGGGGATACATCTAAACTAACATTTTATCAAACAGATGGTGTGCAATCATGTTATAAAAAGTCATATAACATAAATAGTGGAATCAAAATACAAAAGTAAAATAAAAATAGAACAAACATATAACATACATCTTGAATCACAGCAACGAGAGAGAAGAGGGAGAGATTATACCTCACCGCACCTCCGCTTCTTTGCTTCGCTCTCGGGGGAATTTCTAATCTCTGAAATAGAAAATAAAAACACCGCAAAAGAGATAACAAAACTGAGAATCAATGGAAATCAAAGAAAAAACCTAAATCAATTTGTTAAAATCAGCAAAAGAGGAAAAAACTAAAACCCTAAAGCATGAGATTGAGAGACAGAGAGAGAGATGGAGTGGCAGATCTGGGCCGTGATTGTGGTGAACGAAAGAAGGAGAAGGAGGCTCGTGAGTGAGGAAGACGAACGAGAACTTCAGAGAACTTCGTCTTCGTTTGTGAGAGTGAGAGATAGTCGGAGGTGAGAGTGAGGAAGGTGAGAGATCTTCGTGAGAGTGAGGAAGGTGAGAGATCTTCGTGAGAGTGAGGAATGGTGAGAGATAGTCGACGGTGAGAGTGAGAGATAGTCGACTGTGAGAGTGAGAGAGAGAGATCTTCGTGAGAGAGGAAGGGTGAGTCGAGAGGAAGGGTGTCGTTCTATTTTAGAGAACTTCAGAGAGAAGGAGCGTATAGAAAAAATAAACGCGTTGTTAGGAAGCCCGATACTAAATGTCTTTGAAGAGAAGGAAATAACGCGTTGACAAAAATTAAACGTCCATGTAAAGACTTTTAGTATCGGTTGTTTAAACAACCGATACTAAATGTAAGCGTGAAAATTGAAAACTTCTATTTAATTTCAAAATTGCCACCGCGTCTACATTTAGTATCGGCTGTTTAAACAACCGATACTAAATGGTGCTGTCTAAAGTCATTTTTGCACTAGTGTGATAAACGACAATCTGAATTCATCGTCCACTTTTGGTTGCATTAGCAATTTCAGCATCATGGGGATGCTAGCTCCCAAATTTAAACTCAGGTGTCATGAGTGATAGCGAGTATGTGTGATATTTATTTACCATTTTATCTAAGTTGATAAAAAAAACGAGAACTCATGCGCTTGAATATGTGTACACCAAGGCCACTCGTAACAATTTTGCATCACCAAGTGACCCCGTCGCCTATAAGTACCAATGACTCTCATAGAGATCAAATACATTTTCATTGCTTACATCACACTCTGAGCTAATTTTGATATAAGCATTAGAGTCCTTACCACCACCGTCGTGCGTCATCAATAGCTCCTCGCATTGAGTAGACTCCACTCGATGTTAATTTACTACATATTACTAGGATCACTGGAGTGGAGAATCCGAATTTTTTGGAAGGGAAAGAAACCTAACTGCATGAAAATGATGCGAAGCTGATCTCGTTGCCCCAGGTGAGTTACCCTTATGGCAGTGACAGATCCAGAAATTTTTACCCGTGGGGGCAAAAAAATAGTCTATAAAAAAATATTGTAAATTTTTACAAAATACATAATTTCATTACAAAAAAATATTCTAAAATATCTAAATTTCTACAAATTACATAGCTAAAAAGGTAAAATTAGTACCTACTTATTCTCTTTTTTATTTATCTCTTGTAAATTTCTACATTAATTTAAAAAAAATGATCTTATGGGGTCAACCCTTATTTTTTTATGGGGGCAAAATAAATTTGTTATATATGTTTCCAACCAAAATAATTTTTTAAGTAGGGGCAAGTTCCCCCAATATCATATGAATAGATCCGTCCCTGCCTTATGGTGTGTTTCATAGCCATGAAAACAATAGAAAAGAAAGGAAAAGGAAATTGATAGTAAGTTGGCCTCAACAAACAGTAAAATGCAGATATTGATTCATTTCTATAGTAAGGAAATTGGCAAATGCATTTCATGTGCATAGATAGAGGGGGGATCCAATATAGAAGTTATTCAAACCATTCCAAATGCACGTTTCGCGGAATCAAGGGTGTTGGAAAGGAGTATTGATATTGTAACCGGTCCAATGTCGTCGGGAACAGGGGTAATGGCTGAGGCCACCTTGATTGCCTCTTCAAAGCAAACATCTCCTGTTAAACGGAAGCCTTCGCTGTGAGGATCTGCAAAATATGTTTAACTGCATCAATATATATATATATATATATATATATATATATATATATATATATATATATATAACGTGTGGGAGCCTAAACTCTGCGTCCAAATTGTCTAGACTTTTTGGACAACAAAGCAACTCTCAAACTTAAGACCTGTTGGATCAACTTATTTGGACTTATCCCATAAGCACTTGTGAGACTGCTACGAAGAGCTTAAGGAAACAGTTTATAACATGTTCATAAACTGTTTTCAGCTAATTTCCATAAGCCCCCCATGATAGCATATGAAATCAGCTTATAACTTATAGAAAAATAGTTTAATATTATTTTATCCTTTATTATAGAAACAACTTATGAATAAGCTCTTATAATCAACCGCTTAATTAATCTATTTATCCAAACCGGACTTTAATATACAAATCAATCTACTCATTCAACTACTGGCCACATTATATTGCACACCTAAAATATTGAAGAAAGAAGTCATTACCTCAACTTGATTTGTTCCCATGTCAATCACCACAGCTCCTTTCTTTAGCCAATTAGCACGAACAATGTTCGGAATTCCAACATCAGCTACGACAATGTCGGCTTCAGACGTTATTTGTTCGGGGTTCTTCGTTTATGCATGTAACACGGTGACCGTCGCGTGGTGCCTCTATTCAAAAGACCGTAAATCAACCATTTAGAAATCAAAAACATTCTGCTCAAACAACAAAATTTGTGCTACACCGCAATAGCGAGAGAAGTTGGCGACCACGCAATTTTACTTCTTCCAATTATTACAGCTTTTTTCCCCTTGATTTCTACACCATGCCTAAGCAATAACTCAATGCAGCTTTTGGTGGCACATGTGACAAAGAAGGTTTCCTTCCTCTTATGGCAAGATTTTCAATATTTAAAGGATGAAAACCATCCACATCCTTTTCAGCACTCACAATATTCATAATTTTTTCCTCTTCCAAATGCTGCATCAAATATTTTAATTTGGAATAACATTGATCTCAACATTCACCAAATAATGCCAACAATCTTATGATCATGATTAAAACACTTCTTATTCTTACTAAATTGATTAAGATTTTAGATCAATTGGAAAGGTTTGAGTGCAAAAGCCTAGTTAACAGTAGGAAGAATAATCTTAAGCTATGTGGCACTGATGCTTCAGATTGAAAACATGTTTGGTGTTCAACATGTGTCGGTGTCAAACACATACACAACGCCAAGTCGCCGACACATGCAGTTTTAGGTTTATGGAATAACTGATATATCTAGTCTATGTCTATGAATAACTGATGTACCGGGTCTATATTATAGACATATACCATACTAAAACTACATTTTTCTCTTATATATGAGACCAGAGGAAGTATCAGTGTCTACGTGTCAGTGTAACTGTCGTGTTTGTGTCCGTGTCATGTTTTCATAGATCTTAAGCATTAAGAAGTAACAAAGATGAACAAAATTACTTGAGGTAGAGGGAGTTGGACAACAACGCCATGAACATCGGGGTCATCATTGAAACTAGAAACAACATGAAGCAGTTCAATTTCAGTGCATTTTTCAGGCAATTGGGAAACCAGTGTTTGCATGCCAACTTGATCACAAGCTTTCAACTTAATACGAATGAAAGTGTGAGAATCGCTTCTATCACCAACCAAAACCACAGCCAATCTAAGAGATTTCCAAATACAACACTTCATTCTCCTAATCTCATCAGCCACTTCAAGTTTTATCTGCTTGGCAATTGGTTTACCATGAAGAATTGCAGCATTGTGGCCATTATTAGAAACTAAAAAAGTACCACCAACAAACAAAAAGAAACAAAACTTATTAACTCAGAAAGTTTAAATATGTTTTTAGTGCATAAAAATTTACTAGTCATTATAAAAAATTTCACTCACTTTTAGCCCTGACATTTTTTTTTCCGTCAGTGTTTTGTAGTCCTCTTGACTCTAACACCAAGGGGTTGGCCTAGTGGAGATTTTTATTTGGGAGGTCCCTGGTGCATGGAAAACACATACACTTGTGTGCAAGTATACACTGTCCAAAAACAAGTAGTAAAAAGATCAAACCCACAGAGATTGAAAAACTCACTTTTAAAATCAATATAAAGTAACAAAGTGTAAAGTAACAAAGTAACAAAATAATTTTGGATTTTGTTTGATGATCATAACTAAGTTAGAAAGAAAGCAAAGTAAAAATGTTGATAGTGTAAAAGAGAAAAGCTAGTTGGAATGTCTTCATCAAGTAATTTACTTCTAAGTGTGTGATGCAGTATGTGATGCAGCTGCACTGAATGCTGTTGCATTAGTTATGTGCCTTTCGGTCACTTTCTTCAGAGTATCATTACCAGCTCTTATGATCCTTGTTCTATGCAGTAAAGAAAGGGGTGTCAATGCCAATCTTGCCTCCTAATAATTATCCAATTTGCTTAAATAAATTCACTCTTGTATTTTAAGTACCCACAATTATCCTATGGACTATACTATCCTATCTCTAGGACTTAACATGGTTTTATATAAAACACTCACCCATATTAGTTCTTGAGTTCTTAATTGTAAGCCATTTCTGGTCATTTACAATTCTTACTTATTCTAAGTGATCAAGTTCAAAATAAGTAATGAAAATATTATCAAGCAAGAACTAAAGTACAAACATACATACATGCAACATACTTACTTAAAAGCTCATTAAATGATTAGAACATTCCAACTAAGAGAGGTTTAGCTAACTATAGACATTGCAAGATATATATATAAACTGAATAGACCATGTTTATATAAGAGAAATCACAAAAGAGAAACAACAAAAGTAAAGTTACAAATGTTGAAAACCTTTATATGAAATCTTCTAGCAATGCACTAGCATTACTCCTTAGCACTATACAAACACTATGAAAATGAGTTAAGGAGGATTTGTCAATTCCTTCCTCTTCCTCTAAAAATATAAAAACTAACTATGTATATTGAAATTTTGATCTAACTTATGGATTGTGATATATTTCCAAATGAAGATGTGAGGTCCTTTTATAGTCTTCAAGAGAGGTGCTTCCTTCCTTTATGTTGAAGTAATCTTGAGTGGATCATAGTTGTAGTTGCTTTCCAGCAGTTGTTTGCATGGATAAGATCTTTGACAAGTGTATAGGGCGGTTCCATGATGATAGAACATGTGTCCCTATGTTGGTGACTCTTCAAAGCTATCCTATAGCTATGTGTGAATGGTAGGCGCCTACTATACAAGGTGGGATGACATCAGAGAACCAAGCAGGAGGTCATCAATTGCAAGTGGATGCATATGAAACAGGCTGCTTATTCACCAAGTAGTGCAGATTTTATGCTGGATCATTGCAGGAGCATTGGATGCAGTTAGCATTGAGACTGCACTGAACAAAAACATCAAACATACCACAATATATCCAAAATGGCCTATAAATAACTATAACCATTCAAATCACTTAAGATATCATATATCACACTAAATACTATATAAACTCTTTATTATTACTTAAAAGAGAGCAAATACTAAGTTTAAACATATGAAATACTCTATATAAAATAGAGTTATCACACCCCCAAACTTAAACCATTGCTTGTCCGCAAGTAATGACAAAGACAAACTATTTAAAAACTAAAATTCTAGAAGATAGATCAGTTTGAATTTTGGATTTTCATGAGGAGTTCCCTATGAATTTCATTTTTCAACAATCTTTCTTGTGCCTTTATTTCTTCAAAACTACCAAAGCTATTCAAACTCTTTTGTGTGTGTGTGAACCCACTGAGTTGAGATTGGTTCCAAGACTAAGTGAAAAAATTTCTTCCTAGCCTTTGAAAGGATTGGTTCATCTTTGGTCACACCAAAATATTTTTCAAAAGAGAGATTTAGACTCACAAAATTTTCTCAAGTGTTGGGGAGTTCTAAAATCAAAGGGCTTGGTTGAATCTTTCAAAGCTTTTGAGCCAATGCATTTTTCTATTTTTTTGTGTGGATCTTTTGAGCAGATGCAATACTTCTTTGAAGTGATTTGTGCATTGATTTTTTTTCGCATTTTGCTTTTTCTTGATCTGCGGTTTGCATTGATGCTTACTCGTGACCGATGATGCTTTTCTTTTCTAGCTCATATTACCTTCCTCATCGACCTCCAGATGCAAATGCACTTTGCACAGGTCTTTGACCTCCAGATGCATATATTTTTTCTTTGCACTTTGGCACAAGTTCAGTTTTTTGAACTATCCTCCAGATACATTTATTCCTGCATGGCACAGGTCTTTGACCTCCAGATGCATTCATGTACTTAGGCACAGGTATAGTTTCAAAAGATTCAGGGTATGGCTTTGTCCACTTTTTTGTATTCTTTTTGTGCATTGTTTACTCTTTAAACTTTTGAAATTCAGCCTTTGTTTTCATAAAATACCCCCAAACTTAATTCTTTAAGCTCTTCTTTCTTTTTAGTAAAGCTTTGTTTTGACCTAAGCTTACCAAAAATTCCCCTTGCATCAGATTGATCTTTTAAATAGCAAGGTTCTTTTCACAAACTCAGTTTTGAATTGTTGAAGTAAAAATAATTTTGGTTTTTCTGAGAAATAAGACTTCTTTTTCTCTTTTTCATCATAAAAATTCCATCCATAGGATTTTCACCATATTTTTGAAAAACTGATCTTTTCTACTAAAATATTTAGATGCTACTTTGTTAAGTACATATAATATTTTAAACAAACTAAAAACTACTTAAAACATATATATTTACTACATAAAACATATTAAATTTAAACACACAACAGAAATTAGAAAGAACATACATTATATTGGAGACTTTCTGGGAAATGGGTATGAGGAGAAGTGGTTTGTTTGGGTATCCAAACATCAGGAAGGTTGGGGCCAAGGAAAGAAGAAAAAGAATGGAAATGTAGTGATTTTCTTAAGGTTCTATGCCATGCCACTAGTTTAGAAGTGGCATAAGCTTGCATGTTTGATTGTTTGTTTGTGTTGATTTGTGATTGTGAAAGTGGAGAGATTGAAGCTGCCAACACACTGGAACTGTAAGAGTGATGGTGGTGGGGCCTATTTGTTACAAAAAAAACTTAAAGGGTCAACTTATTACAAATAAAGAATTTAAAGGTCCTCTGGTATAATTTTTTCTATAATTTTTCGTAGTACATAATTGATTGCATGAAAGATTATTATGCAGTCTATCTTATGAGTGTGATTCAGTTGATAACACACGTCGAGCTTGTTAATCGACCCAAAAGACAGTAGGTTATGGGGGTACTTCGAGGTGCCATCGAAGTCAAATACCCTAAGGTTTACTAAAATAAAAAAGAAAGATTACTATAAATTTATATGATGTTAAGTATATAAGAGAAAATATAATTTATTAAAAACAAATATTACGATAGAATAAATTGATGTCATACTTTACTTACCTACCAGCCAAACTCTAGAATTAATCAGACCCTTTTCCCCTAAACATCGGAGTTAGGTCAAAAACCTCTAGACAAAAAAAATCCGTTTTTTTCGTACAAAAGCATAATCGCTATAAATTTTACAAAACATTACTAATACATATTAATAACTGCTACATAAATTAAGTTAAATATTTCTACATATATGATCTTAATTATCCACGTGTAATAGTCCACTTAAATTGAAATAACCAAGTCAAACAATAATCCTCTGTCAAAAAAAAAGTCAAACAATAATCCCATTTAAGCAAAGTTATCCCTTAGTAGTCAAATTCAGACACCTCAGCTCTTGAATAATAAAACCTCTTATATGATTTATCTATGTCTAGTGTCTTGATTGAATAATGAATGACCCCCAAGAGGGAAAAAAAATACTTTTCTTTCCATAATAATAAATAGAATGAAAGCTACGTTATCCTTCTTATATAATACACTATCTACTTTATTAACCAATTTGGGGAGAAATTTTTTGATCGCATTAGTTGTAAATAATGCAAACTTTATGTCCATTCTTAATCTAGCAAAAATTAAAGCCCCACTCATTGTTTTTTTTTTGTCCAACAGTCATTGTTTTTTATTATCTAAATGTACCCCTCATTGTTAAACACATATTATTTTGGGTTTTTTTGTACCCCCATTGTTTATTAATATACCCCCACTATATATTTTTGGACGGACATACCCCTGACAAAAATTGAACCAATCGGATTTATGTTTGTAATAGGTAAATACAATTTATGTTTTTTCAAGTCGTATTTACCTATATACGATTTCCCTGACAAAAAACAAAAAATTAAAAAAAAAGGAAACCTATTTATCTAAGAATAAGGTAAATATGATGCGATATTTTAAGGAAAATTGGATTTATGTTTGATGAAGGTAAATACGACTTACTATTTTTGAAGCTTCTGGGAGAAAATCGTATCTATCTCCTGGAAGGTAAATACGATGAGCTATAAAATATTTCTGGTCAAATTGTATGTAAGTGAGAAACGGTAAATATTCTATAAATTTGTAATTTTTTAGGGGTATTTTAGTCTTTTCACCGTATGCGTGGGGGTATGGAGTCAAATGGTGGGGTACAAAAAAACCCTTTATTTTTATGAGAATGGTTGAGCCTATATAACATAACTGTTGGTTAGTTAATATCTACAAGAAAATTTCACAGCCATTTTTTTTAACCAATAGTACACATCTATTTTTTTGTGAACTATTTTGCCCTTATTATTGTTAAAGAGTGTTTTTATCGAAGTTTTTATGAATTAAGTTTCTCACATCCCCCTCCATGAACACACATGATTAGGGTTTGAGCAAACAAAATCAGGTCTCTTTTTTTGGTGTTGCTTTCTTTCCAGTGGCACATCCCCCTCCATGATTATTTTATTAATAGTTCATGTTTATAGTGGGAAGAATATGTGGTTGTTTTTATTTATTTAATTTTAGAAAATTTTCCTTAATTTTACAGGTTAGCTTCCGCAGCCTTCCATGAATTTGGGCGAATTTATGTTGTTGTGGATGAATTGGAAAGATCGAAGATCTGATTGAATCAATTAGAGTTGTGCTTCTTGATTTGAGGAGAAACAAGAACAAAGTCATGCTGTACAAAACTGGATAACAAAGGCTCAAAGATGTGCTTTATCCTGCTGATGACTTGCTTGATGAATTTTTCATTCATGAGATGAAACACAAACTGGATGGTCATCCTAAGAACAAAGTGAGAGAGGTACTTCATTCCTTATCGCCAAACCAAATTGCTTTTCGTCATAAGTTGGCTCGTCAAATTAAAAAAATAAGGAAACAGTTTAATGATGTAGTGGGAGAAATGTCTATGCTGAATTTAATCCCAAATGTTGTGGGAGAAATGTCTATGCTAAATTTAATCCCAAATGTCTATGATAAGCAAACCAACATTAATGAAAGGAGGGAAACTAGTTCTTTTATATTCGAACCAGATATTATTGGAAGAGAAAATGATAAAAAGGAAATTATAAGTTTGTTGGAAAAACCACATTCACTTGAAGGTCAAAATGTTTCCTTGATTGCTATTGTTGGTATAGGTGGTCTAGGGAAGACATCCCTTGCTCAGTTAGTATATAATGATGTGGAGGCACAAAAAAAATTTGAAAAGAAAATGTGGGTATGTGTCTCTGATAACTTTGATGTCAAAACTATTTTGAAGAAAATGTACGAGTCATTAATTAATAACAAAGTTGATGATAACTCATCATTGGAGAACCTTCAAAACAAGCTTCGCGAAAACTTAACTGGTAAAAGATACCTGTTAGTTCTAGATGATATTTGGAATGAAAGTCATCAAAAATGGAATCAATTAAGAACTTATTTAATGTGTGGTGCTCGAGATAGTAAGGTTTTGGTGACAACACGCAGTAAAACTGTGGCACAGACAATGGGTGTAAGTGTCCCATATGAATTGAAAGGTTTGACACCAAAACAATCTTGGAGTTTGTTAAAGAAAGTTTCATTTGGGGATTACATTGACACCTCAGGAGTGAATCAAAGTCTTGAATCAGTTGGTAAGAAGATAGCAAAAAAGTGCAGGGGAGTTCCACTGGCAATTAGAACATTGGGAGGCCTGTTGCAGAGCAAAAGTAAAGAAAGTGAATGGATTGATGTTTTAAGAGGTGAGTTTTGGAAATTATGTGAAGACGAAGAAAGCATCATGCCGGTGTTAAAACTTAGTTACCATAATTTGTCACCTCAACTGAGACAATGTTTTGCATATTGCTCTTTATATCCTAAGGATTGGCAAATAAAGAAAGATGAGTTGATTCAACTGTGGATGGCACAAAGTTATCTCAAATGCTCAGCTGAAAACCAAAATATGAATGCTGTGGGTAACCAATTCATAGAGACTTTCTTGATGAAATCATTTTTCCAAGATGCAAAAATGAGTCCAAATGGTGATATAGGTAGTTTCAAAATGCATGATTTAATGCATGACCTCGCAATGCAAGTACTTGAATAGTGAGACAAAAAGATTTATAAAAACACAAAGACTCATACATGTATCGTTGGAACATTGCGATACTGAACTGTTGGACTCATTGGATTCGAGCAGACTACGGACTTTGATTTGTCTTCACCGTATTTCGGATGACGAATACCTGTCTGTTATTTCAAAATTCAAACGCTTGCGTGTGTTGAAGCTGCAGGATATTTCTACAGGGGAGATGGTTGTATTGTTCAAAAAATTGAAGCATTTAAGATGTCTAATCATACTTAAGAACTATGGAGAAATAAATCTTTCCAAATCCATAAGAAATCTTGTTTGCTTACAAACACTGATATTGACGGGAATTGATGACTTGAAGAAACTTTCGATTCAAGATGTCTCAAAATTAATGAATTTGATACACCTTGAAATTGATTATGTCGAGATACCCTCCAAAGAGAAAAAGACAGCAGCTGTATTTGGAAAACCAAGCTTAGGGAAAGGGAACTACTGGCTTTCTTCATTCACAAATATTGTTCAAATTGATCTCAGCAGCTGTAGCGGTATCCAATATCTCCCACCACTGGAACGTCTTCCGTTCCTTAAGTCACTTAGTTTATCTTTCCTTTATGATTTGGAATACATTTGTTACGAGGAGACTTGTTTAGCTGTACCATTCTTCCATTCTTTGGAGAGCCTCACTTTTTTTTACTGTGAAAAGCTTAGAGGATGGTGGAGGATGGGAGATGATTTCAATAATGATAATAACTCTTCACATTCACATCATCTCCCACTACCTCCCTTTCCTCGTCTGTCTCTATTAGAAATCCAAGGATGTCCCATGTTGACTTACATGCCTACTTTTCCAAGCCTTGACAAGAAGTTGGTGTTCGGTGATTCTAGTGTGGAAATATTGAAAGAAACAATAAACACACCCTTTCACTTCCCTCCTCTTTCCATCCTCAATTCCTTGTTCATTGATGGATCAGCCCCGCATTTGAGCCAATTACCAAAGGATTGGGCACAAAATCTTACTTCTTTACGAGAACTTGAAATTGGTTGGTTTTCAAATCAACAAATTCAGGAAATCGAAATATGATTTAAAGACAACCTTGATCGTCTGCAAAACATTTCCTTTCGTTTTTGCAAAGAGCTAGAGACGCTGCCTGACTGGTTGTGCAACTGTTCATCACTTCAACATATCAAGATCATATCAAGATATATGACTGGTACTGTTTCAAATCCCTGCCTGATGATAGAGTGCCCGGTCTTATCAAATTACAGACTCTAGAAATCGATGGCCGCACCAAACATTTCAGCTGGAATAGTCACAAAAGATGATGAAGTCATTAAGGGTCAGTTTTCTTTGTGTTCGAGTTTTCATTTTCTATTTTTAATAATATGTGCATGTTCTGTTTTCAAATTTTCTGTTTCCCTTTCACTAACTTTTAATTCTCACATTTTCCTCTGTTAGTGATTTTAGTTTAAAGACTCATCAAGGTTAAATGGTCAAGAGACGACGGATGCAAGGACAGGTTTTGACAAGAAGTGGAGTCTGCAAAGGGTGTGTAGAATTTGTTTTGTATGCCTCACTGTCGTAGAAAGGAGGTGCCATGGAATCACTTGAGTCTGCAAAGTCTGTTTGGTAATTACTGTGTCTTGGGTGTTATGTGTTGTAATAGCTATGGAGTCTGTTTTGTCTGCTTGATTATGTTCTAGTAGCTGTGGTGTGTTTTACCTTGTTTTGAAGGTGTTTTGGTAGCCTTGGTGTAATAATATTATAAATTTGATATCACTGTCAAATATGTGGCACAATTTGATATTTATAATATATTTGATAATATCATATACAAACTAGTGTTTCCTCCTCTCAATTTTTATAAATCAAATTAACTATCCACTAAAAGAGAATTGCATTTCAAACTCTATACAGAAATCCTTTTATCAGCTACAACACAAAAGAGCAAAACAATCAAAATTTATTCAAACCATTCCAAATGCACGTTTTGCGGAATTCAGGGTGTTCGAGAGGAGCATTGATATTGTAACCGGTCCAATGCCGCCTGGAACAGGGGTAATGGCAGAGACCACCTTGACTGCCTCTTCAAAGCAAACATCTCATGTTAAACGGAACCCTTGGCTGCGGGGATCCTGCAAAATATATTCAACCGCATCATTTTAGCTTATAGAAACAGCTTATGCATAAACTCTTATATGATAAACGCTTATGTAATTACGCTGTTTATCCGAATAAGGCTTTAATATACAAATCAATCTACTCATTCAACTGGCCACATTATTGCACGCCTAAAATATTGAAGAAAGAAGTAATTACCTTAACTTTATTTGTTCCCATATCAATCACAAAAGCGCCTTTCTTTAGCCAACTACCACGAACAATATTCGGAATTCCGACATCAGCTACGACAATGTCGGCTTCAGACGTTATTTCTCCGGGGTTCTTCGTGAACGCATGTATCACAGTGACCGAAGCGTGGTGCCTCTAATCAAAAGATGGTAAATCAGCAACTTAGCACATAAAAACATTCTGCTTAACAGAAAAATTTGTATTACCTGCAATAGCAGAGAAGTTGGTAACCCAACAATTTTACTTCTTCCAATTATTACAGCTCTTTTCCCTTTGATTTCTACACCATGGTTAAGCAATAACTCAATGCAGCTTTTGGTGGCACATGTGACAAAGAAGGGTTTTCTTCCTCTTATGGCAAGTTTCCAATATTTAAAGGATGAAAACCATCGACATCCTTTTCTGGACTCACTATATTCATAATCTTTTCCTCTTCCAAATGCTGCATCAGATATTATTATTTTTTAGAATAACATTGTGGCACCAAATAATGCCAACAATCTTATGGAAAGGTTTGAGTGCAAAAGCCTAGTTAACAATAGGAATAATAATCTTAAACTATGTGGCACTGATACTTCAGATTGAAGGCATGTTAACAATAGGAATAATAATCTTAAACTATGTGGCACTGATACTTCAGATTGAAGGCATGTTAATAATAGGAATAATAATCTTAAACTATGTGTCACTGATACTTCAGATTGAAGGCATGTTTGGTGTACAACACATGTCGTTGTCAAACACAGACACGACACCAACTCATGCGGTTATATTCAATTACTTCTATTTTTTTTAAAGTATCACTCTCTCTAGTCCCATATATAAGAGAAAAATGTGGTTTATGAAACTAAAATCTCTGTAGCACAGAGACTTCCGGTTGAAGACGTGTCAGATGTCCGACATGTACCGTGTCAGACACTCTTAGAATATGGTTAAGGTCTAACTCAACCCCACAAAACCGGCTTGTAAGGTGAGGGACACCTCCCACTTATAAACTCGTTTTCATGCCATATCACATTCGATGTGAGACTCTTAACAGACACCGACACCGTCCATGTCCGCGCTTCATAGCCTAAAACTAGATTTTTCTTATATATATGGGGCCAGAGAGAGTATCAGTGTCTACGTGCCAGTGTAAATGTCGTGTCGGTGCTACATAGATCTTAAGAATTGAGAAGTAAAAAGGATGAAAAAATTACTTGAGGTAGAGGGAGTTGGACAACAATGCCATGAACATGAGGGTCATCATTGAAACTAGAAACAACATCAAGAAGTTCGTTTTCAGTGCACTTTTCAGGCAACTGAGAAACCAGTGTTTGATTGCCAACTTGATCACAAGCTTTCAACTTAATTCGGATGAAAGTGTGAGAATCGCTTCTATCACCAACCAAAACCACAGCCAATCTAGGAGACTTCCCAATGCCACACTTCATTCTCCTAATCTCATCAGTCACTTCAAGTTTTATCTTCTTGGCAATTGGTTTACCATCAAGAATTGTAGCAACGTAGCAGCCACAACCACAAGAGGTATCGTGAGCCTCTAATTTTCAAGAGTCCTGCTCTATATATCCATGTCTTACATTATTATTTTGATGATATTTTCTCTTTCTTTTTTTTTTCTTTCTGCAATTAGTGGGTTTATTCGCAAAATGGTGGTTATTCTTTAATCCTTTTTAAAGTGGGTTTTATTTTTATTTTGAATTGATGGTAATTAGTATGATTCACCCGTGCCATACACAAAGACTCATGCATGTATCGTTGGAACGCTATGATATTGAATTTTTGGACTCATTGGATTCTAGCAGACTATGGACTTTGATTTTTCTTCACCGTAATTCGGATGAGAAAAATACATCTGTTATTTCAAAATTCAAACGCTTGCGTGTGTTGAAGCTGCAGGGTATTTCTAAAGGGAAGATGGTTGTATTGTCCAAAAATTTGAAGCATTTAAGATGTCTCGTCATACTTAACAACGATGGATATAGAAATCTTTCCAAATTCATAAGCAATCTTGTTTGCAGCAATCTTGTTTGCTTACAAACACTTAAATTGAATGGAAATGAGTTTCAGAAATTTTCTACACAAGATGTCTCAAAATTAATGAATTTGATACACCTTGAACTTCGTGGGGTCGAGATACCCTCCAAAGAGAAGAAGACAACAGCTGTATTTGGAAAACCAAGCTTAGGGAAAGGGAACTGCTGGCTTTCTTCATTCACAAATATTGTTCAAATTGATCTCAGCAGCTGTAGCGGTATCCAATATCTCCCACCACTGGAACGTCTTCCGTTCCTTAAGTCACTTAGTTTATCTTTCCTTTATGATTTGGAATACATTTGTTACGAGGAGACTTGTTTAGCTGTACCATTCTTCCATTCTTTGGAGAGCCTCACTTTTTTTAACTGTGAAAAGCTTAGAGGATGGTGGAGGATGGGAGATGATTTGAATAATGATAATAACTCTTCACATTCACATCATCTCCCACTACCTCCCTTTCCTCGTCTGTCTCTATTAGAAATCCAAGGATGTCCCATGTTGACTTACATGCCTACTTTTCCAAGCCTTGACAAGAAGTTGGATTTGGGTGATTGTAGTGCGGAAATATTGAAAGAAACAATAAACACACCCTTTCACTTCCCTCCTCTTTCCATCCTCAATTCCTTGTCCATTGAAGGAAGAGTGCTGGATTTGAGCCAATTACCAAAGGATTGGGCACAAAATCTTACTTCTTTACGAGAACTTGAAATTTGTTGGTTTTCAAATCAACAAATTCAGGAAATCGAAATATGGTTTAAAGATAACCTTGATCGTCTGCAGCTTTTGGTGGCACATGTGACAAAGAAGGGTTTCCTTCCTCTTATCGCAAGATTTCCAATATTTAAAGGATGAAAACCATCCACGTCCTTTTCTGGACTCACAACAATATTCATAATTTTTTCCTCTTCCAAATGCTGCATCAGATATTTTGTCTTAGAATAACATTGATCTCAACATTCACCACATAATGCCAACAATCTTATGCTTGTGATCTATGAAGCACATACACAACCACGACCACCGGACACGGCACCCCCACGGACACTCAGATTTTATTTGAATTTTCTCAAATTCAAAATTACTTCTATTTTCGGATTGAAGGCATATTTGGTGTTCGACATGTGTTGGTGTCAAACACAAACACGACACCAAGACAAGCGGTTATATTCAATTACTTCTATTTTCTCAAATTATCACTCCTGGTCTCATATAGACCAGATACATTAGTTATTCAATGAACCTAAAACCTCTGTAGCACAGACACTTCCAATTGAAGACGTGTCTGGTCTATATGTATCGTGTCGGACACCGACACTTCAATTACTTGTGCTTTTCAAATTAAAGTCGACGTCTCTGTGTTTGTGTCCGGTGTTCGTGCTTCATAACCTAAAATTGCATTTTTCTCTTATATATGAGACCAGAGACACTACAAAAAAAAAAAAGCTTTGCGGCAGTTCTGGGCACGACCGGCAGCAGTTAGAACAGCCGGTAACCTTCTCTCGCGGCGTTACTGCTCAGCCGCCCTTTTATGCGCTGGCAGCTTTACTGAGGCGGTTCTAACAACCGCAGCGCCTTGATTCTTGACTGCGGCGGGTCCTAACCGCCGTTATATATGAGAGCTGATTTTTTTTAAATTTTTTTATTTTGGGGCGGGTCCTAACCGCCGCTACTGGGAGTTTTTTTTTACATTCAGAACTGTAAAATACAAATACTGCTAAATCTAAAATTCATTCTTAGACCAAAATTTCAATTGCAACAACATTTAAACCAATAATTTGAAGTACATAATATAAAGAGGTACATAATTTGAAGTACATAATATAAAAAAGTACATAAAATATTCTTTAAGTTCATAACTCAAATATTAAACTAGAAGCATAATAAACTGTGCTTGAAGTACATAATATAAAGAAATAAACTATCTAAATAGCCCCATTTGATGATGATCCCTGGTGATCCCTGGAACCGTCTCTATCACATAAATGAACCGCCGCAGGTTTCAAAGGCTAACAGCGGGTTTACGCAACCACTGCCGAGCTTTCAAGCTGAGGTGGTTAGCAGCAACCGCCGCTACTCAATTGTCGTAATTCATCAAAAATGAAGTTGTGAGAGAGTATCAATGCCTACATGTCAGTATAAGTGTCATGTTTGTGTCTGTGTCAGTGTTTCATAAATTTTAAGCATTGAGAAGTAAAAAGGATGAAGAAAATTACTCGAGGTAGAGGTAGTTGGACAACAATGCCATGAACATCAGGGTCACGAGAGGAGATTGATCAATAGAGTTGCAAAGAAATGATAAACTAAAGTAAAGGAGATTGAAACTAGAAACAACATGAAGCAGTTCATTTTCAGTGCATTTTTCAGGCAATTGGGAAACCAGTGTTTGAATGCCAACTTGATCACAAGCTTTCAACTTAATTCGAATGAAAGTGTGAGAATCGCTTCTATCACCAACCAATGTTGATTTTATGAAACTTCCCAATGCCACACTTCATTCTCCTAATCTCATCAGCCACTTCAAGTTTTATCTTCTTGGCAATTGGTTTACCATCAAGAATTGTAGCAACGTAGCAGCCACAAGTGCATTGTGTGAGATATTAAATACTCTGGACACTATCTAAAATTTAGCTATTATGTTCTATAATAATTTTAGCAAAATGCATTATTTATGTTATGAATATTATTGGTGCGGATGTCCATATTCTCACATCTTCTCATTACTCCCTTGTAGTGGCTTTTTATTAGTGACCTTTCACTTGTCAATTCTCACCCTATAAATAGAGTTCACCCTTATGTATAGATATAGACTTGAAGAGAATAGAAAAAGCTCTCATCTTATTCATATTTGCTGTTCTTTTAGCTTCTTTTTCATCTTTCTCTTTACTTTTTATCTCTTGTTTTATAACACGTTATCAGCACGAAACTCTAAATATTCCTAAGATAGTATTGGTTTTTACTTGTTCTATGGTAATACTTGTTGTGTTATATAGTTACGATTTCTTTGTTTTACTTTTTTTTAGATATGCATTCTTTGTTTTACTTTAATTTTGTAATGTTGATTTTATGAATAAGAATGAAATTAGTCATCTTGAACGTCTGCTTTATACATTTATTCAGAATTGGGGAAAAAAAAAGAGGAACAAGTCTCATAGATGATTCATGGCGCTGATTAAGCCTTATTACATTTTGATGGATTAAACATTAACATGGATATACTTAATGGTATTATGACAATTTTTTATTTATTTGGAATGCCTATCGTTAATTGTTACTTAACATGGATCCCCTCTGTCTCTTTATTTTATAATCACTCTTGAAGTTGAATATATCACTAGCAAAATTCTATTATATGCTCCTATGTGTCACTTTTTTTTTAAATCCAATTTTATGTTTATTTATTTTAGTTTATGTATTGTCTATGTACATTCAAAAATTAGTGGATTTCATTTTCATTGTCATTTTTTTTATCATGTTAGTATTTTATATTTATGGTATAGAAATTTTATTGAGAATTTTATTTGGCAACCACAATTATCGTTTTCTATCCTTGATAAGTTCCTGAAGAATTTAACATTCAAGCATCCAAGAAGGATTACACAAATAACAATATATTGAAGCATCCTGTAGGATTGCCCAAAGTGTGAAGTTTGAGATATAGTTCTTGAAGAACTGAAAAAAATGTTCATGCATCTATGAAAGATTGCTCAAAGCATGATATTGCTTATTTGAGAATTAGTTCCTGGAGAACAAATGAAATATGATTTTTTTTTTATCATTCTTTATGATAGAGTTCTTGAAAAACCAAACCTTTAGACCATGATTATAATCTAAAAGATCTATTTGATTTTAGTATGTTGAATCAAAGAAATATTAGAGAAATTTTATTTTACTTGAATATGCTCTTGGTGTAGCATCAATGAGAAAATATTTTCAATAATATTTTGAATCAAGATTATGTGATATTGTGATTGAAAGAATAATCACAAACAACTCAATGTATTGAACTTCATTCCTAGAAGAGAATGAATTAAATTAAATGTTTGAGTTACAACAAAAGTCGTGGTTATGATCATTGGTAAAATAAAGGTTACCGTCATCCTTTATAAAAGATTTTTTTGAATCTTTTTTACCACCAAAATACAAAATATTTGTGGTCGAGTTCCTGAAGAACTGCTCCTTTAGAGCGTGATTGAAATTTGTAAGATCTACTTGATGTTAGTATACTTTTGAAACAAGCAAAAATGAGAAAAACAAGTAATTTATTTCTACGTCTCACAATTGTATATGCTCTTGAAGTAGCAATTCTCTTTTCAAGAATATAATGATGAAGTAACATATTTTGACACAGTTAATTTGTTTAATTTTTTTTAATAAAGTTGGTGCGGTTTTCTTTTCATAAGTGTTATTTGTGGTAATGACCTTTTCCTAATAATGGTTTAGTATTTTGCGATTATTGAAAAATGTAACTTATTTTCTTTCTCAAGCTTGGAATTCCATGTAACTTATTTTCCATATGGTGTTATGATGTACGTTATTGTGATAGTGCTAGACTGCAAGGTTAAAAGGTTAAGCTTAAAGCTTTTAATGATTTTCATAGCCCTTATGGGTGGTGTATGACTTGCAGCATACACTTGATGAAATCACCTATATCAGTGTCAAGTGAGGTCGCTTGCATGAGATCCTGGCGAGGTCTCTAGAGCACTTATGAATACCGAGCACGCGCAGGGCCTAGTAGCGCACCATCGCGGAAACAACAAGAATTGTGGGGGTGTAATGTGATAGTAAAACCTCTAACATATAACAAGTGTCTTGGGTTCCATAACTTGCTAAACCAATTCACTGTATGTTATGTTTTATCTGTCTAGGACTGGTTTCATAGCTTGCTATACAGCTCCGATGCATTACATCTATGATGTTAACCCAGGAAACTTCTTTGATTTATTTCTTTTCCAACTTTTGAAATATTTGGGGGATTGTTGTGATTTTATTTATTTTAAGAGATATTTCAAAAGTGAAAAGTCTCTTGACTTTGGACATACCAAATTTTTATTTACCGATATATTATTTTATAATTATAATTTTGGGCTTGCCATTAGTGGGGGATTGTTGGAATAATGACATTCAAGTGTAGGTTAAATTATATCTTTAATATATATTACTTGTTTCGTTTTATATAAAATAATAAAAGGATACTTTTATTGTTTACTTATGAAACGGATAAAATAAAAATTGATAAAGTTTACGTTGCTTTAACTACAACAGATTTAAGGATTTGCAGTGTTTTTTTTGGGCATTGGTAGCGTTTTAAAACGCTAGAGAAGCTGGCGCTACGAATGCGTACACCCCATTAGTAGCTTTTTAAAAAACGCTAGCCATTGACCCAACGTGTTTTGGACATACGTGGCGTTTTATAAAAACGCTAGCCAGCCATTGACCAGCGCCTTTTTACAATTCCTAGCGTTTTCAGAAACGCTAGGTATCCTATAGCGCCTTTTACAATTCCTAGTGTTTTTCAGAAACGCTAGGGATCTTCTAGCGCCTTTTACAATTCCTAGCGTTTTCAGAAACGCCAGAGGATCCTCTAGCGCCTTTTTACAATTCCTAGTGTTTTCTTTAAAACGCTAGGGATCCTCTAGTGCATTTTGTCCATACCTAGCGTTTTCTACAAAACGCCGCTAGGATCCTCTAGTGCATTTTGTCCATAGCTAGCGTTTTTCTATAAAGCGCTAGGTATTGAATGAATTTTTAATTTTATTTCTAGCGTTTTTCTCTAAAACGCTACCTATTGACTGAATTTTTTTAAATATTTTTTATTTTTGTTTGTTCTCCATTTTAATTACAACCTATAAATTCATTCCCTTCCAACAAAATTCATCAAATATATTCCAATCCAATATCATTCAAACAAAATTCAGTCAACAAAATTCATCAAATATTCCAATCCAATATCATTCAAACAAAATTCAGTCAACAAAATTCATCAAATATTCCAATCCAATATCATTCTAAGAAGTACTTACAACATACTATATATCCAATATATACAACATATATAATAACTAACTATTATGAAACTCAAAACTTGCTACAAAAAGCTAGAAACAAAACGGCACCACTCCCCCCTTACTGTTGTAAGTTGTTCATCAGAGTAATGCTGAATGTCTTTACAGTGGGGAAAATACTGAAAAATAAAATGAAATAAAATTAGAATTAAAATGTTTATTAAATGTGAGTAAGTATTATAATATCAATATAAAAAAGAAATCTAAGTAGTTACCTTGATTGGGATTACTACTCTGTCGTGAGTGATAATCTCTCTCATATACCTCATAACGTAGTACCCACAATCATTATTATTTGGTTGTTTAGGACACTACAAAGAAAAAGATTAGTTAATTAATTGTCACATTTTTATGACCAAAAATTCAATTAAAATTATAAGAATGATTTTTAAAAACTTACGATTATGGGTATCCATTTTGTTTTACTCGTAGATAATCCCCAGTATTGTTTCAAAGCACTGTAACGTCATACATATATATATATATAACGTTAAGTTGAACAAAATACATATATTAAATTATACAAAATGAGAGGGTTACACATACACACCTGTCAACTATCTTGACGAAGTCTACGTAGACTTTGTAATGGCCTTGAAGTGAATCCAGATAGTAGACAGCATTTCGTTTAGGGTTTATTGCAAAGAGTACCCGATGTTCCCTGCAAGTAAATGAATCACGAATGAGTACACATTTACACTATAATACAATCCTCAAAATAATTAAACAACTGATTGAAGACTAAATTTCTCACCTTATATTGAGTGGTGCCAAAAATAAAGATTCGTGATCAAAATGCTTGGCATCCATGAACCGTGAAAGGATATAACTTTCTATTTGACTCTTCCTAGCCATAATATCCTCTGGATTACCTTGATCCCACACAATGATACACTCTGGACACAAGAACAAAAACTTTTGTGTCTGTTGCGAAGGGACCAGAAACTCATTGTACAAAAACCTATAAATAATATATATACAACTTTCAGATCCTCATATATATACTCTAATATATACTCTAATATATACAACTATTGTGTACAAATAATTTAATACATACCTCTGGTATACTCTAATAACAACCACAGTGGCCCAATCCATGTCCAGATCCTCAATGTTGAGCATAATATCCTGTTCCACTCCCACAATGTGATCGGTCGGTAACATAATAAGGTCCTCGGGCTTCATTTTTTTGAGTGACGTGGACCTTTACATAAGTGATGAACTCTCGAATTCATCATTGGGAGATTTAACAACATGTTGGACTGGCTGTATAGAAGGAGATGGTCGGGAGACTTTGGTAGTGGAAGGGGAAGGTCGGGACACTTTTTTAGAAGGAGACGGTCGGGACACTTGGGGTACCTAGTATATATTAAAAAAATGATTAATTAGTTAGTTAACACACATTATATATAACAATGAGTCATTAACTTATTAACAAAAATATTGTCACTTACAACGACAAGTTGTTGGAGCCATGCCACAAAAGTACTAAGTGCTTGATCCACGATGAAATATATCCGCATTAACAATTGGAATAGGCAATGGTGCAGACCCCTCTATTGAATAGTCTACCCTAACTCTCAAATGGTATTCAGGCATGGGTAAATTGTGCATTGTGGCACTCAATTGGTTACATAACATGCCCACTGCAACCTTTCGATGTGGGTTTGCAATATATAGCTCACATTCACAGTTATCCTAAATCAATTATAAAGAAAAATAAATATACATGATAATTTGATCAAATACATATGTACAAAAAACAGGTCGAGTAATAATAAATACCTGTGTTGAAGGGATGGTGCAGCTATCTCGTGCGCTATGTTGAGCAAGTGAGGGTGCAGCAGGTAATATAGGTTCAGCAGGGGGTGGTGCAACAGGGGATGGTGCACCAATGGATTGTGCCAAGAGCTGCTTATACATCTGTCTCTCTTCCATTAATACAGCAACATTCTTGGATAGCTCGTCATACTTGTCCGCCATCACTTTACATTGCCCGCACCCCCTGCTATGGCTCTTTGGCCCAAACACAGTCGTAGGAGGAATGCCATATCCATAACCTCTTATCCGACCCTGTCTATCTTCCCTTCCCAAGGCACGAGCAAGGACATCTTGTTGACCATCACAATCTGTTAAATCTCCTTGTGATACAGATTGTGATATGCTTTGCTGATGCACAAACATAAGTAACGGATAAAATTAATAAACAAGTGTCAAAGAAATTTAATCGACAATAAAAAATATGTCCACGTGTCAAAAAAAATCGAGTAACGGATAGAAATAATAAACAAGTGTCAAAGAAATTTAATCGACAATAAAAAATATGTCCACCTGTCAAAAAAAATCGAGTAACGGATAGAAATAATAAACAAGTGTCAAAGAAATTTAATCGACAATAAAAAATATGTCCACGTGTCAAAAAAAATCGAGTAACGGATAGAAATAATAAACAAGTGTCAAAGAAATTTAATCGACAATAAAAAATATGTCCACGTGTCAAAAAAAATCGAGTAACGGATAGAAATAATAAACAAGTGTCAAAGAAATTTAATCGACAATAAAAAATATGTCCACGTGTCAAAAAAATCGAGTAACGGATAGAAATAATAAACAAGTGTCAAAGAAATTTAATCGACAATAAAAAATATGTCCACATGTCAAAAAAATCGAGTAACGGATAGAAATAATAAACAATTGTCAAAGAAATTTAATCGACAATAAAAAATATGTCCACGTGTCAAAAAAAATCGAGTAACGGATTAAAATTAAAATCGAGTAACAGATTAAAAAAAATATAGTCAGACACAAATTCCAACTTGCTAGGAATCATAAAATTAAAATTACAATACATGAACTTTGGAATACTTACAATTTTGTCCTTGACCTCCTTGTTTTTGGATCCACAATGTCCCCATCTTTGTTTTGTCGGGCCTCTAACCAGACAGTACAACGATCAAGGGATTCTTGAGTTGGATCTTTCCCCTCTTGCAGTAACTATTTAAGTTTAATAATTGTTAATCAACTGTAAATTAAAAGATTCATTAAATCATAATAAATTAAACTAATTGTGTCTTACCAATCTTTCTTCAAGAATTTGATATCCACTTGACGCGTCCTCTATAAGGATACTCAAGGATTAGAAGCTCTTTCTTTATTCGCTTTGCTTTTTTCTATTTAAAAAGATAAGTATACATTAATGAATGATATATAGTTGTGAAAATATATATATATATATATATATATATATATATATATATATATATATATATATATAACTTAAATAATTAATATACTAACCAAGAAATCTGGATCTGTAGTGCGTATATGTACAAATTTGCTCCAATCCTCCTTACTTATAATTCCGGAATACAATGCTGGAGGCTCCTGTTTGATGGTCCCATCAGGAAATTTCAGATACTTTTTTCCTACATCAGTTCTATAAGCCCGATGCAACCTTCCAGCTTCCTTGAGTATCCAATCTCTTCGGGCATCATCCACATCAAAGTGTTTCTACTTATACATAAAAATGGATTAAATAAATATAACTAAAAAATCACTAAATAAGATTATTAAAGAGGTCTAAAATTATATACTGTATTAAGGACCGAGAAATCATCTTTCATTTAGGCAAAACTCTATTATCTTTCTCATTCCAACTTTTAATCGAAATTGGAAACATTTGCTTCACCTTAGTACCAATAAAACTAATCAAATTTGTGCCGTTCTCTCCAATAGGCAAACCTTTAACACTCCATCTGACCTGCATTAATTAAATCATTAAATAATTAGATAACTTGGAAAGGTAGAGAACAACATTAATAATTAGTAATTAACTTACCTTATATTTCTCGTGTCCTTTACTTATCCGATGTATGATATTCTTTTTCGCTGTCATTCCACGGGGAGTGAACTTCTTTGTGTTTCTATGACCACCCCATCACCACCCTCATGACTACTCTCATGATCACTAAGTGATGCCATCTGACTTGCAATGGCCCAAATGAAATAGACTCAGTGAGTTTTAGCTTTCTAATTGTTTAGAACCAACAAACACTTAACAAAATATAGAACAAGCATACGCCTCACTATAAATACATATATAAATGAAATGAAATATTGGAATCATAGCCTTTAATTTGTTGATGATTATTGATTTAGTTTCAATGAAATGCATGTCATGTAAATTTTTACTGTACTTTTCCACTACACAACCATATAACATCAGAGTCAACTAGTCAAAGTTTAAGAACCTAGACTAAACATATATAGGAAAGCCATGCACTAAGAAACAGAGAAAGCCATGCACTAGGAAAGCCATGCACTAGTCAAGTTAATAATGCTAGCTAAGCTAGACTAATCTAACAACTAATTAAATACAACATTGAGCTAAGTAACAGAGAAAGCCATACAAAAGAGAACTACATAACAAACCATAAAAAAACCAGTGAGAGTATGTGCAGAAATGCCTTTTGAAAGAGAGAGAGAGTGCAGAAAAAGGAAACAAATGGGAGGGAGTTGCGTTGTAAGATAGCACCAAGGAGAGAGAGGGAGAGCTGGTACGTTTGGGGTTTCTGGGTTGCAGGCAAGAACATTCTTCTAGGCTACTGTGATTCGGATTGGTGTGGTGACAAGATTGATAGGAGAAGCACTTCAGGCAACATGTTCATGTTTCAAGGAGCTGCCATCTCTTGGAGCTCTAAGAAGCAGGCCACTGTAGATCTGTCCTCATGTGAGGCAGAGTACGTTTCAACCTGCAATGTTGCTACCCAAGAAGCATGGCTTGAAACACTTCTTAAGGAAATCTGTGTTGACCTAACCGAGCCTATCAAGTTGTATATGGACAACAAATCAACTATTAACTTAGCTAAAAATCCTATTTCTCATGGTAGGACTAAACATATTGAGACTAAATTTCACTATCTTAGAGACCAAGTATCAAAGGGTAACCTAGTGCCGGATTACTGCTCAACTAATGATCAGGTGGCTGATATTTTCACTAAAGCTTTGAAGGGTCAAGTTTTCACTAAGCTAAGGAGGAAAGTTAAGGTCATTGCTTTCTAACCATAAGAAAGCAATGGTTTAAGGCTATTGTCTAGGGGCCTGTCCTAGACCGTTAGTTGTTCTAAGGCTTACAGGGGCTTGTCCTGTTTTATTTGGTTGTCTCTACTTAGCTTAGGTTTTCTATGAAAAAGGTAGGGCTTGTCTATCTTAAGTTTAGTTTTGATTAAGGTAGGGTGTTGAAATATGTAATCAAACCCTAAACTAATCAAACTTCCAACGACTATCTTAAAAAATAGAGTCGTTGGAATCATTCTATTTACAAACAAAGTAATGATTACAACTAACCTAACTACTTCTAGTTTGTTATGTAACAAACAAGGTTTGTTGAGTAGCAACAAAACTGTCTAACAACTAGATTTATCCGGAGAAAGCATATAAATAGATCTTGATGTACTTGATACAATCACAATTCGATACAAGTCTTTACAATTTAATTTTTCCTAAGTTCTACGCTACCAAAACTATTTTACTACTCTAATACTCCCTTAACCGTAAGCTCCTTCTTCAATAGGAGTATCTCCTTTGAAAGCTTTCTGGGTTGTGGTTGATACTAACTGTTAGCCTTGTTATACCCTAATTTTGTCCGAGTAGTGTTAATAGTATTTTAATTTATTAAGTCGCGTATTTGTAAGTCCCAGAGTCTGATTAGCGTGTGTCAATATTATTCGAGTTCGCTCAGACATCTTTTGGATGAAATGAGCTTATTCTAATAACTTGAGAGCATATGCAGGTGGATTGGGCCTAATTTTGGTATTTCTTGCTTATCGGGCCTGTCTTTGTTAATTGAGCTTCATTCTAGCGCGTTGTTTAGTCGGGCCCGATTTCGCTTTTGTATTTGGCCCAACATCTTTTTTAATTTGTTCATTTAATTTATCTAAGCAGTATATAATTCAGAAAATACTAAAAAAAAATCAGTTTTTAATTTAATTAGGTTTGCAACCCTTAAAAAATGTCCAAAAGTCCCAAAAAGTACAAAAAATAATATTTTAAAATACACAAAAAATAGAATCCGAAAATAAATAAAAAATACAAAAAAAACAGCTTTAGCCCAAATAGCAGCTAGGCTTGGATCCTCATGCTCTCCTAAAACCCTAATCTTCCTCTCCAAACATCTGAAGAATAAACCAAATCAGGGTAAATCACACATTAATGCAAAAACCTAATTCTCTAATATAAATAGGCAGGCTACCTCAGTCAAAAGGAGGATCACAGACAGCAAAATCACCTAAAAATGATAGGATTCAACATCAGAATCCTAATCTACTGAAACACACGTATTCGAATTTTTGAGTAAAAAAAGGAGAAGCAGTCATCAACAATAACAAAAGCAGCAGATCTCAAAAAGCACTAGCAGTCATAATCATTCACAACTAGGAGTCCTAATCAGAAGCTGGAAAAGAGGTTGGTAATAACAAATAATCAGTATATATCATTGATAGGAAATTAGCAATAAAGCATTTTATATGGACATGAAAATAATTAGTTTTGATTTATGCTTTTTTGATACCGTTAAAAACGATTATAGTATATTTGTATGTGAATGTTTGTATATGAACAGATTAGGTTCAAATAATTAGTGTTCCTTAAAAACATATTCAGTTTAAGAATAGATTAGTTTCCTAAAAAAAATGGAAGAATAAAAATCTGATTTTTCTTAAGAAAACTAATTTGTCTGGTGGAGTTGTTTTTGGGAAAGATTTCTTAAAAATTAGATTAAAGCATTCTTGATCCCCTAATTGATCAGATTCGTTTTTCTAAAAAAAATTATATTCAAGCAAAAAAGGAACCTCTCTCTCTATCTCAAAGAAATGTCTTTCTCTCTCTCACCATGATATGTGAAGCGGCGGCGCTGGAAGGAGAAGTGGAAAACTAGGTCTCCACTTTTTTAGATGATGGCTTATATAGCCTCTTAATGATTACCTGATTGTTCTTTAAAAAAAATTAATTAAAACATCATATCACTATTCACACCACCTCTGTTTTAACATACCACACCCTTGCTCATAAATCCAATTCACAAGCCATCAACCCAAGACCCAAAACATGGACTGGGCTTCTACTAAACGCACCCCTTTTTAATACAACCCCATTCCGTTAAATACACCCCTGTTTTACTATTTAAACCCCCTTTCTCGTTTTTTTTATTCTCTTCAAACCAAATAAACTCTCATAAACCAAGAACAACAAATAAATAATTTTCTATTCAAAAATCAAATAAAAGACTAAGTCGGTTGTACAACCGGGTTAGTCATCATCCTAGGACCAATGAGCTGTACAGTTCAGTAATCCTAAAAACTTATAAGTAAATAAATAAATCACTTTTCCTAAAAATAGGGGACTAAGTTGGTTGTACAACCAGGTTAGTCAGCGTTCTAGAACTAATGAGCTGTACAATTCAGGAGTTCTAGAATACCTATTCTAAAACCAACTCACCTCACATCAAACAAACTTCTTTCAAAAAACCTCAAAAATTCTTTCAAAAGTAGGGGACTAAGTCGGTTGTACAATCGGGTTAGTCAGCGTCCTAGGAATCGATGAGTACATGCAGTTCAAGGAATCCTAGGACCCTACACTAAAAAAAACACCAACCAACAAACCTTTTTGGGAAGAACTACGTAGCTTTGATTCCTCCATTGCATCTGGAGGTACGTAGGAGCAAGAGTCCACTCTTGTCAAGCACTAAAAATTAAAAATTTAATTAAGTCTGTTTCACTATAAATAATAAGGTAAATATTAATAAAGCATAAATAATTAGAAAAAGGATGTCGTGGGGTGCTAATACATTCCCCACGCATAACGACTCCCGAACCCTAAACCTGCTTTGTCCTAAACCTAAAGGGATTTTCAGAATTTGCCCTTAAACTAAAATTTGGTGGCGGCTTCCTTTCGAACTTCGAAGAATCCATTTCCAGATTTTTCGGTCGCTACAAGCCTGTATTTTCAACAGGCTAAATAAATGCAGTCAATAAGGTTGACTTAGGTGCTTTAAAGAGAAGATTGGTGGTCTTCGACGCTCAAAGATGGTTTTCGACTATCACAAGGATTTGGCAAAGAGCGAAGACATGAAGGCTACGATTCGACGAAGATCTAAAAGTTAGAAGTGAATTCGCGCAAGGAAGACACCGTCGAATTGTGGTTTGAAGATGCAGTCAAAAAGCGTGATTTTCACGTTGTCGGCTAATCGAAAGCGATTTATTTAATCAGTTATTGTTTTCAAATTCAAAATTGTTCAGTTACTTTGTTTCCCTCTCTGTATATATACCAGTTTTCCATATGGAAAACGAAGCGCTAGAGAAAACTGAGCACAAGAAGCGAATGTATGGATCTGTGCATCAACTCTTTACATTTTTATGCAATTTAAATTTCTTTCTTTGAACTTTCAATTGCCTTTTCTTTTATTTTCTCTTTACGAATTCCTTGGCGTTCAAGGCAATTCCTTGTTTTTTTGTTTCCTTTTGTTTGGTTACGCTTGAAGAACACCATTTTCCTACTACGAATCATACAAGAACTTAAGCACAATATGTCCCGAGATTCTTTGGTTGATCTCGCAAGTAATTAATTCAGACCAGCGGTTGTTTACCAAATTTCACCGTAAACACTAACAGAGTGTGTTGTACCTCGCATAACAAGAAAGGAAAAGGTTAGATAGGGTTTTCAATGACTGAAAATAGAAGTAAGGAAAAGAGTCAAGTTGAGAGAGTTTTTTTACCTGAAGAAGTGTTCTTGAAGGTGACTGTTGGTGAAGAGTTTCTGGATTGAGCTTCAAGTTGAAGCTCACTGTGTGCATGCATAGAAAGGGACATAATAAAATTAGTGTTTCAACCAAGTAAGAGATTCAAAGGTAGGAAATTATTGAGAGAGTAGTTTTACCTTTGATTTGATCTTGTTGAACTCTGATCATCGTTCTGTACCTACAAAATAAGATTCAGAAAAATTAGGGTTTTTCTAAATCACCAGATCAACAAACAACAAATTAAAGAACTGTGAAGAAAGAAGGAATTAGATCTTAGAGAAACGTTTCTAGGTGATTGATTGTGTGAATCAATCACTGTGAAAGCAATCTAGGGTTCACAAGTGAGAAGTGCTCATCGCGAAGTGAGAAGAGTGAATCGAAGCCTCAGGTTATGTTGATTCAGAACAAAACCATATGGGTTTGTTTCATCATCATCAACGATCAACATCAACAGAAAACCAAGTTGAATTGAAGCTTCAATCACCATTGGTGAAAGCTTCAACCCAGCTATGGTTTCGTTTGAGAGAGAGATAAGAAGAGAAGAGAAAGAACAGAGATTCAAGAAAGTGAAGAGTGAATTCTTGAGTTTCTGGCGAAACGGAGTAAAGAAAACCAATACATACATCGGGTCAGTGAAGGATCCGCGTGTATCCATCATCACCGGGTTTGGGTTCCGCAGGACCCAGTTTGAGTGCTTTTTTGTTTGGCAGCAATAACTCAACATTGGGTTGGACTCAGTCAAACTGGGCTTAACTAGCTACACCCCATCTATTGTTGATTACACACCTGCAAGTAAAGCAAAGTATTAAAAGTGAAAAAATCCAACATTAATGAGGCTTGAAGCAACATTATATGGAATTTGCTCAACCATCCTTCAAAAAGAGTAGAAAGGAAAGAGATCGATAGAAGAAGATAGTTTTTCTGGAGATTAATTGTTAACAAGAGGAAGATTGAAAAGTAGCTAGTAGAGTTTAAGTGTGGCACTGCCATGACATAAATATAGGTGGACCAAGGGAAGGATACAAATGTAATTACGACTGATCAACTTGTAGCCAATAATGCAAGTCGTCTCTGGTCGATGTGTGAACGTTGCATTGCATTGCACCAAACACAATTGTAGGAATGATCATTATCCAAAGGAAAATGTAAAAAGGGTTAGAATCAAGTTTGGGTTTTAATTTTCATACCCCCCTCCTTGGCCTCCATTGATAAGTCATAATTTAAAGTGTTTTTAATATTTGAATTAAATAAAATTTGTGAAATTTTAGTTCTATTTTAGAGCTATTTTACTACAAAATGTTAGTTTTGTGTTTTCAGGACTAAAAGTGGAGAAAAAGAGAAATTTTGGATGAAAGAATAGCAATGATCAAAAGAGCATGAAAGGAGGAATAAGAAAAAAAAAGTCAGGAACCAAGCACGACCCGTGCGCCTTCAAAAATCAGGAAAATAACATTTGCGAACATAGAGCACGACCCGTGCGCCTGTTGAGCACGACCCGTGCGACCTTCCTGCTACTCAAAATTCAGTTACAAAGCTGATTCCTTCTTCTTCTTAGTGGGTTTTTATGGCCATGATTTCGAATTTATGTGTTTGTCTACTGATCCTAGGCTATATAAAGGCTCTCTCTTCACTTGTAATCTCACCTTAGGCTATTGCAAACACTACTCAAAGTTTATTTCTAAGATTTTATGCAATTTACTTTCTTCATTTTAAGTTCTTGTTCTTTAGAATTCTTGCACTTTACATTCTTGCAACTTTACTTTCTCTGTCCTTATTTTCCAAAGACCTTTATTTTCACGCACTTTACATTTTGTCATTTATCTTCTTGTTATTTATCTTTTATGTCTTCTTCTTCTTCTTCTTCTTCTTCTTCTTCTTCTTCTTCTTCTTCTTCTTCTTCTTCTTCTTTTCTAAGCTTTTGTGTACTATGATCATGTGTGAGTAGACCTCTTTAGTCTTGGGATTGTGGGAAACAATTCAATGATGGTTCCCTAAACAATTCCAAGACTAAACTCTATCTTATTAGAACTTGATTTTTAATCTAGCCTCATCATTCTTATTTTATAAATCAAATATCAAATGAGGTACCGAGAGGTGAAGTTTGATATTGGACCTATGAGGTTAGACAAAGCAATCAAAGCATGAGAATAGCTTTGAGTGTCTTGGGACAATAAGGTTGGGCTTAATGGGTCTCTGCGATGATCAACCATGAGAATAGGCTTGATCATTGTTTCGAGACACATTCTTGTATTCCGAGAGGAAACTTGAATTACACCAAAAGAATACTTTGTCCTTAAAAACAATTTCAATATAAGATAGAGAATAGTTAAGGGATTGTTAAATTTCCATCGTTGTGCTTGCTCCTCTGGTGAATTGGAGGAAAAGGTGATGGCCGCCCATTGCCCCCAGTGCTGAAGATTTTTTCAAAGCCCGTCAGCACAGTACATTGGAGGACAATGGCAGATTTGGAAGTGGCCTACGAGGCAACACTGGTGCGAAATTCCCCAACATCAAAGAAGAATTACACAGCATCAGTGAGTGGTATCCTCAATTTATAGGCTCACCATCCGTTGGGTTTTCCACGAAATCTCAATCAAGAAGAAAATGCAGCGGTCGTTTGAGAAATCTCCATAGAAATCTAAAATCTGCAACTCCTGCTTTGAGTTTTCCAGTAATCTCAAAACGCCAGGGCTCTTTAAGATTACGTGGAAAACCCAAGGTAGGAATAACGATTTCGGAGAAAAAACTCATGATGAAGATGAGAATAAAAGAAAGGAGAGGAATTTTTCTGGTGAACTGTGAAAGTTCAAAATCGAAGTTCTCTTGTATTTATAACACGAAGAAGGAGTAAGGTACAAAAAGAGTATTAAATAAATGGCACAAAAAATGGGTTAAGAGTCAAATGCAACTTCCGAGGAGATGAAGTCGCGAATCGACGATCCAACATTCAAAGCATCGCATCAATGAAACGATCACCGCCAAATCGCGTGGAAAGTAGAGCGGTAAATGTGCAAGTCTTTAAGTTCATTTTTGACCAGTCATAATGGAACGCTTTCAACAGAATCATTATTCCAACTTCTCGCGTCTTTTCAAAGTTAAAAAGTGATGTTATATTACTTGATAAAGAGTTGTCGAAGAGAATTCAAAAAACGTCATTTTCTACCTTTGCTCACGCCTCAGTCGAAAACGACATTTTGGGGGCAATTTGTTGCTTTGTATTTTCAACAAAGCTAAATAAATCTGATCAATAAGGTTGACTCATGCGCTTTAAAGAGAAGATTGGTGGTCTTCGACGCCAAAGATGGTTTTCGACCATCACAAGGACTTAGAAGAGCGAAGACATGAAGGCTACGATTTGACAAAGAACTAAAAGTTAGAAGTGAATTCGCGCAAGAGGAGAAACCGTCGAATTGTGTTTTGAAGATGCAGTCGAAGGGCGTGATTTTCACGTTGTCGAAGCAATCGGCGATTTATTTAATCAGTTATTGTTTTCAAATTCAAAATTGTTCAGTTACTTTGTTTCCCTCTCTGTATATATACCAGTTTTCCATATGGAAAACGGGTCACAATCCCAACATACAATTTCTTACTTTGGGTTTTAGTGGAGGAGACTTGTGCAGATGTTGGGAGTCAATGCATGGTATGTTAAATGCACAGATCGATAATATAGTTGAATCATTCACAAAGAGTATTGATCGTGTGGATGTCAAGCACAACACTCCATTCTACTGCAATCTACGGGGTTTTGTATCGGTAAACGCACTTAACCATATTTCTACCGAGGTTGATAAAACTTTGGGTTACGTGGGGACAGATAATGGTCGATGTGGTTGCATGGTTAGAGTTACTCGTGGATTACCTCATAATCAGACTCAACCTGCTGATCTAAATCTACATATGAACTAGCCTCACCTGACTCATCCTCCGCCTCAATACTATCATCAACCTCTACCTGAGCCTCTACATGTGCGTCATCCTCAGCAATATCATCATTCCCCACCTGTCCAGCCTCATAATAATCTCCATAATCACCTCTAGCAGGCGCATCGTCATAAACATCTCTATGATCACCTCTATCTAAAGCAGGAGGAGGCTCATAAACATCTCTAAAATCATCTGTATGCTGCATCTCAGGCACTCCCTTGTCATCGTCACCTGGAGGAGCTGGAAGACGTCCACAAACACGTCTCTGCCGTTCGGAAGCGTGTCCGGCTATCCTATTTTGTGTACGCTCACTCAGTGGCTCAGACGGACCTTCATCACTAGCACCTCCTCTACCTCTCCAATGCACGTCCCCTCTACGCATCAAACCACTGGACCATGGAGGAATCCTTCCTCTACTACAACTACATCTTGGCTTCGCAAAAAAGAAAATAAACAAAAATCAGCAAAAATTAAAAACACTGCGGATTTATCTCCCCAAGATAAATTCGTAGTCTCTGGAAACAAATGCAGTAAATAATTGTAGCGACCGAAAAATCCGGGAAAGGATTCTTCGAAGTTCGAAAGGAAGCCGCCACCAAATTTTAGTTTAAGGGCAAATTCGGAAAATCCCTTTTAGGTTTAAGACGAGGCATCGTTTAGGGTTCGGGAGTCGTTATGCGTGGGGAAGGTATTAGCACCCCACGACATCCTTTGGTCTAATTAATTGTAGATTTATTAATAATTACCCTTTTATTTGTAGAGAAAAAGACTTATTTAAATCATTAGTTTTTAGTGCTTGATAAGAGTTGAGTCTTGCTCCTACGTACCCCCGGATGCAATGGAGGAATCAAAGCTACGTAGTTCTTCCTGAAAAGGTTTGTGGGTTGGTGTTTTTTAGTGTAGGGATCCTAGGATTCCTTGAACTGTACAACTCACTGATTCCTAAGACGCTGACTAACCCGATTGTACAACCGACTTAGTCCCTACTTTTTTAAAATAATTTTAGGTTTTTGGAAGAAATTGGTTTGGCGTGAGGTGGGTTCGTTTTAGAATAGGTATTCTAGAACTCTGAACTATCTGACTCATTAGTTCTAGAACGTGACGACCAACCCGATATCTGAGTAGGACTTAATCCCCTATTTTTAGGAAAAATAGTGTATTTATATTTATTAAGTTTTTTGTAGGATTACTGAACTGTACAGCTCATTGGTCCTTAAATAATGACTAACCCGGTTGTACAACCGACTTAGCCGTTTATTTAATTTCGCAAGAAAAATTATTTACGTTTGAGTTGGGAAAGAATTAAAAGTGAAACAGGGGGTGAAAACAGTACATCGGGGTTTTATTAGTGGCAGGGGGTTGCATAATTAATTGGAGGTGCAAAAAGGGAAGCCCAGTTCGCATAGGAGAGCCCAGTATGCGAAACTGGGCTTAAGTGGGGGGAGGTGTGCGCATGAATCAGTGGGTGCAGGTAGTATTCGAGTATAAAAAAATGAGTAAGAAAAAAAAAAAGACCCATGTAAGCCCAATACCAAAAAACCTAAACCTAAAATCCATTTCTCTCCTTCCTTCCATCAATTTGCTTGTGCAAAGACATTGAGAGAGAAGAGCGAAATCTCCGGCGATTCTCACAGATGCAGGGAAGGTGCGTCTCCTTGGCGCGATTTGCGCCGGTTATCATGGGGGAGGAGAAACCGAAGCTTTGTGTTCGCGATGAGAGGGGATATCGCCGGCCATGGCGTCCCGCGCCACGCCGGACGCTTGGCGGTGAAGCTCCACCCGAAGACGAGAAGCGCGAGGTGGCTTAAAAGCGGTTTGGGTTCCTTTCTCGTGGCTTTTTTTTACGGTGTTTTTAGAAGTTTTGGTCTCGGCTAGGGGTCTCACCGGAGTTTATGGTGGAGCTCACAGGAGATGATGGCCGGTCTTGGAGAGACGACAACTTCGGTTCGTTTTTTCTTTTTATTCCTCGATTCAGATGTTTCTCTTTTTACGATCGTCTCCAATTTAACTAAAAGCGCAAACTTATCACATTTTAAATCCTAAATCGTTATTGGGTTTTGTACTCCTCTCTAATTTTGTGATTTGATTCACAACCATATGACGTCTATCATTCAGCTTTTTAATTTTCAAGAACAAGAAAAATAGTGTCCAAGATCTGTTGGTTGATTTCATGTTCATGGCAATATTCATTCATGACAAAACATATATAAACCAATTTACATTCGGAGTTGTTACTGCAAACATAAATTAGTTCATGTAACTATTTTATTCTTAGCTGTTAATTGTTTTTAGAGGGACCAACCTTTACTCCAAAGATCAGATTGGCCTCCTAGTATCTTTCGCTTTGCTTGTAATGCTTCTTTGCACTTGTGTCTTTGCTTCTTGGATCACGATCGCTACTACTTCTACCTCAATTCTTTCTCGGATCTTAGAAAAAAAAGTGCATTTGTGTGATTAGGGTTTCAATGAGAAGCCCTAATCCTTATTTTTAGTGATTTTCGCAGTCTCCTTCTGCCTTCTTTTCTGTGTGTTTTTGACTGCTTATTGACTGTTTATTTATAGTAGAAAACTAGGTTAAGGCATTTATGATTTTTGACCGGCTTTGAATAATTTTTCGAGTCTGATCCAAGCCCAACAGCGATTCTGTGAGATGGGAATGTTGCTGAAAACCCTAGTTTTGCTCCTTGCATGCCCATTTTCGTATTCTATTTTTATGTATTTTTAGTATTATTATTTTTGTATTTTTGGACTTTTGGACTATTAAGTACTTTTAAATTGTAAATTAAACTAAATAGAATTTTTGACATTTTTAGACATGTTAGACTTTTAAACACTTTTAAATTGTAAATTAAACTAATTAGAATTTTTGACATTTTTGAATTTGTATATATATGTATCCGCTCGAAATAATAAAAGAAGTCGAATGATGAGCCAAATTGTAGAAAACAACTTGAATAAGCCCGTTTGTAAGGAAACGACTCGGATGAACCCAACTAAGTTCGACTAGGCCTAAATACAAATATTCAACTAAAGAATGCGAAAAGATCGATCATTCGCGCACATTCTTAATTTAAATAATGACATTTCAACTTAGTCGAGTGGTTAGTTGAGATTGGCTTAAGTGAGACACATTTTTAATAATTCTCGTAATTGCGCGACTTGAGAACAAATAATAAAATAAACGACTACAACCAAAAAAACAAAAAGAATACGGACAAAATTGGGGTATAATTACTGCCTCTTTATTAGTATTTCACTAGAAAGTGATGAGTTCTCAAACTTTCGTAGTAGAAATAGGAATAAAGATAAGATAGACGCTAATTTTGTCCGTTTAAGGGGAAGTGGAAGGTTTGAGATAAGAGGGAGTGGTTAATACTTGGCGCGTGTAGAGAGTTGAATGAAGGGTCAACAAGGGACGGAAGGAGCACTAAGGCTCGAAGGACCACTCGAGTGGTCCGAAGGAGGCGATAAGGCTCGGAGGACCACTTAAGGTCGGAAGGCTGCCTAAGCCTTAATTGAAGGACCATCGTGGTGCGAAGGAGCGCAACTAGCTACGGTACTAATTAAGCGATGCGAGGGGCCTTTATACTCGGCGGCCATGATGGGTCAAGATCGGTCTAGAATCGATATGTTGACCATGAAGGACGCGTAATCGTGTCTTAGGTGACACAACTAGTGCGAAGGACCACACGGGGTCTGGAAGGTCCGCCGGCTCGACTCGACGTTTGCGACTGGGCCACTTAGGGCGCGAAGGAGCGTAGTGCTCTGAAGGACCACTCGAGTCCGAGGATCAACTTGGTGATCGTGATACGATATGAGATCAACGCTTAAAGCGCTGACATTAGAGGAACAAAATAGGGACTAACACTGATCGTGCTTATCCGGGCACACCTAACAAATGCATCTACCGAGAAAGGGAAAACCACTCTACGTTTGATGAAGCAATTAATGGTGCAAGCAATGATTGGTATCTGGTAGGATGTGGAATGACTTTTTCCTTTTCTCTTTTTGCTTATTGCTTTTCGCTTTTTGTTTTTTTGTTTTTGTTTTGTTTGTTTTATTTTTTATTTTTTTTATTGAAAAATGATGAATGCCAAATGTGCAAATGAAATGCTCGGGTGCAAATGCTATGGTGCATGAGGTGATGATATGATATGATATGATATGATATGATATGATGTGATATGATATGATGTGATATGATATGATATGATATGATATGATGTGATATGATATGATATGAGTGATTGGGGTATAGAAACATTTTTGGTAATGACGAGATGTGAGACTTTAGATGCGAGAAATAGAGGTGAATATTGATCATTCTTTGAAAAGAATAGTTTTGATTCAATACTTCAGCAATCTCAATGTTGTTATTTACAGACACTGACGTGAAAAAGTATTTGCAAGCTCGTTCATTTTTCTCTTCCATTTTGATGCCCCATGATGACCGAAGTTTTGGCCCACACAACTAAATAAGTGGATTTCCAACATCATATGATCAACTTGTGTTTTCTCTCTCTAAAGCATTGTTTTGTGAAGATGTATAGTAGTGCGAATATAGATGAATGAGTCAGTTAACTTGGGGTTCTAAAGACCTAGGGTGTGGACATTTGTGGCACATGAAGGGGTGAATGACAAGTTTTGGGTAAAGTCATGAAAGGTGGGCTTTCTCAAGCCAAGAAATGCGGGATTGCCCCAATTTAGACTTGATGATGGTGAGTGAATAACCACGCCCCGCTGTCTAGTGATGACAATAACTAGGGGACAGAGGAAATGATGAGCTAGGAATGCCCACGACTTTGGAGTGAAAGGTGGAAAGCAATGGGCTTCATCTCAACACATGGAGTTTGGTGTTGCCCCATTTATGGTAAGAGACAGAATTGCCCCGACTAGAGTAGCAACATATAGGGTAATGAGTTGAGAAATTGCCCCGGTATGGCTTTGTTGATGTGGATATAACAAGGGGATGAGATGGGTGTATGGTGAATGTCCCCATTTGTAGGTGGAGTGAAGGGTGATAGGGTTGCCCCACTTGATAACGGGAATTCAGACGGTTGTTTTGGTGAGGTTGTGGAAAGTGTCGAGTTAGGGTAATGGGTTTTGGAGTTTGTGCAGGTATGGCAATGGGTGGGTGTGGTATGACACTGCACAAATTTCCCCAAGTTCAAATGGAATAGGTGGTGAAAGGGATGCCCATTATAGGATATAGGTGACGATCCTAGTATAAACTTTTGGTTACCTTTAAAATGACTCTCAGACTACAATAGTCTTGAGTTTGCTATGATGAAAACTACACTTGGTGATCACTAGACCTTGTCTTAGTATAACTGTAACTTGAATGAATCTTGTGGTGCAAGCCTTTTGATTTTTCTTTTCCTTTGAGTTTTTTTTTTTTTTTTTTTTTTTTTGAGATATATTTTTTTTTGAGCAAACATATTGTAAATAAATAAACTTATTTGTCCTAAGATTAAAACTTTGAGAAACAAAAGCAATCGGTCATTGATCGGAATGTGGCCGATGGTTTAGTGATTTATGAGGGAAATGATAATTGGGCTCAAGGTAGTGTTTGGGGATTGATGGGACGGATGATTTTTTTTTTTTTGAGCGGTATGATTTGGCTAATGGTTTGTGAAAGAAGGGGTTATTAGGCTCAATGAAGTGTTTGATGATTGATGGGACAAATGATTTGGTGATGTAACTTGGCTAATGGGTGATGATTTATGAAGGAAATGGTTGTCAGGCTCAAAGGAGTGTTTGAGGGTCTATTGAGACAGTAATTGATGTGTCTCACGGTAGGATGGACTTGTTTAGGGATGTGACTTGACCAAGGGTTTATGAAAGATAGGATATTGAGGACAAGGGGAGTGTTTGGGGTTTGTTTCAGACAAGGATCTCTTATGCATTTAATGGCAAGAAGTATCAGCTCATAATTGTACCACTTTTGCTTTTTCGTGGTTTTTCAATCCTCTTTTGATTTCACTTTCTTTTTTGATTTTGATTTTTCTTTCTCTTTCTTTCGAGCTGAGTGACTTGATACACCATTTTTTATGTGGAATTGATCCTTGTCTAGGGTGATTGGAAGGTTTTTTGGATTTTGGCTTAAAGTGGGTAGCAAAGGTTTTTTCGAGGATATGGGAAGGTGGTCAAACTTCATTTCAAATCATGATTGCTCGTTTTCTCAAAAATTAACTTAAGGACAACAATTTACTTATTTACAAAATATTTGCTCTCTTTTCTTTATATATATTTTTTTATATGCCCTAATTTTTGCTTAGGCCGCTCTTACGAGTTTTCAACCTAACGGGCCTTTTTGATTTATTTTTTTCTTTTTGTAAAGGACTTGCACCTAGAGAATACAATGTTGACAAGGTATTTTAGAGATCACACATTTGCCCCAGTATGGAGGGCCTAAAGTGTTATTTCACTAGGAGGACCAACCAGAAACGTCAACTATGTACTGATGTGGGGAGTATGTACTTTAGGGTGGTCGGGGTGGGATTAGACTCGGACGGGGGGTGATGACAAGGTAGGGATATCAACTGACTCAAACAAGAATGAAGTCACATGTCATACACAAATTACTACACGAATGCTTCGAAAGAGTTAACAACGCTTTAACATGAATGAAATTTTGATGGACTATTTTGGTCATTCATCATGGGGTGGATAAGATGTAACACTTTGTTGAAAAAAATGTGAGCAGTACGCTAATTCGAAAAATTGAGTGTCTTGAAACGCCTTGAGCTTGCAACTAAGTATGGCTAAACTTTTTCAAAAAAGAATGATTTACCTTACAAGAATGTCTCACCCCTCAATACAATTTTTTTATAGAGTTATGCTCATTTTATTTTTTGTAATGCATGATGTAAGTATGCAAATGAATGAGTGTGCATGCAATGCGAATGAATGTATGTGAAATGCGAATGTAATGATAATGTATGTGAATGAAATGATAACATATGATTTTATTTAATCAGTTATTGTTTTCAAATTCAAAATTGTTCAGTTACTTTGTTTCCCTCTCTGTATATATACCAGTTTTCCATATGGAAAACGGGTCACAATCCCAACATACAATTTCTTACTTTGGGTTTTAGTGGAGGAGACTTGTGCAGATGTTGGGAGTCAATGCATGGTATGTTAAATGCACAGATCGATAATATAGTTGAATCATTCACAAAGAGTATTGATCGTGTGGATGTCAAGCACAACACTCCATTCTACTGCAATCTACGGGGTTTTGTATCGGTAAACGCACTTAACCATATTTCTACCGAGTTTGATAAAACTTTGGGTTACGTGGGGACAGATAATGGTCGATGTGGTTGCATGGTTAGAGTTACTCGTGGATTACCTCATAATCAGACTCAACCTGCTGATCTAAATCTACATATGAACTAGCCTCACCTGACTCATCCTCCGCCTCAATACTATCATCAACCTCTACCTGAGCCTCTACATGGGCGTCATCCTCAGCAATATCATCATTCCCCACCTGTCCAGCCTCATAATAATCTCCATAATCACCTCTAGCAGGCGCATCGTCATAAACATCTCTATGATCACCTCTATCTAAAGCAGGAGGAGGCTCATAAACATCTCTAAAATCATCTGTATGCTGCATCTCAGGCACTCCCTTGTCATCGTCACCTGGAGGAGCTGGAAGACGTCCACAAACACGTCTCTGCCGTTCGGAAGCGTGTCCGGCTATCCTATTTTGTGTACGCTCACTCAGTGGCTCAGACGGACCTTCATCACTAGCACCTCCTCTACCTCTCCAATGCACGTCCCCTCTACGCATCAAACCACTGGACCATGGAGGAATCCTTCCTCCTACACGGCTGTGCGGCACTGCAAAAAAGAAAATAAACAAAAATCAGCAAAAATTAAAAACACTGCGGATTTATCTCCCCAAGATAAATCTGTAGTCTCTGGAAACAAATGCAGTAAATAATTGTAGCGACCGAAAAATCCGGGAAAGGATTCTTCGAAGTTCGAAAGGAAGCCGCCACCAAATTTTAGTTTAAGGGCAAATTCGGAAAATCCCTTTTAGGTTTAAGACGAGGCATCGTTTAGGGTTCGGGAGTCGTTATGCGTGGGGAAGGTATTAGCACCCCACGACATCCTTTGGTCTAATTAATTGTAGATTTATTAATAATTACCCTTTTATTTGTAGAGAAAAAGACTTATTTAAATCATTAGTTTTTAGTGCTTGACAAGAGTTGAGTCTTGCTCCTACGTACCCCCGGATGCAATGGAGGAATCAAAGCTACGTAGTTCTTCCTGAAAAGGTTTGTGGGTTGGTGTTTTTTAGTGTAGGGATCCTAGGATTCCTTGAACTGTACAACTCACTGATTCCTAAGACGCTGACTAACCCGATTGTACAACCGACTTAGTCCCCTACTTTTTTTAAAATAATTTTAGGTTTTTTGGAAGAAATTGGTTTGGCGTGAGGTGGGTTCGTTTTAGAATAGGTATTCTAGAACTCCTGAACTGTACAGCTCATTAGTTCTAGAACGCTGACCAACCCGACTGTACAGCCGACTTAATCCCCTATTTTTAGGAAAAATAGTGTATTTATATTTATTAAGTTTTTTGTAGGATTACTGAACTGTACAGCTCATTGGTCCTTAAATAATGACTAACCCGGTTGTACAACCGACTTAGCCGTTTATTTAATTTCGCAAGAAAAATTATTTACGTTTGAGTTGGGAAAGAATTAAAAGTGAAACAGGGGGTGAAAACAGTACATCGGGGTTTTATTAGTGGCAGGGGGTTGCATAATTAATTGGAGGTGCAAAAAGGGAAGCCCAGTTCGCATAGGAGAGCCCAGTATGCGAAACTGGGCTTAAGTGGGGGGAGGTGTGCGCATGAATCAGTGGGTGCAGGTAGTATTCTGAGTATAAAAAAAAATGAGTAAAAAAAAAAAAAAAAAAAGACCCATGTAAGCCCAATACCAAAAAACCTAAACCTAAAATCCATTTCTCTTCTTCCCTTCCGCAATTTGCCTTGCAAAGCATTGAGAGAAGAGGCGAAATCTCCGGCGATTCTCACGGGGACGGGAAGGGTGTGTCTCCTTGGCGCGATTTGCGCCGGTTATCATGGGGGAGGAGAAACCGAAGCTTTGTGTTCGCGATGAGAGGGGATTGCGCCGGCCATGGCGTCCACGCCGGCCGGAGACGCGGCGGTGAAGCTCCACCGACGACGAGAAGCGCGCGAGGTGGCTTAAAACGGTTTGGGTTCCTTTCTGTGGCTGTTTTTTGCGGTGTTTTTAGAAGTTTTGGTCTCGGCTAGGGGGGTCTCACCGGAGTTTATGGTGGAGCTCACCGGAGATGATGACCGGTGCCGGAGACGACAACACTGGTTCGTTTTTTTTCTTTTTATTCCTCAGTTCCGATGTTTCTCTTTCTGATGCTGTCTCCAATTTAACTAAAACTGCAAACTTATCACATTTTAAATCCTAAACTGTTATTGGGTTTTTGTACTCCTCTCTAATTTTGTGATTTGATTCACAACCATATGACGTCTATCATTCAGTTTTAATTTTCAGTAACAAGAAAAATAGTGTCCAAGATCTGTTGGTTGATTTCATGTTCATGGCAATATTCATTCATGACAAAACATATATAAACCAATTTACATTCGGAGTTGTTACTGCAAACATAAATTAGTTCATGTAACTATTTTATTCTTAGCTGTTAATTGTTTTTAGAGGGACCAACCTTTACTCCAGCATCAGATTGGCCTCCTAGTATGCTGCTGCTTGTAACTGCTGCACTTGTGTCTTTGCTTCTTGGATCCCTGACTGCTACTACTTCTACCTCAATTCTTTCTCGGATCTTAGAAAAAAAAAGTGTATTTGTGTGATTAGGGTTTCAATGAGAAGCCCTAATCCTTATTTTTAGTGATTTTCGCAGTCTCCTTCTGCCTTCTTTTCTGTGTGTTTTTGACTGCTTATTGACTGTATATTTATAGTAGAAAACTAGGTTAAGGCATTTATGATTTTTGACCGGGCTTTGAATAATTTTTCAGGTCCTGATCCAAGCCCAACAGCAGTTGCAGCAGATGGGAATGCTGCCTGAAAACCCTAGTTTTGCTCCTTGCATGCCCATTTTCGTATTCTATTTTTTATGTATTTTTAGTATTATTATTTTTTGTATTTTTGGACTTTTTGGACTATTAAGTACTTTTAAATTGTAAATTAAACTAAATAGAATTTTTTTGACATTTTTAGACATGTTAGACTTTTAAACACTTTTAAATTGTAAATTAAACTAATTAGAATTTTTGACATTTTTGGACTGTATATATATGTATCTGCTCGAAATAATAAAAGAAGTCGGAATGATGAGCCAAATTGCGAGAAAACAACTTGAATAAGCCCGTTTGTAAGGAAACGACTCGGATGAACCCAACTAAGTTCGACTAGGCCTAAATACAAATATTCAACTAAAGAATGTGCGAAAAGATCGATCATTCGCGCACATTCTTAATTTAAATAATGACATTTCAACTTAGTCGAACTGGTTAGTTGAGATTGGCTTAAGTGAGACACATTTTTAATAATTCTCGTAATTGCGCGACTTCAGAACAAATAATAAAATAAACGACTACAACCAAAAAAAACAAAAAGAATACGGACAAAATTGGGGTATAACAATAATACTACGGATTCATCCTCCACCCATCAATCCGTAGTCAAAATTTAAACTACGGAAACATCTAAACAACATGAATCCGTAAATAATCCCAGTTTTGCGTTCAAAACAAGCACCAGCAGCAACTACGGATTCATCCTTAGAGGATGTTTCCGTAAAATTTCCTAGAAATCCTTCCAAGTTGCAGCATCAGAATCAGAAACTACAGATTCATCTACGTATGATGTTTCCGTAGGAATTCAACTACGGATTTATCAGTTGGGTGATGTTTCCGTAAAATTTAGGAGAGAATCTTACTCTTTAACTACGGAATTATGAATTATGAGATGATTCAAACGGTTTTTGTTTTTTAGTAAGGGCAAATTTGGAAGTTTTGCACAAAAGGGGGTATAGGGTTTAAGGAGGGGGATACCAAGATCAAAAGCATCAAGTTTTATTGGGTAGATCAAAGAAAAGTCCTTGTTTATTTTACACTTCAATTATACATCTGAAGGAAATATGATTGAGGATTTATCAATTCTACCTCTTTTTTTTTTATTTTAGGCAAAATAGCATCTGGGGTCCTTTAACTTATTTTCTGTTTTCGCTTAGGTCCCTTAACTTTAAAAGCTAACGTTTAGGTCCTTAACTTTTAAAAGCGTGTCATTGTAGTCCCATTTAACGCGTTTTTAAACTAACAACAATCGGGACTTAAAGCGTTAGCTTTTAACGTTAAATGGGACTACAATGAAACATTTTTAAAAGTTAAGGGACTTAAACGTTAGCTTTTAACGTTAAATGGGACTACGATGAAACGTTTTTAAAAGTTAAGGGACCTAAACGTTAGCTTTTAAAGTTAAGGGACCTAAGCGAAAATAGAAAATAAGTTAAGGGACCCCGGATGCTATTTTGACTTTATTTTATAAAAGAGGACAAACGCCTCAAAACAACAAAACGAAATTAACAACGGGTCTTTTGGTCAAAATATATATTTACAGGACCTAATATCTCGATGCACAGACACAACAGGGGCGGATCTTAGTAGGAGCCGGGAGATGTCATTGCACCCCCGAGATTTTTCTCAAATCGATTCATATACATAATATTAGATGTTATATACTAACTATTTCGCTAAGGATGCATATAGATTCGGTAGTAAAGTGGTAAAACACTAGGCTAATGAGCGTAGTTTTTTTTTGTGTGTTATACAATATTAAGTGTATTTTTTCTCTAAAGGCATTTCTGTATATTTTTTTTTGTATTTTACGATATTAAGTGCATTTTTTTTTTCCAAAAAAGTTCTGAAACCAAGATTTGAACATTGTACATTTATATTGTAATAAATGATAAAAACCAGTTCAACTCCATAGATAACGGTTAAAATATTAGTGAAATATTTTATATGTATTATTTAACTTTTTGCTACCCCCAAAAATTATTGTCAAGCTCTGCCACTGCCCCCGAACATGTCATCAAAAATTTTAGGGTGGAGGTCTTCAGGGGGCTCCTCTAGGAAAACTGTGTCAATAATGTCCATTCAGAAATTGTAGTTTGCGAGTCAGTCTACGCAGTTGTTCCCTTCAATCTAATTATGGCTTATGTCTACCTCCCAATCACCACCAAGATTTTTTTTGGGATTGATTATGGTTAACTTAAGAAGTCCGAAAGTTAATTAAATAGACTAACATTTGATTAAGTGATGTGAATAGTAAATTAAAGGTCAAATGAAAATAAATATGATTAGAAAAATCTGGTATATAACTAATGGGTGAAAATAGGTAGGGATGAAACTTCCTAGTAAATCACGAAACAGAATCAGTGCTTTCCATGCAATGCAATAGCACCTAAGGACTTGAGTGTAGGGAAGTAATGTGTGCGCCTTTTAGTCACTTTCTACAAAGTTACGCCAAAAACTTCTTATGTCTAAGCTTTCATTAGATTGATCGTTGACTAATATGTGGCTCAGATCACTCTTCTAACTTTACCAAGCTTAGTTAGTGTGGCGATTTGTTGATTCGAGTAGGTTTTCAAGAAAGAGAGGTGGGTCACAATAGACAAACTTATTAAATACCAAGTCTTTTCTTAGCCAAAAGTTTCCTCAAACCACACAGTTTTTTTCAAAAGTCAAGCCGATGAGATTATTGAGTTGAGTCACGGACTAGGTCGCTCACTTTAAGACATTTCGTGGCACTGCCGAAAAATGTGCAAGCAGACTATCAACCACGGCGTACCCAAGATAAAACAGCCCAGTCGAAACTATTACGAATTTCCACGGCATTGTGAGAAATTCGCTCTAGCAATACACCCTCAATATGGTTATGAAAACCACCCTTTATAAACTCGAATTGCTCCAAGTCTTTCTAAAGAAGTTTAGGGAGAAGAGAGAAAACTTGACAACGATTTATCGTCAAGTTGGTGTGTGGAAGAAGTGAGGTGAGAGCTCCTTAAGTCCATATATAGGTGAGGGTTGAGGGATGGATTCGTTGGAGATTAAAGAGCCATGACTCTACGGGAAAAAACGTTTGGAAAAATTAAATAAAAGAACAGTTACGGTTTGACTTGGTCAATATGACCATTAGAGTCACACGGTCAACAGTCAATACATTTAAAGAACTTCCTTCCAAAAAATAATACACCACCAAGACCATGCCCGTCAGAGACGGCGACAAGACACGTGCGTGTGGTAGTTACTTTGTGTGTCTTCACCGATCTACAAAATTGAGTACTAGTTGGGCATTAATTGAGGAGTCACCGCTGAGTTAACAAGAAGGACCCACTACTTTCCACTGCATTACTTACTTGAGTATATGTATATTGAGTTATAAGTAAGGACCCACTCTCACTCTTACCATTTGCTACTCTGTGTGAAGTGTGAAGTTGGTGAACTACTCACTCAATAATGTTAAAATATTCTTTCTCAAATTCACACAACTATTAAATGAAATTTATATATATTCATTTCTTATTTATTATTATGTGAATAATAAGTTACGGGTATGTTGAAGTTGAAGTTGAAGTTGAATCACATTCACTGTCACTGTATAGGAGAAGACCGATTTGAGTGAGTCGTTCCCTATGGTGGATTGGATTCTTTGAGAAGAACGATTAGCAATCTACAATTAATATTCCTTTTTCAATCGATCTCTTTCTTTTCTGCTCTTTTTGTTTTGAAGGATGGCTGAACAAATTCCATATAATCTTGCTTCAAGCCTCATTAACAGGTACTCAATAAATTTTCAGACCTTTTTGTTGTTGTTGCAGAATACATGTTTTTTTTTGTTCATTTTCTCCTAGAACACACCTGATTAGGGTTTGAGCAAACAAAATTTGATCTCTTTTTTGGTGTTGCTTTCTTTCCAGTGCAACTTCCCCCTCCATGATTATTTTATTAATAGTTCATGTTTATAGTGGGAAGAATATGTGGTTGTTTTTTTTTATTTATTTAATTTTAGAAAATTTTCCTTAATTTTACAGGTTAGCTTCCGTAGCCTTCCATGAATTTGGGCGAATTTATGGTGTTGTGGATGAATTGGAAAGACTGAAGATCACAGTTGAATCAATTAGAGCTGTGCTTCTTGATGCTGAGGAGAAACAAGAACAAAGCCATGCTGTACAAAACTGGATAACAAGGCTCAAAGATATGCTTTATCCTGCTGATGACTTGCTTGATGAATTTTTCATTCAAGAGATGAAACACAAACTGGATGCACTTCATCGTCATCATCCTAAGAACAAAGTGAGAGAGGTACTTCATTCCTTATCGCCAAACCAAATTGTTTTTCGTCATAACTTGGCTCGTCAAATTGAAAAAATAAGGAAACAATTTAATGATGTATCGGGAGAAATGTCTAAGCTGAATTTAAACCCAAATGTTGTGGTTGTTAAGCAAACTGACACAGTAAAGAGGGAAACTAGCTCTTTTATATTCGAATCAGATATTATTGGAAGAGAAGATGATAAAAAGGAAATTATAAGTTTGTTGGAAAAACCACATTCACTGGAAGGTCAAAATGTTTCCTTGATTGCTATTGTTGGTATTGGTGGTCTAGGGAAGACAACTCTTGCTCAGTTAGTATATAATGATGTGGAGGCACAAAAAAAATTTGAAAAGAAAATGTGGGTATGTGTCTCTGATAACTTTGATGTCAAAACTATTTTGAAGAAAATGTTGGAGTCATTAATTAATAGCAAAGTTGATGATAACTTACCATTGGAGAACCTTCAAAACATGCTTCGAGAAAACTTAACTGGTAAAAGATACTTGTTAGTTCTAGATGATATTTGGAATGAAAGTCATCAAAGATGGAATCAATTAAGAACTTATTTAATGTGTGGTGCTCGAGATAGTAAGGTTTTGGTGACAACACGCATTAAAGCGGTGGCACAAACAATGGGTGTAAGTGACCCATATGAATTGAAAGGTTTGACTCCAGAACAATCTTGGAGTTTGTTAAAGAAAGTTTCATTTGGGGATTACATTGACACCTCAGGGGTGAATCAAAGTCTTGAATCAGTTGGTAAGGAGATAGCAAAAAAGTGCAAGGGAGTTCCGCTGGCAATTAGAACATTGGGAGGCTTGTTGCAGAGAAAAAGTAAAGAAAGTGAATGGATTGATGTTTTAAGAGGTGAGTTTTGGAAATTATGTAAAGATGAAGAAAGCATCATGCCGGTGTTAAAACTTAGTTACCAAAATTTGTCACCTCAACTGAGACAATGTTTTGCATATTGCTCTTTATATCCTAAGGATTGGGAAATAGAGAATGATGAGTTGATTCAACTGTGGATGGCACAAAGTTATCTTGAATGCTCAGATGAAAACCAAAATATGAGTGTTGTGGGTAACCAATTCATAGAGACTTTCTTGATGAAATCATTTTTCCAAGATGCAAAAATGAGTCTATCGGGTGATATATTTAGTTTCAAAATGCATGATTTAATGCATGACCTTGCAATGCAAGTAGCAGGCAATGATTGCTGCTACTTGAATAGTGAGACAAAAAGATTTATAAAAACACAAAGACTCATGCATGTATCGTTGGAACACTATGATATTGAATTGTTGGACTCATTGGATTCGAGCAGACTACGGACTTTGATTTTTCTTGACCGTAATTCGGATGAGAAAAATACATCTGTTATTTCAAAATTCAAACGCTTGCGTGTGTTGAAGCTGCAAGGTATTTCTAAAGGGAAGATGGTTGTATTGTCCAAATTGAAGCATTTAAGATGTCTCGTTATACTTTGCAAGTACGGACAAAGAAATCTTTCCAAATTCATAAGCAATCTTGTTTGCTTACAAACACTAATATTGAAGGGAAGTTACTTTAAGAAATTTTCTACACAAGATGTCTCAAAATTAATGAATTTGATACACCTTAAAATTTATTATGCCGTGATACCTCAAAAGAGAAGAAGACAATTTGTATTTGGAAAACCAAGCTTAGGAAAAGGAAGCTACTTTGGCTTTCTTCATTCACAAATATTGTTCAAATTGTTCTCTTCAGCTGTAGCGGTATCCAATATCTCCCACCACTGGAACGTCTTCCATTCCTTAAGTCAGTTAGTTTATCTTACCTTGATGATTTGGAATACATTTGTTATGAGGAGACTTGTTTAGCTGTACCATTCTTCCAATCTTTGGAGAGCCTCACTTTTGATTACTGTGAAAAGATTAGAGGATGGTGGAGGATGGGAGATGATTTGAATAATGATAATAACTCTTCACATTCACATCATCTCCCACTACCTCCCTTTCCTCGTCTGTCTCTATTATCAATCCGTGGATGTCCCATGTTGACTTACATGCCTACTTTTCCAAGCCTTGACAAGAAGTTGGTGTTGGAAGATTATAGTGTGGAAATATTGAAAGAAACAATAAACACACCCTTTCACTTTCCTCCTCTTTCCATCCTCAATTCCTTGTCGTTTGGTGGATCAGCGCTGGATTTGAGCCAATTACCAAAGGATTGGGCACAAAATCTTACTTCTTTACGAGAACTTGACGTTTGTATGTTTTCAAATCAACAAATTCAGGAAATCGAAATATGGTTTAAAGACAACCTTGATCGTCTGCAAAACATTTCCTTTCGTTTATGCAATGAGCTAGAGACGCTGCCTGACTGGTTGTGCAATTGTTCATCGCTTCAACATATCAAGATACGTGGCTGCGATTCTTTCAAATCCCTGCTTGATGATAGAGTGCCCCGTCTTATCAACTTACAGACTCTAGAAATCGATCGCTGCCGCAATTACTCAGGTCCCAAACATATTCAGCTGGCATAGTAGCAAAAGATGATGAAGTCATTAAGGGTCAGTTTTCTTTGTGTTCGAGTTTTCGTTTTCTATTTTTAATAATATGTGCATGTTCTGTTTTCAAATTTTCTGTTTCCCTTTCACTAACTTTTAATTCTCACATTTTCCTCTGTTAGTGATTTTAGTTTAAAGATTCATCAAGGTTAAACGGTCAAGAGACGACGGATGCAAGGACAGGTTTTGATAAGAAGTGGAGTCTCCAAAGGGTGTGTAGAATTTGTTTTGTATGTAAATTGGAGTCTTCAAAGTCTGTTTTGACAAGAAGTTGAAGTAGTAGTATATTAGTGTGTCTATGTGTTGTAATAGCTATGGAGTCTTTTACCTTTTGTTTTGTCTGCTTGATTATGTTCTAGTAGCTGTGGTGTGTTTTACCTTGTTTTGAAGGTGTTTTGGTAGCCTTGGTGTAATAATATAAATATTATATCACTGTCAAATATGTGGCACAATTTGATATTTATAATATATTTGATAATATCATATACAAATCAGTGTTTCCTCCTCTCAATTTTTATAAAGCAAATTAACTATCCATTAAAAGAGAAGTGCATTTCAAACTATATACTGAAATCATTTTATCAGCTACAAACAAAAACAAACAAAACTTATTAACATCAAGAATTGCAGCACTTTGGCCCTTATTAACAACTAAGAATAGCATCACCAACAAACAAAAACAAACAAAACTTATTAACTCAAAAAGTTTAAATATGATTTTAGTGCATAAAAAATTTACTAGTCATTATAAAAAATTCCACTCACTTTTAGTCCCTAAATTTTGTTCCGCCAGTGTTTTTTAGTCCCTGTTGATTTGACTCTAACACCAAGGGGTTGGCTTAGTGGAGATTTCTATTTGGGAGGTCCTGAGTTCAAATCGCTATTAATCCCCTTGGGATGAGATAAATATAATTAACTTCATATGTATTTTGAAAATGTCAGGTTTTCTCTACTTTAGACCGAGGTGTCATCCCCCCATTCTAAATTTTTTATAACAAAAAAGTTTCCTTCCAACTCTTAAGAGCGCTTAGAGCCTTAGAATCCCCTCAGTTCTATATATTCTAACTTTGAGTATAAAATATATGTGTGTATATCTGAATGGGAGCCAGGGTACCGTGGCACCTTTTGACTCCCATTAAGATCCGCCACTGCCCAGATTGGTGAGCTAAATGACATGAAAGAATTGCAAAGATCAAACCCCGAAAACTAATATTCCCGAACCCACTATAAAAAAAGGATCAAAAACAAAAAGGCCTAACTGCAAAAAGCACCATAGAAAATGAAATTTAAAGCATAGAAATTAGAAAGAACATACATTGAAAAGTTTCTGGGATATGGTTATGAGGAGAAGTGGTTTCTTTGGGTATCCAAACATCTTGAAGGTTGGGGCCAAGGAAAGAAGAAAAAGAATGGAAATGCAGTGTATTTCTTAATGTTCTATGCCATGCCACTAGTTTAGAAGTGGCATAAGAAGCTTGCATGTTTGATGGTGGCTTATGTTTGAGGAACTCCTTTGACGTGTTCACTTCAGTGCTCTGCCACGCTACATGAAAACACTATAAAATATTAACAAGAACAACAAAGAGGGGAAAAATGATTTTTTTTTTTAAACACACACACACACCCTCTCTCCCTCTCCCATAAATTTCATTTTGGAGAAAAATAATCCTGAATTCAATAAAATTTCCGGAACTATAGGTAAATTTGGTAAATCTGGGGTGTTTTGGGGATTCCCAGATTTACCAAAAATTAATGGTAAATCCGGTTTTTAAATTGCTAATCGAATTTACCTAAATTCTTGGTAAATCCGAGAATCCCCAAAACACTCCCAGATTTACCAAATAAGAAATTGGATTCCCGGATTTATTTCATAGGTAGGTAAATTTGGTTCGCAAAATACGAACCAGATTTACCTACCTATGAGGTAAATCCGGGAATCCCCAATGTAATTTCTTTAAAAAAAAATACGAACCAAAAATACTATTTTGTGACGTATTTCCGGAAAAAAAAATTTTAAAAAAAATTTTTAAAAATTTGAGAGATAGTTCTGGAATAAACTGGGTTATGGGGGGTGGGAGGGAGGATGTGGGGGTAGTAAAAAAAATCCGGGAAAAAAAATGCAACAGCAAATCAATCAACAAAATCAATAAAGAGAAAATTCTAGTTAGACTTAACTAACAGAGTCAAATTGAAACAGTGAAAAAGGAAAAAAGTGCTACTAAATTGAGAAAAAAACTTAAAAAACTAGATTGAAAAATTAAATAAAGTTAAGAGACTTTGGGAGTAATTTTACCTTTTTTTATTCAATTATATTTCATTTTTTTATATAAATTAGGTATAGTCTGTGTGTACTGCAGAAATTAATCTCTCGAGTCAGATTACAATGGGCACCAAAGCCCTTCCTTAAGAGATTTAACACTGATGTATGTCCAATAAAATATAGTTTTTTATATATACTGGATGGACAATATTAGGGGTATTCAAAACCGAACAAACTCAATAGAAAACCGAAAACAAACCAACCCAAATTGGAAATACAAAAAAATCGAACCAACCGAAAGCCGCAAAAAATTGATATTTTTCGGATCTATGCAATTTTTTTCCAGTCAACCATGCAGTGTGGTTCGGCCCCTGATTTTTGTTCCACCGATCAAACCCAGCAAAACGAAACCACAAGTAAACCTATGACTCTTCTCACTCTAGAATTAGAAACTCATTTATGGGCAAAGTTAATTGATTTTAGTTTATCAGTTTGTGTAATGAGTTGTTATATGGCTAATCTAATTTGAATATTGTAATCGTGTGAGCTCATGGGCCTTATCACCCTGTTGGTGGTAATCATGTGAATTCAGGGACCTTATGGCCCTTAGATTGTTCTAATAAAATTTCGTTTGCTTAGAAAAAAAGTAGTAATATTTAGATTTAGAATTAAATTCAGGGGCCTTATGGCCCTTAGATTGTTCTAATAACACTTAATTACACCCCAACACTTAGGGTATTTTGGATGAACATTTTTGGAGGGCTAAATCTCTATGTTGGTATATATTTTTCATATTTAAAAAAAGTGAAAGAGTAACATGATAAATGATCTTATAGCATTTCAATCGCACTTTATTTGTTTTCAGAAATATTTTATAGCTTTTTTTAATTTAGAAAAGAAAATAAGCCCGCCCTTATGGTTGGGAGTTTGGAGGAAAGAGAGGAGGGACTTATAACTAATAACTAATTTTGAGAAAATGATCTTCATGTAAAACTAAATTACAAATCATAAACCCTTCTATTTTTCTTTTTCTTTCAAATTCTCAAACACACTCTTAGCCATCGGGATATATGTGGGTTCCATTATAATGTTTGATTAGTACTCTCTTTTTTTTATTTAAAAATAATCAATATTTACAAAAATATGGAATAAAATATTGAATATTCTTAAAATATCAACCAAACAATCTTGGGTATTATTATTTTTGTAAAGTACTATTATTTGTATTGCAGGTTTTACAAGAGGTGATATTGGTGCTAAAGTTGAATATGATTTTGGAAGGGTGAGAGTTTTTGGTGAAAGATCAATTGCAAATACTAATAAAAGAAGTCGTTTCAATCAAATATATCAAGTTCCATCTTATTGTAATACAAACAACATTAAAGGAAAATTTGATGGAAACATTATCACCATTACAATGCCAATAATTCCAGGTTCTAAAGTCCCTACTAACCAAGAACTACAAGAGATCAAATCAAACAGAAAGAAGTGAACGAAAAAGAGAACAATATTCCTCCACAATTTGGAACTGAAACTAAACAAGATTCCGCTCATCAAACTTCAACTTCAACTCTAACTCCAAATCCATCAGAAGATCAAAAACAATCTATGTCTCAAAAGGGTCAACAAGAAAAAGAAGAAAATTTCCACAAAAAAAACTCAAGTTACAAAAGATGAAAGTGTAAGACTCCACAATCTGGAGCTGAAACTAAAGAAGATTCTGCTCATCAGACTTCAACTCCAACTTCGACTTCAACTCCAACTTCGAATCCATCAAAAGATCAAAAACAATATATGCCTCAAAAGGGTCAACAAGAAAAAGAAGAAACTTCTTCACAGAAAGAATCTCAAGTTACAAAAGAAGAAAGTAAGACTCCACAATCTGGAGCTGAAACTAAAGAAGATTCCGCTCATCAGACTTCAACTTCAACTCCAACTCCAACTCCAACTCCAATTCCAAATCCATCAGAAGATCAAAAACAATTTATGCCTCAAAAGGGTCAACAAGAAAAAGAAGAAACTTCTCCGCAAAAAGAAACTCAAGTTACACAAGATGAAAGTAAGAAAGAAGAAGCCAACAAAGATTTTATGCCTCAACAAGAAGTTTCTTCACAAAAAGTTGAAAATAAGAAAGAGGGTGATCATGAGAATTCAACTCCACCAAAAGAAGCTAACAAAGATTCTATACCTCAAAAGGGTCAACAACAAGAAAAAGAAGCCTCTTCACAAAAAACAAGTCAAGTTACAAAAGTTGAAAGTGAGAAAGAGATGGATCATGAGACTTCAACTCCAGCAGAAGAAGCCAACAAAGATTTTATGTCTCAAAAGGGTAATGAAGGAAGAGTTCCACATAAAGCTACATTTACAACAGATGCCAAACTTCAAACAGAAGAAGAAAACAAAGATTCTATGCCTCAAAAGGGGCATGAAAGTAAAGAAGAGAATCTGAAGAACACTATTACAGAGAAAGTAAAGGAAATCAAGGAAGAAAGTAAAGTATCTACTGAGAAAGTTGAAAGTGTTATTAGAAACAATATAGAGAAAGTGAAGGTTAAGTTTGGTGATGATGTTGAAGAGAAAGTGAAGAATAATAAAAGGGGTATCTATGAATCAACAAGGACAAGAATTAAGGATATTGCTGATTCTACTACTCAAGCTGTAACTAGATTGGCAAAGAGGTCTAACAATGAAGAACATAAGCAGAAGATAATATATACAGTTGCAGCATTTCTTGTGGTTGGAATAAGTGTTTACGCTTCCTTCAAGTATTGTTCCTCACGCAGACCATAGACAGTTACATACAATGAAGGATCAGCACAGACACAGATACGCAGACACCAGTTGTAAGATGTAAACATTGTTATCATTTGTTTTGTGAAATCATTGTTCCATTCTCCCAAATAGGTAGCGTTCCTCACGCAGATCATAGGCAGTTACAAACTATGAAGCACTGACACAGACACAGACACGCAAATAATGGTTTTAAGTTGTAAGATTAAACATTGTTATTCATTTGTTTTGTGTAATGTGTACAAAAGCAACAAGGAATGCTTTCCTATCATACTATACACATATAATCATTGTTCCATTCTCCAAATAGGTATACAGTATATTAAGATCCCTAAAAAGAATGAGGAAGATATTGTGATAATAGTATATACATATGCTCTCCAAGGGTGCATGCTTTCTCTCATTGTATTGAACTCAGCAACAAAGGTTGAGACTGTACTTAAACAACCCAATAGACCAAACTGTATGCCTGTTACAATAGTATCACAATTCCTGGTGTTCACCTACATCAAACAGATGAAATATCCCTTATCATATAAGTGCTTATGTACAAACTATTCCTATCATAATAGATAAAATACAATAAAACTGTTTTCATATAAGGTGTTTCATAAGCAATCCTAGAGAGCTTATGGAAATAAAGTGAAAAACACCTTTAGACAAGCAATCCAAGTAGGTCCAACGCCCAATTTGGATAAACAACTTAATTAAGTGCTTATAAGATTACATATAAGTTTTTCTATAATAAAGGATAAAATAATGTCACTACTTTTCAATAAACTATAAGTTGTTTTCATAAGCTATTGCGGGAGTTTATGGAAATTACCTTAAAAGCTTGACTTATGAACATGTCATAAGCTGTTTCTATAAGTTCTTCCAGACAGTCTCACAAGTATTTATGCTGGTAGATAAGCTCAAATAAGTAAAAGAAGTTTTGTATATACCACCCCCAAGCTACCAAAGAAGTTTTTTTTTTTTCTTTTTTTCTAGTAGCAAAAGTTGGATGAGAAGTCCAATTCATCATTCATCAATATAGATTAACATTCTCAAAAACTACTTCTGATTCTTCAAAAACCAGCTTAGAGTTATGCAATTTAAGACATATGAAAGGATAATTAAAGAACCATATTTAGGGTCTGTTTGGATAAACAACTTAATTATGTGGTTATAGCATAAGCGCTTATCACATAAGAGCTTATGCATAAACTGTTTTTATAGTAAAAGATAAAATAATGTGAAACTATTTTTTCAAGCTATTTCCATAAGCTATCACGGGAAGCTTATGAAAATTAGCTGAAAACAATTTATGCACATGTCATCAGCTGTTTTAATAAACTCTTCTAAATCGTTTTGCAAGTGCTTATGTCGATAGCAAACTTACAAATTTCTTTGTTGTAGCAAGAGCCGCCATGACAGTAGCAGCAGATACATTTGCAATTAGAGTCCCAAATGGAATCCAATTAAACAAACCAGTTGTTCCTAATCCACTTCCATTTAATCTTGATAACAACCACCTAATCCACACACCTAAAGGTCCAACTAAGCAAGCAATCCATAGTGAAGAATTTTCTCCATTCTTAAACTCAGCAATCAACAATACAATACTACCACCCCATAACAGACCTAAAATTAGCAATAACAGCACCTTAACTGCCACGTGTCGCTTGTCGAAGCCTTCGACCTTCGCCTTGTTCTTGAATCTGCTAGTTTCATTTCCTGAATTCATCTTTAGCTTGCTGAGAAGCCACCTAAAACCTTTAGCTGTTTCTATCCCAAATATGATGGAAAATGCAACAAGAAATAACCCTGCAGAACTAACTCCAATTCTTTACAAGCTCATCTTAACAATTCAACCATGCTAAGACAAATATACATTGAATGTGAAGTGAAAAACACTCTGTAGCACTGACACTTCAGGTTGAAGACGTGTCTGGTGTCCGACACGTGTTGTGCCTGACACTAACACTGACACTTCAATTACTCCCATTTTTCAAATTAATACTGGTGTCTAAGTGTCAGTGTCAGTGTTGTGTCTTTGCGTGTGTCTGTATCTATGTTGGTACTTCATAAACACAATAGTCAGAAGTTTTGAATGAGACTACCATAGCCTAAAAACATACTTATCAAATTTTCCTTCTTATCATTACCTATTAGAAGAAAAACTTCCATTTTTCAAACTATTACTGCGTCTAAGTGTTCGTGTCATGTCTGTGTGTGTCTGTGTCGATGCTTCATAATAGACAAAAGTTTTGAATGAGACTACCATAACACCGACACTGACACTTCAATCACTTCCATTTTTCAAATTATCACCTATGTCTAAGTGTTCGTGTCAGTGTCATGTCTGTGTCTGTGTCGGTGCTTCATAATAGACAATAATAGACAGAAGTTTTGAATGAGACTATACTTACCTATTAGAAATCCAAGAACAGAAAAGAGCCATTTTCCATCAAGACCGAGTTCAAGCATTTTCTGATTCCAGCCACTGAAGGTTGTTAGACTCCCTAAGTAACCAGTTGTGAGTGCAATAGCTAGATACTCAGACACATTTGATATGTCTTCTTTGAATACAACACCAAACCATCCCATTAGAAAAGAACCAACCTATAAAGATATTCATAAAATTTGTATCAAGACATAATTTGAATCAGCATAGTTTTTTCTCCTTTTTTTCATAGCAAATCTAATCAAATTTATGTGAAAACAGCTTAGTTAAACACTTATGGCATAGACGCTTATCATAGTAGAGCTTATGCATAAATTGTTTCTATATAAAAAAGGATAAAGCAATGCTAAACTATTTTTCTATAAACCATAAGCTGTTTTCATAAGCTATCCTTAGGAGCTTATAGAAATTAGCTGAAAACAGCTTATGAATATGTCATAAGTTGTTTCCTTAAGCTCTTACTAACAGTCTCACAAGTGTTTATGTTAGTAGATAAGCCCAAATAAGTCAATCCAAACTGACACATACGATCCTTCCATAGAGTGCATCTACATGTGTACATGTGTGTGTGTGCGCGCGCGCGTGCATGCACGTGAGTGAGAAAGAAGGCATGAGAAATCATGAAGGGAACAAAGTAGAGACCATATTAGAAGGCAGATCAAGGTAGAGAATAGTTTGGTCACTTGTCACATGACCTATACTGGGGCCAAATAACTTTCCCAGTAAATATCTTGTTAATACCTGAATCATATATCATATATGCCAAACAAAAAAGAGGTGAGTTAGTATCACTGCTGAAAACTGATATTCCTAGTAAGAAACAATTATCAGAAATGTCTTAAAACCAATGTACTATTATATATGTTCAGAAAAACAATCAATTCTCAAAATTTCAACAGGATGAGTAGAAAATGCTGTGATTCAAACTTGAAATGATCATACATTTCATCCAAAAATATTAACTGCTAACATGAAATCTTCATCAAATTGAAGTTCAGAGGACATCTATCATAAATAATTACCCCAAGAATGCCAAAAACAGCCAAATGGATCAGATATAAAGCAGTAACCAATATCTTTGGCATCTGTTTCTTATGTTCCTGCAAATAGAGAGAGTTAGAGACAACAGGCAAATTGCATGATTTATAATAAAGAAACTAAAAAAAAATGTTCTGAAATCATTCATCTTCTGATTAGCAAGTTATCTTAACAAAAACCCTAAACCCTAGTCATATAAATCACCTGTTGATGTCTGTCTTCAAAACCCTCTTTTTGATTGGTTAAGAGAGGGGACATGAGTTGAGATGTTAAGGGCAGAATAGAGGAGACAGAATATGATGCACCATGATAAAGATTCAATTTGTTAACACCTGAGTTTGAAACAATTGGATTATCCATTTCATGTGCTATGCTATGTGATTTGATGAGCTCAATGAATGATATAAATACTACAATTGAACAAATACAACTACCCCCAGGACATATTTTCACTTGAAGTCGGAAAAATAGCATTAAATGTTCTGGACATGTAGCACCTACACTTCAGATTGAAGACGTGTCAGACACCGACACTCACACAGACACTCTCATTATATTTTATTTTCTCAAATGTTGTTGTTGTCTACATGTCCGTATACATGTCGTGTCTAACGTCGTCCATTTTAGATACAAAATCCGTATACATGTCAATACTTCATTGGACGTCTGCTTTAGATACAAAATAAGTAAAGGAACAATACTCCTTCCGTCTCATTTTAAGTGTCATGTTTGCCATTTTTTGTCTCAAATTATCTGTCATTTTAGAATCTCAATACAATATATATTATTACTTTCCAATAATACTCTTACTTTAGAATATCAATAACTGTGTCTTTGCTCCAATCGAGAAATGTGTAAGGTTATTATTTTAGTCCTACCACATTTTTTTTACCATATGAGTCCGCATAACTAATCATTTTCTTAATACCTGCTTATAACCTTAAACGACAGTTAAAATGAGACGGAAAAATACCTTTTACGCCTTCTTTATTTGTCTCTGAAAAAACCTAAAATCACAAAAAGTTAATGTCATCACTTAATCCAAATCTACATGTAGTTAACATTTGAAATTATTAATATTGAAAATGCAATGCAATGATAGAGAGAGGGAAGGGTGTTGTTTGTGGTTGAAAGCACGTCTTAAAGGATACGATGTGACAAAAGAGAAGAGAGGCGTGTTGTTTGAAGTTGTCCACGTTGAGATGAAAGTATGTTATTCATGTTTGGTTGTGTAATTGTGTTGGATCATGGGAAATTAAGGCTTTGTTTGGTTCACAAAAAGAAAGTGAGAGGAAATAAAGTTAAGGGAAATGAATCTGATAATACCTAATTTGTTCCTAATCTTTGGTACTTTTGATCTCTTTCTTTTGTTCCAAAGTTTTCCAATGTACAATTTACCAAAGTTTTAACATATCAATGTACAATTTACCAAGTTTTCCAAATTTACCCTTTATCTTTATTAAATTTTCAAATTAAATTTAACTGTCCCATTATTCTTTATTTAGAGTGTTAAGACAATGGACCTTTCCATTTACAATTTCAATCCAACACATTTGTTTTGTACTCCTCTTTTCTTTCTTTAGACTTCCTTGTTTCACTATTCACTTCACACAAGAGTGTAAAGACTATTTGGAATAGTCATTTGTAGTTTGTGAATAGAGAAACAAGGAAGTTTCCAAGAAAGGTAGGTGAGTCAATATTGACATACTTAAATATCAAGTCTTTCTTTTGCTAAGACTTACCAAGACACACTTTCGCAATACCACAATTTAATTCCAACAATTATAATTATTTTCTGATGTTGAATATCAAACAATGTTGCAACCACAGAGCATGCTATGAACTTTCTTATGAGCACAACACCGAAGGATCCCAAAGCTCATACAAATGTAGGGTCCATCCATTGCCACATGGCAAACATATATTTGACAAGTTAGAAGTTGCATGTGATGACAAGTGAGATGTTGCATGGTGTATACATGGTGTAGTGCATGAAATAAACATACTGTGGTGCATGGATATACACTTGTGAGAGATATTTCCAATATATATTATAAAAAATTAAAATTATAAAAAATTTACCTAACTCTCTCCCTCTCTCTCTCTATTTAATAAGCTAAATTAAGATTATAAAAAATTCACTCTACCTCCCCACCCCTTATAGTACGACACAAATAGGGGGACCAAATTTGTGAAAAAAATTATTGGGGGATCAAAATTGTGTGTTAGTGAAAATAGGGGGACCAAAACTGTAATTAAGCCTAAAAGTAAATAAGGAATTTGAAAAATGGTTATATTAGGCTATTCTCTTTATATAGTGCTATAGATACAGACAATGGTTGGTCAAGCGGTAATTGGGATCGGATACCAACAAGTGTTGTCCAAATCTCAAAATCTCGAAATCGAATTTTGTGTGATAAAAACTCATTTGGCACAAAGAATCACACGAACAGGTAAAATTGAGTATACACGTGGCAAACCAAATTTCCTAACATAAGTTAGTCGGGTATACCGTGCCTTTTTGCATATTTTATTTTTAAATAAAAATTTCTATGTATGGTCCAACGGAAAGACGATCGTTAAGATTTGCATTTGAAGAGAAAGTGTGAGCTTGGTCGTCAACTAGCTAACGTCAAACTATCTAGTAATAAGCCAGTTAGGAGGATCCATGTTTACTAACCTTTTGTGTCATTAAAAGATATTGACCTATATAAATTTTTAACATATTTAATAGTATTATTATACAAATAGAATTTAAATAAAATATCATATAAATATAATTCTCCAAAACATCATGTTAGGTCTTATAATAGGACTTAATTTTATTGACTTATTTATTAGTTTCTTAGTCTTTTATAAGTCGTATATACTCTCGTATAAAAAATAGTGAAACAAATTTTTAAACTAACTTTTTGGTTTTGTCCGACCTTTAAAAAGGTCTCATACCACATAAATGAGTCTTTGGCAAGTAATATGACAAACACAAGCCTAACATTTTTAAAGTAAATCAGACTCAAACTTTCCAAACCTTAGTCTATATTCACCCCTACTCGTGGGTAATATCTAAAGACACCATTTTTTTAAATGATTTAAGTACCTCGTTTGGTTGGTGAGAATTTTTGAACATGGTTAACTTCACGAGCAAATATATTAAACACTTTCAACACAAAAAAGGAATAAACATAGGTTTCAAATGTTGAAAAGAACATGTATACATGGGATAACAATCTGATATATAAAAATAAACTAGACATACTCCTGTGCACTGTACGAGTCTTAATTATTTTCATTAATATATTAAAAACAGAGGAATGCTAAAAAGTACAAAACATTTGCGCGCTGATTTGACGACAGTGCACAAGACTAAATATACAAGGGTAGAGTGGTAAGATAAAAAACAAGTTAAGGAAAAAGTAATAAAAACATTTGTGTGCTGATAGGGTGTTCGAACAAAGTTATGCAAACATGTTCGAGTGACTTCATTCGAAGAGGTGAAATTACACACTGTGAAGTCAATATTTAATTCACACGAACGATATCGTTCGAACGTGTTCGAACACGTTAAATTTCTTGAAGAAAAAAGACGTTTTGATTGGCCTTTTGGTCATTTCACACTCTTATGGGGTGTGTTTTGAGTAGGAGGGGAGTGGGAAAAACAAAACCCTAGTTTTATTATCCATTTCTTAAATCTTTTTCATTAACACAGAATACAGTTTCATCGACTCTTACAGATGGTTTTGATCTCTATCAATACAAATACATCAGTTATAAAACAATCATCATCTCACAAAAATAAACAAGACAATCAGCTATATTTCGCACACGAAAGAAACGAAACTAAACCCCAGACTGCTGCTCAAATGGAGTATCATTGAAAGGAACAGAGATATGCTTTCAACCCAATCTCACTGAGCCAACCAACCCAGCAAGACCTACAAGCTCCGATAGTCTATAACAGTAACCTCCTCTTCTGGGGCATCCAGATCTTGATAACTGCAACACCATTGGAAAAATGAGTAAACATTCCATTCAGTCGATCACAGACAAGTAAACAAACAAGAGACCATATGATTCAAGTGCACAAACAGAAAATTTAAAATCTTCATCCATCCTTTGGAAATCATAATCTTTTTTGTTAGATGGATATCCTTAAGCACATTGTTGCTATTCTAAAAGAGCTTGTTCCAAATTTTAAACGTATAATTTATCTCTGAAAGAATAAAAGGAACTTTTTTAGAAATGAACTTGCCTTTCAAAAGTAGAAAACACAAAATAACCATCTCAATATGTAAGATAATGGATGAATAACTTCCAGAAATAAAGATACACTGTGCATTCTTAAGCCAAGTAAAAAGAGCATAAAAAATTGTAATGCAGATTAAGTTCTAAATATCACATATATGAGCGGAGAAGAAATAGTATGCTTTGGAGAGATGCCGAAAGGGAACATATAAACAAGGGTCCAGTAGAATAATTACCTACGCATCCTTCGAGGATCAGCTCTAAAACCTGGAGGAACAGCAATTATTGGTGCCGATCCACCCATATGAGGACCAGATTGCATCTTCCTTCCTGATGGATCATATGAAGATGGTCCTCCTTGGTCCCTAAACATCTGCATCGCAACCTCTGGTGGAGCAGGAACAAAAGGTCCCAAAGGCCTGTAGAGTCGTAGATTATATAAGCATCAACATATCTCAAAATAAATAATTAACTGGATAGATTCACGAGAAGTGAAGGGAAACCAACCCAGCACCAGGTACAGGCATCAAAATTGGAGGGGGCATATCTGAGGTGAATGTAGGTGCAGCAGGCCCTCCATATGCATCAAACATCATTTCATCACGGTTTCCCAACTGCCTTTCACGGGATGGGGAACTGTCAGGCATATCTCCATTTATTCTGTCACTCCTATCCTGGTCTCGCCGATTCCCACGATCATCTTTCAATCGGCCATCCAGTGGCCCTAGTCTTTGCTTTAGAGACCTGTCCTTCTATATAAAGAGAGGGGGGAAGACAATAGGCATTTAAAAATCAAACCATAATGACTTTATGCAGAAATTGGACATATGTTGCTACACATAAACCATTAATTCCTAAAGGGTATTCATATGCAGGCACTTAGGGACCCTTTCTTAAAAGCTAGCTGTTGGAAGAACCAAGAAAATGAAGTACTCAATCAAGCATCCCATACTACTTGATGTGGGACTTAAGCACCCCAAAATAGCCACGTCGCTATCAGTGATACATCATGCTCCTTTGCCCCGGAGATAGCATCATACATTTAGAGCAAAATACAAACAAAAAAAAGATGCTGATTTCACAAGATGTGCAAACCACAAGGGTGGTTTAATTAAGTGAAGAATCATCCCTTGTAATTTTTTTTTTCTAGGTATATGATTGTATGTATGGTAAGTAAAATCAGAAGTCTACCTGAGGTTGTTGCATGACAGGCGTTCCACCAGGAGCATTAGGATCACTACAATGATGGTAGGGTCAACTTAAGTGATAATAATATTTCCACCAAGACTTGCAACACTAACTATTAAAACAAAAGATGCCCCAATTTATATTTACCTCATGTAATTTTGAAAATAAAGATCTTCACGCATTTTTGATGTCAGTTCCATCACAAGCTCAGGGTGTTTTAGCTTCAGATGTTTGTAGACAAACTCAGACGCATGAAAAAGTTTTGTGCAACCTTTAGCTCCACAGCCATATTTCCATCCATACTTTTCATCCCTAATTTTTCTGACATGCGGATCCAACAGGTCAGCTGCTGCGGCATCTAACTTCTCCTTTGCTGCCATTACTTCCAAGGGGTCCTGGCCGTCCAACCTTTTCTGCCAAAATGAATCAAGTTTCTTCTCCCATTCTGACCCTGATTTATTTGTTTCTTCATACCCTGCTCGTTCTGGTCTCACGTGCCTAAAACCCTTAGCCTCATTAGTCTCCAACATTCCATAATAATCTACACCATGAATCCGCCAAAGATATGTATTAAGTGTGTCCAGTAGCTCAACACCCTCTAAGCCCTTAACAGATGTTAGGCCCCGAATAATTATTACAGGGTCAACAGATCCACTGTGAGCCTTATCATCATTTTTTTTGTAATTACTGGTGCCTAAAATATTATCTTCAATCCCCTTTTCCAAGTCAAGCTTACGAACAACAGCCTGAGCCTGTTGAATATCTACTTGTATCCGTCAGGTTGAGGCGACAGGGTGAGCCTTTGGAGCAGCTGAGAAATCATTATCCTTATTAGATCCCCTACCATGTCTTCTCCGTTTACCACCGGTATCTATTTCCTCCTCTGAATTTGGCTCGTTGGCTTGCTCTGATTTAGTAGATGAAGAGGAATTTAAACCAGGATTTCTGCATCGATCATAATTTAAGAATAATCTCATCAAACAATATTTTTAGAAAGCATGAGCAAGAGCAAGTAGTAACATAAAGAGTGAGAGAGGAAAAAAAACATACAGGTCTAGCGTTCCACTTTGTAAATCAAGCGAAAAATCTTTTGCCAGTCGTCGAGCATTTTCATTCCTCCTAAAAGATGAAGTAACAGATAGAATTCATTATAATTAGATATATTAATCAAACTATTAATCTACCTTATCTAGCAACATCCAAGTTTAATCAACATGAAGAGGAAGCTATGTTGAGCTCTTCATTGACCTACAACATCTGTATTAACTCACCTTTCAATTACTGCAAGTAAATTTGTTGGATGATATTTATCTTTCAACCTACATCAAATAAAGGAAGGAATTACAAGAATGCACACTTCACAAAATGAAAATTTCGAGGATCATATGAAATTGCAGCTGTGGGGAAAAACGCATACCACTCCTCATCCTTGTGAGCATTGAAATAAGCTCGTTTTTGAGTAGAAATATACTCGATCTGTATTCTTGGTACCTAGAAAAAATAATTACACATTATTCCTCGATTAGCATCCTGCAAATTCTTTAGTACTTGAAGTTTATCATTTTACATAACATACCTACGCTCGCCTTCAATTTTGGCAAGTATATCATCTTCAAGCTCTGAATGAATTGCTTATAGGACATCAATCCCCTCTCGAAATAATTCACAAGCATCCTCAAGTTAACAAACTTTCCCCAAAAGATCATGTGGCAAATAGAGTAAATAAAAGCAACCCACATCCCATGAATCAGCAATAACGTAGTCAACATTGAAGTGAAACCTCCATAGTAAAAAGGAGGTATTTTAAATAGGAAGTCTAATACATAAGTTTTGCTATTTATCGATTTAATTCAAATGTGGAAGACACATTGATATGGACCAAAAATCTGAGAATAGAAAATTAGAAATGGAATGATATGGGTGATCTTGCAAATAGTACAGGGAGTAGGAGAAAAAAACAATATCAGCAAAGATGCTCCCATGAGTATAAAGCCAATTGCAGAGAAACTCATCTTCAACAATGCACACATACAATGCCTCTCAGGTTCTCACATAATCAAGAAAATCCCCCTCTAATTGATACTCGCATAACACATCCATCGGACCCATATTCTTAACCAGGTTTGGGCATCTCTATTTAAACCTTACACATTTGGTCAATAAGTTCAATACTCTTGTTCCCTATCACACACTTACATACAGAAAGTCAACAGAGTTTAAAGCATTTAGTAACCGGAAAACTTAATTGGCATCAAGAGCAGACTGGTAGGCAAAACAAATGCATGGTGAGCCAGATGATCCTAAAGCTCTTCTAGTGGCATGCAGAAATATCTTCCATCGAGGGTAACAAAATATACTTTCAACATGTACCAAATGTGTGCTAACTAGAGGATAGCATTTGATATATAGAATTTCATAAAATTTCTACGAGCTCATTAAAAAACAATAGAAGAAAAGTCGGCACCAATTTTCAACACACGCTTTTCTAGAGAACTAGTTAGAGCTTAAATTGAATGTAACCCTTAGAGGATGACAATACAGAAATATGCATTTCACGGGCTAGTCATGAGAGGAGATGCGGCAGAACTTTCTTTAAGAAATCTTCCTCAAGGTTCAACAAGCAAAGGACGAAAACAAAGTCTTTCAAACAACCTAAATTACTCAATGAAGAAATGTAGAAAACATGATGACCACGAGTCCGACAAGAATAACAACAACCACAGTATTTTCCAACTAAGTGGGGGTGGGTTACATGGATCAAATGATGGCACAATACTCATGTACCATACTATAAGTAGAACATGTAATTCCATATCTCTCGATTGGTTTGGCCTGTAGTTTTCTTTGGTCTCTCTCTTCCTCTAACCATTTGAGTTTGACTATATCCATTTTGTTTTAGTTTCCTGTCCTTACTGATGTTTTTATGGATTGTCTCCATACATGCTCAAATTATGGCAAGGCTCCACCATTTTTTTCCTAAAAAGGGATGGGAGCTATCCCAACTTCCCCTCTATGGCCTTATTACTAATCGTACTTGGTCTTGTGCGGCCATTAATCTAACAATATCCTCATTCTACAGCACTGACGTTTATCTCTTGCTGGCTGTGAAAGTTTCGGAAAAAAGAGCAAACCTGGATTATATATAATTCAAACAAGGTGATCTGGTAAAAAGATAACAAACACAAGCAAAACTTCAATTCATGACAAGTTGAGAGAACATTTCAAGATTAGGCATGTCCAATACAGGATATAGATGCCCTAGCTAGGTAGTAGACTTAAATATTTAATAAGTAAGGCCTGTGAAGACTAAAAGTAGGAATGGCAAGGTTAGGAAAACAAATATGGTTGCAAAAACTTGTGCAAAGCTTGTTCAATAATAACCAAATGCATGAATTAGAAAAAGTAGAGGAACCAAGCAAAAGATATACAGAATAATAAATTTTAAATTTTGGTTCGAAATTGTTTGGCAATTTGCCATAATTTTTTGAACTTTTAAAGCTCGGAGTAGAAGGAGCACCAGATATGGTGGTATGCATGTGTTGTGTAGGTATTTTGAAATGAATTACCCACTAGAATAGCTTTTCAAGATTCCATAAAATGGAGATTTAATAATATCAGTAGTACGTATGTATAAAGAAAATGAAAACTAGGAGAAAATATAATCAATGAAGGCAGCCTAGTCATTTTAAAAACTTTCTCAGCCTAGTCATTTTAAAAACTTTCTCATACGGAGAAGGCTCATTCATTATGCATCATGCTTTCTCACTGCTACTATCCTTGATATTTTAACTAACAGTTGCTTTTGTTTTTACTAGTATCTTCTTTGGACCTATGCTCATCCAAATATGGTTTTGTTTGTAGGTTCACACTGAAAAATGGAAGCGCTGTCCTGCTGAAACCAATCCTCCTCAAGTATACAGGAAATGCAATAAAGCCCCGACCAACAAAGAAGACTCAGGGCCTGTTTGAAAGAAGTGGGAAAAAGGGGGAGAGTATTTTCACTCTTTACCACTTCCCTCAAATAGACCCTGGGTGTTCTTAGACAACAATGTCCTCCGTTATTTTCCATGAATCTACATTAACTTTTGGTGATTGAATTCTCCATAAATATACTTGCCATAACATAATTGCTTCCATCTTACATTTCCTTTGAAAAACGGTATCTTCCATTGAAACGTCATTCGTACTTAGAGTAGAGTTTGATCCCGTACTTTGATTCCTCAGAGTGCATTTGGATCTGAACTTTATATGCCCATTTATGGCTAAAGGAGAATTGGGGTGTTAATATCCCACATCATTTACAGAAACACACATCAAATTCGTTTAACAACATGAACATCCATAATCTCATCTCCAAATGACTCAACAAATAATAGAACTTGCAGAGATGTGGTTTTGGCCTTGTATAATCACTAAAACAGAGTGTATCTTCAATTGAAGCTGCCCCTTCAAACATTCTAACTTTATCCAAGATTATTTGAAAATTCCTCAATATCCCATGTCCCAGATCCTGGAATCTTATAATAGTATGTTGGCATGTTTGCCATATTTCCTTTGTAAACTACCTTCTCATTGATAAGATTGGTAGTCTCTGTTTCCCAAGAAATACATGCTACAAGACAAGAAATATTAGTTATTCATAGTTTAAATACAAAGCTGACCTTCGTGCACCTCCAATTGGCAAATCTGCATAACCGCGATTGCCATCCATATCTGCAAAATGAACCGTGAAATAAAGAACACATTAACCGTAAGTTCACTTTAGTGGGAAAGAGTCGTTAGACACGCTTGATAGCTAATAAGTGCTCTACAACAAATCTTTTCCCATAAATTGACGATAATATTTTGTTCATAAGTAAACCAAAAGAAGAGAGAGAGAGAGAGATTAATAGCAACTCTCTAACACTCTTCTTGAAATAAACTCTCTTATTGGTTGAAATTTGAATGGGTCCCACTAAATCAAATGGGCCTCATAGAAATTTGTAAATCAAATGGGTCTCATAGAAATTTGTTGGGACCCATGTGAATTTTAGCCAATAGAAGAAAGTGTGTTGGGATTTGGGAAGAGGGAGTTAAAAAGTGTTTCATTATTTCTCCTACAAAAATTACAAATAAAAATGAGATTTAGAAATTGAAAAAGCTAAGCTTGAAATATAAATACTAAACATCATATATATATATATATATATATATAATCAAAAATGCATTTGATCTGTTCAATCGAGTTGAATTAAAAGAACAAGACTAGGATTAAAGCTATAAATATATCGCAGTTGTACTATTTATTAAAATAGCTCATTACTAGTTATTTGCAATTACTAACATACCAGAGATTCCATTTTGATATCCGCCTGCAGATCGATGTGCAAACCTGCCAATAGATTTCTCATTTGCATAACCACCACCCCTTCCACCCATTCCCCGTTCGTAGCCACCAGAGTAATCATTGCCAAATCTGGTTTGCTCACATAATGAAGAAAATTTAGGGACAAAGTATTAGCATAATGAGCCATGCATAGCGAAGAAACAAAAAATACGAAAAAAAGTCATGCTCTCTAAATAGATTTTTACATTGTGACAAACAAGAACGAAATCTTTCTCATGAATCCCTATGTTAACATGGAAATTGAAAAAAAAAAAAACAAACAAACAAAAAAAGTATAACACAACTCTCAACATATAACCATTCATCATCAAGTAGGCAGTTATAGTGTAGTTTATAAGATATCAATCTGAAACCAGATAAATTGATAGGCATACAGATTCCTTTTAAAATGTGGTTGAATAATGTAGAAGAAAAACAAATTTGGCTTTACAACCTCAATGGCATATTTTTCAGGTTAAAATTTAAGAGGCCACAACTCAGGTAAGATTGTCATAGAGAGAAACATCGCTTCAGAAAAGAAATAGTTTGAAATCGAGGAAAGCTAATAGGGAGAAAATAACAGGATAACTCTTATAATCCATGGAAAGAAGGAAAAAATAAAGAAAAGGTAAGAAGCAAAGCAATGTTCTTCCTCCTGGACCCTAATAAGTAAACAGTACATATGACTGAGTGCCATATGTATATGCCCTAGACAATAGAAGTTTACTTTTTTCTACCTCTGTTTATAGTAATCCACATTCCATAATATAAGAACATGCACATTGAAATTAAATGTTTACGTAGATTTCTAAAATCCATCACAATGATAGAACACTAGCATTTATGAAGACTTCTAAATTCCTCATTTTTTATTTAATAAACGAAGATATTCATAAGTTAAAGTGGAAAAAATTAACAAACAAGAGGGCAAGGAATCCTCTTATCCTCCTAAACAAAATAAACAAACAGAGAACAACAAAGAAAAAAGATTCATTATGGAACAAAATTGTTCAATCTCTTAACAGGTCTTCTAGTAAAAACCCCTCAGAAAAAGAAATATTGAAAGAATCTTACAATGCCAATGTGTTTCTTAAACAATTATTTTTGCTATCAGTTGATTAGCTTTTGCATCTTCATTTTTTAGATGTTCTCTCATTTAACTTCCCCATAAACACTAAGAAGCTGATAAGGATATTTTTAAGCCAAAAAAAAAACATAAATTTATTTTAATTAAAAAACTCCTAACGCCAGAAGCTAATCCATACAACCCTACATCTCGCTCAAGAAGTCATATCACTTAACAAGCAACAAGAGGGTCGGGTCAATAAGTGAACAACCAGTGAAATCTACACTATCTTGTCCAAAATTCTAAATTAAAACAAATTTGCCCTAATCTGCAGCCCAGATAAGTAATATACATAATCACCAAACTCAAGATTAAATGCTTTTAATTACATAAAAAAACTGCAACTACTAAGTGTATTAAGCATTACTATTAACTACTTCAAAGTTCAAACCGTTCTTCTAAGCAAAAGTCAACAGCATATGTAATTTTGCGTTACCTATCGTCAGGTCCACGGGGACTGCCTCTTCTAGCTCGCTTATAAGGCGGAGGTGAACGCCGGGAAGGAGGATGAGGAGAATAGCGGCGATTGCGGTAGTTAGGGCTAGGACTACGACGGCGCTTGAAGTCTCTATCACGGTCGTAGTAATCGTCTCTGCCTCTACCTCTGCCTCGGCCACCGCGATTTGGATGTCGGTCAAAATCCCTGTCGTCACGGCGGTCTCTTGGACGAGGAACAGGTGGCGGCGGTGGGAGATCTTCGTCGGCGTGAGGAGGAGCTGTAGCGGAGGGAGATCGGTCTAGAGATTCAGGCGGCATGTTAATTACATCGGCCATGGAAGAAAGAGCGAAACCCTAACAAGAAAAGAAGGAAGAAATGACTTCGATTGGGGATTTGGGTTTTTGGTTCTTTTTTTTTTCTTTGGATTCTCTTTTATGCGTTTTGTTCACGAGATGAGAGTGTGGTTTTTACTTCGTTAGATGGCATCTTAGTGTGGACCATTATCGCTTCTCAGTCAACGACTCAAAGACTCACTTCCTATGAAATGGATTGTCTACCTTTATCGTGGGAAAAGATACTTACATTTAGGCAATTTATAAAAGATGAGAGAGAATGTAAAAAAAAAATATGGTAGAAAAACATGAGTGAGAAAATGAGAGATGAGGGAGATAGAGACAAAGGTAACTACTTTTTCCCGCCATCAAGATAGACAATCCATACCCCACTTACCACTTGGTTTTATGATAAGGAGAAGATAATTTTTAGGAAAAAAATCATTTTTTAAGAAGAAAAATGATTTTTTTTTAAAAAATTATAGGTAAATTTATTTTCGACAAAAAACAATATTAATCTGTGTTAGGTATTGTACTTGATCCGACATTTGAGTTGGTAGAGTTCTTCTATCAGTCGAGCTTCGAGTTGTATAGATAGAGATTTTGCAAGGGGTCGACCTTTGTTTATGATAAGACTTAGGAGAACATTGAGCTTAGTCTCCTTAAATAGTCTAAAGAATGATAGCAAGATATCAAAGTTGAATGTTTTAGAACGGAGCATCTCAGCAACATAGGCATCTAGAAGCACATTTTTTTAAACAAAAGAAAGGGATATTGAGCCTCGTTAAAACCTTCTGATACAAAACTCTCATTATTGGAGAGCACCTGATAACTAGGGATTAAGAGATAAGATTAAATCCTTAAGGAGGAACGTCCAACATCAACCAAGAAAGAGAAGATAGCTCAATGTGGAACCACTGTATAATGGGGATTTCCCCGCAAGTTTGACATGAAATTTCATCCCTTCTCTCTCGTACTCTCATATGTAATGAAATTTTGTTTGTATGCATGCTTAATGTAATTTATTAGCATTGAACGGCCACTAAGCCCCAAGGAAAAAGAAAGCAGAACAACAACTACGAAACAACAAGTTGAGGAGGCAACTCCCAGCCTATTATCAAGCTAAAAATGACCCATAGAGGAAAGGCATTGCTCATAGCCTCATACACAAAAAATGATCCCTCTAAAAACAACCTAAATTGGCAAGGTGACTTGCACATTTATTAGTCTCACCAAAGGTGTGAATAAAATTCACTCCCCACGCTAACTGATGCATCTTCTGAATCTCACGGACAAGCCTCCAACCCTTCAATCCTACCCTTGTCCTTGCCTTTGATGATCTGGACAATCGCGTTAGCATCTAGGTGAAGAACCACAGACTTCCAATTATTCGTGTTGTTTTTTATGTCCTTACCTTATAGATAAATATGTTGTTGTTTTGCCATATATTGTATATCATTTATTGAGTATGACAAGTTACGTGTTATTTTTTTTAGATGCGAGTCGCTTGCTTTTAAACTTATTAAATGAAGTGACAACACATTAATACATCCCGGTTAAGATAATCTTACACCAATAATGCAATGAGGGTAGAGAAAAAAAAGTATAGGAAGACAATAATAATATGGAAAAAAAATCAACATAATTTAATCAATTGTCTAAATTAGTTTTGGTAAAAAAAATGTGTCTAAATTAGTTGTTCACTATAAAGGAGTTGACATTTGAGCTGTCAAAGTTGGTCCGGCTTGGTGGGCCAATCAAATTGGCCCGTGTTTTAGGTTGGATTGGGTTCTTTATTAACATGCCCAATAACAGGTCCATACTTTCTACCCCAACCCACCAATATCCCCAAAATACCCCTGCTTCCTAAAACACAATTTTCACAATCTCCCTCTCTCACATACCCCACACCCCCGCTTCCAACCCAAAACCATTGAACCCTCACCCTCTCTCACAATGTCCTTCTCTCACTTCGCCCCCTCACTCTCTCACTCACTCCCATTCCTTTCTTTCTCTCACTCAGTCACTCGTACTCACTCAGGTATGTTCTACTCTCACTCTTCTCTTTATTCTTGTTTCTGTTTTTTTCTGTATCTCTGCAAGGTTCGAAAGTTTATTTTTGAACCCGTTGAAATTTACATGGTTCAGAACTTTTCTAACGAACTGATACAGATGTAAACTTCGGAAACTGGTTTGTGGGATGTGTCTCAATGTAACGCCTGGAAGTTAAATTCTGAACCTGTATGGATGTAAATTTCCGAACAAGGATAGTTTTTACAGCCTGCTGGGCACTTCTTATTTCTTGTTTTTTGAATTTTAAATTATGTTTAATGGTTTTTTTAGGGATGGCAAAAACTAGGGGAGGTGGTTTTTCTAGTCAGACACGGGACGATGACCACAGAGTGGGTCCTATAGCTTTTGTTCGCAATAGGAACACACAACTGCGTGGTCATGGACGTGGACACAGACGGAGCGGGCGGACCGAGGTGTATATCGAAGACCCACCACTCAGTAAAGAAAAAATTAGGCAGATAGTTGCATATGTGACACTTCTTCAAGTATATTTACAAAAAATACTTTATTTATTATTTTACAGTGTTTAGGTATGTTTACTAACTCGGTTCCCATTTTGATTACAAGCTTTGTTATTTGAACATTTTCAGAGTCAGACATTTGGTACTAAGAGGATTGAGCCTGATTATTATGAAGAGAAACCACGCGCCAAGAGGTGCGACTGCAAAAAAAGTGATGGGTTTGTGATACACTTTCGATTAGCGTTGGATCGACTTAAGCCAAAGGGGGTCACTTGGGATCCATACACGGATCACCGACAGGTCCAACCTTTCGAGGTGATATCCCTTTTTAGGGGATTTATATGTCATACTGGGTGCATGATGCCATATATGTCAGATCGTATGGTCAGACAGTTCTGCAATTTTCTGTTTTAATTTCCCTTTTTTTAAAAAACTTTTTTCATGAGAGAGAAAGAATGATAAAAAAGCAAAAATGAGAGAGAAAGAATTATAAAATTTGGCAGCAACTTATGCCACCTAGGACAACTTTAACACAAGTGTTATAACTGACGGCAACTAAATTTAGCTTTCACAATACTTCCCTACGATAAAGGTGCTCTTATACAATTGTTTGTCGTTGGTCGCCCAGTTCCAGAGCATCTGTTGCAAATTCAACATGTCTAGATATGATGTCTTTAGCTTGACCAAAAAAAAATGATATGATGTCTGTAGGTTATGAATGAAATTCATTTTTTCTGTAAAATAAAATAAAAATTTTCGTATCAAATTTAAAGCATTTTAGGAGTTTATAGAACAGAACTGTTCAGTTCATAAAATATTGACCAAAATATAAAGAGTAATAGAAAACAAAATTGCATTGAATAATAAAACTATTCATTTGACCTCTTACTGTATCATGAAATATACATAAAAAAATCTACATGAAGAAATATATGTAAACACTGAAACTTATCATTTCAGTCACAAAAGACTAGGCTAGATTTGCATGATTTCTCATCTGTAAAAAACAAAATCATTTCAGTGTCGCACAAAAGACTTTCCTTTTTAGAATAGCAAAACAGATGCTAAGGAAAAATGTATTTGACTCGACCAAAACTTCAAGTCCAAACCAGAGTACTGATCCATCAAGTAACTGAGTGTTTTTTTTTTGGGTTACCATGTTTTTGGTCTTGCTTGATTTTTGCGCTTTGCCGACGATGATTAATCTCACGGCAGGGAACACTGGGTGACGACAGAATCTGCTGGCTTTGTCGGTCCGTGTGGTTCTCCCCTCCCAACAGAGTTTTTGCCACACCCAAGATTCAAACCCGAGACCTTGGGGTGGGATCCAAGTCCAGTTACCACTTGGACCAACCCATCAAGTAACTGAGTGTTAAAAGCACATTTAAATAAAATTTCCTAATTCTTTTCTTGGCCATTATCTATAAATAGCTTATGACATAACAAAATTCATGAACTGCAATTTAGGCTGCCTACACATTTCACTAGTTGTAGAACATGACAATATTTGTTAGCACTGAGCATCTGTATCCATCCATTCCAAGGCAAATGATGATGCTTGAATGTGAATCTCAGTCAGTAGCATTTCAGTAAATGAATTGGACAATAATCATTCTGCTTCAAGGGCTGCAATCTCATATCTGACTTCTTCTAGATGTTCATTTATGGCCATGACAGCATCCTGGACACCTCTAATAGCTTCTTTGAGAGCATTATCATACTCAGCATCCGCTTCTGCTTCTTCAGTCCCAGAAGCTTCAGTAATCTCCTGAACATGAACGCACTCATGCTCGGTTGGTTTTGGATATTTGCAATTCTCGTGGCTAACCAGTCGTTCAGATGGGCGACCAGCTTTCTTTAACAGCTGAATGGTAGCTGTCTTTAAAGTGAAGTAATTGTCAGCAAAGAATAATAGTTTAAATGAATAACATTTATATTTGAATTGCAAGAAACATGGAAGTGCAATATAGAAGAATAAGGAGCTCCAATTAATGAAGGCAATTAAGAGCAAGCAGAATAACTAATTGATATCTGTCATCATATGATCTGTGAAAAAACTTCAAGCTTAGTTAAACAACTTCATCCAACATCACATGAGGAAGAATGGAAATGTCAATAAAATTGTTTCATTTAACAAAATCATTATATTTTTTCACATCAGTGTTGTCAAATATCGGCCATGGCGGATTGCGGTGGCGGATTCCTTGACAACCGCCATAGCCAATTTGTGAAGGATGGCGGTTTATGGCGGTTATGGCGGCCTAAAATGGCGGATTTTTGGCTCTCCGCCATAAACCGCCATCCGCCATTGACAACACTGTTTCACATGAAGGTCAAAAGGTGTCAAAATATTGACTGTCCCTTTCTGGGCTTATCTTTGGATAAAACTAGTAGGGTTTACTATTTTTTGGTGCATACTGATATAGGCTTAAGGAGAAACTAACCTAATCCAACCAAAGTGTGATACTGAGTGCATAAAATTTTGTTTTATAAACAGTTGGTATGAAGCATGTGGTATGTCTCAAAAAAGGAAGAAAGAAATAGAAGCCTACATTTGGGTATACACCAGGACAAGCTAGTAATTGAAGTTAACAAAGAGAGCCCTAACAGGTTGAACAACCTTGAGGTCAAGGAAACTTGCAGCAACCTCATATCAAAATGTAATACACAGGCTGAAGCTGAGTATTCCAACTGGATCAATTTATTATGTCACTACATACTAACTAGAACTAGAATGGATTGAATAGGTTTTCTCTTCGTACCCGTTTAGTGAAACACTTTAATAAATTTTAACAATAGAAGACAACTGAAGATCTAATGAAAAAAGAGTTCTCACTCGACATCCCAATAATACACATAACAAATTCAGAAACATTCGGGTAGTATATTTTAGTTTGATCATGAACATGGCCTATAGAGATTATATAAAAAAGCACGATATATAATACGGAAAATTAAGTACAAACAGCGACATTTGTTTTTAGTAGAAGAACTGTCCTTGAGCTAAAACAGGGGCATACCAGATGAAGTTTTTGCTTTTCCTGATCTTGAACAGCTCTAAGGATCTGTGCTAGATCAACTCGACAATAGTCAGAGCTCTGAAACAGTGACTCAATTTCAAGGACCTATACTAAATCAGAAAAGAAGAGGAATGTTAAAGAAATACAGTAAACTTAAACATTTTTTAATAAAAAAAGATAATGTTGGGATCATGTGTCAAACTTTTTTTGAGCAATCATTAAACTCTACTGTGATTTCACTACAAAGCTGCTGGTAAGCCAATTCCCCTCCAGAAGTCATGTAGTCAGAAAATCCACTGTAAGTTAGCCATTGAAGCAAGTATCATAATCAAATTCCAATCATTAGTAAATATTAGGAAAGAAACATTGAGGATTCATAGAAAGGTTAACATTGACACACTATCAAAGATCTAACGGCCCTACTACTACACCATGGTATAGATTTTCATCATATTAAAAAGGTTCATAGTAACATTAAGTACAAAAGATATCTTAAAACAATGAGTACCTAAGACCTAAGAATCTTATTGAGTAAATACCAAGTTTGGTCCCTGAAATTGTAGAACCTAAAATTGTAGGAATGTATCAACTAAGTCCTCCACGTTATCAATATTCCAAAATGATCCTTATAATTGCAAAAAGTTAACTAAAATTTCACCTCCTTTGATATTAAATAGGGCTATAATGACATTAAATTAAATTGGTAATGTCAGAGATGCATTGCATTTGAAACTAAGTGAATAACGCCATCTGTGGATGCATTTTCTAACGCATCGTGACGAAGAGACAAACTTAATTAACATTTTGCAATTCCAATGACCAATTTAGAATATTGATAATATGGAGTACTAAGTTGCACGGTGCTACAATTTCAGAACGAAATTAGCTAATTGATCGAATTTTATTCAAAGGTTTGGACTTTAATTGCATATTCGGAATCCATTTTTATCATAATTAGCAAAAAATAAAGTAAAACTAAAACCTTTGCTTATATTTTCATACACAGGAAAATTCATTTTCATTTCAAATTTGTTATTTCTGTTTTTTAGGTCTCGGCTGAAACATAAACCCTTAAAAATCACTATCACTAATAACTAACGTTGATGGAACCACAGATTCTTCCAGATCAAAAAAAAACACTCATAAAAGAGATATAATAGTAATAATGATACAGTAAATTAAAAACAAGTAGTTGATATTTCATGTAATTTTGCGGAATCAAAAAAAAAACCTTGAACTCGAACGAACTAAAACTAACCCTTTAAGCTTGGAATATGCTTGGGCTCTGCGTTGTTGAATATCGAGAAAACTGCGAAGCAAAAGAAGGATTTTGGTTTGATCAACTTCCATTGTATCCTCCTTTATCGAAACTTTCTTCCCAAAATCCAAATCTTCTTCTTCCATCTCTCTCCGTTTTTCGCTTTTTATTTCACTCGCTCGCTCGCCCTTTTTTTTTTTTTTTTTTTCTCAGAACGACGGTTTTAAGAAACTACATCTAGTGTCGTTTTTTTTGTGACGTAAACAGTCTCCTAAAAAAAACCAAAACTAAATCAAATGTTTTTTTTGACCAAACTAAATCAAATGTTTTTTTTTTTTTACAATCTAAATCAAATCAAATCTTTGTAACTAGGACGATCACCCGTACAATGCACGAGAAGGTGATTAACAGGCCTACAGATGTAGTGTCGAAAAAACATTAACATTTTATAAGGGGGTATAAAAATACGCAACACATATTTATAAGACGAAGAGGCAACAATAACTCTTGGTGGGATGAAGTCTAAGTCCCTTTATGCACCTCTTTTTTTTATAAGTCCATTTGTGTGGGTTACTTAGTCATGTATGTGTTATAGTATGACTTTGAAATTTTTTTGTATGTGTTATAGTATGGTTTGAAATTTCCTTGTACATATCAACTAACCAACGGTTATGTTATATTTACCATTTTTCACTTACATACGATTTGATCAGAAATATTTTAGAGCTCGTCGTATTTACCTTCCAGGAGATAGATACGAATTTTAGCAAATTTCGCATGGTATTTATCCGGATACGATTCCCATAGGAAAGCTTCAAAAATGAGTTACGGAAAAAAAAAAAAAGAGTGGTATTTTAATTTTTGCTAGATTAATAATGGGATATAAAGTTTGCATTATTTACAACTAATGTTATCAAAAATGCCTCCCAAATTGATTAATAAAGTAGTCAGTGTAAAGTGTATCATACTATACTATATATATGAATCATGGTAAATACACAAAAAGACTTATAAAAAAAAAGTACATAAAGGCACTTATAAAAAAAAAAGTTTCCCCCCCAAATGGGGAAAAGATGTGACTTTGTATTAATAGTTAGGGAATATAGAGATAAATCAGATTGGTTCAATTTTTGTCAGGGGTGTGTCGGTCAAAAAATACAGAGTGGGGGTATATTGGTAAACAGTGGGGTACAAAATGAGGGGTACATTTTGATAATAATAAAAAAAAAGTGTTGGTACAAAAGTGGATAAAAAAAAGAGTGTTGGACAAATAAAAAATTTGTCAGGGGTATGTCGGTCCAAAAATATAGAGTGGGGGTATATTGGTAAACAGTGAGGTTGGTGTGTGGAATATGCCACATACACTTGAGTGCAAGTATACACTGTCCAAAAACAAGTAGTAAAAAGATCGAACCCACAGAGATTGAAAAACTCACTTTTAAATGATATAAAGTAATAAAGTGTAAAGTCACAAAGTAATAAAATAATTTTGGATTTTGGTTGATGATCACAACTAAGTTAGAAAACTAAGAAAGAATGTTGATAGTGTAAAAGAGAAAAGCTAGTTGGAATGTCTTCATCAAGTAATTTACTTAAAAGTGTATGATGCGATTATGTGATACATTTACCTTTGAATCTTTGTTGCATTAGCTATGTGCCTTTCGGTCACTTTCTTGAGTTTCATTACTGAAAGCTCTTATGATCCTTGTTCTATGCGATAAAGAAAGGGGTGTCGGTGCCAATCTTGCCTCCTAACAAGTATCACTTTGCTTAAGTGAATTCACTCTTGTATTTTAAGTACCCACAATTATCCTATGGACTATACTATCCTATGTCTAGGACTTAGCATGGTTTTCACAAAGTTTTCTTTATGTAAAACACTCACCCATATTAGTTCTTGAGTTCTTAATTGTAAGCCATGTCCGGTCATTTACAATTCATACTTATTCTAAGTGATCAAGTTTAAAATAAGTAATAAAAATATTATCAAGCAAGAACTAAAGTACAAACATACATACATGCAACATACTTACTTAAAAGCTCATTAAATGATTAGAACATTCCAACTAAGAAAGGTTTAGCTAACAAGAGACATTGCAAGATATATATAAACTGAATAGACCATGTTTATATATATAGAAATCACTAAAGAGAAACAACAAGAGTAAAGTTACAAATGTTGAAAACCTTTATATGAAGTCTTCTAGCAATGCACTAGCATTACTCCTTAGCACTATACAAACACTATGAAAATGAGTAAAGGAGGATTTGTCAATTCCTTCCTCTTCCTCTAAAAAAATATAAAACTAACTATGTATATTGAAATTTTGATCTAACTTATGGATTGTGATATATTTCCAAATGAAGATGTGAGGTCCTTTTATAGCCTTTCAAGTGAGGTGCTTCCTTCCTTCATGTTGAAGTCATCTTGAGTGGATGATAGTTGTAGTTGCTTTCCAGAGGTTTATCCATGTTGCAATCTTTGACTTAATCATATAGGGTGGTTCCATGGTGTTAGAACAAGTGTCCCTATGTTGATGACTCTTCAAAGCTATGCCTATAGCTATGTGTGTGAATGGTAGCGCCTACTATACATTTTTGGATGGCATCGGGGAAGCAAGTAGGAGGTCATCACATTGCATGTGGATGCATATGAAACAGTGCTTATTCACCAAGTTGCTTGCAGAATTGATGCGAGGATCGGTCACGGGAGCATTGATGCATAAAGATTGAGGCGCTTGAACAAAAACATCAAACATACCACAATATATCCAAAATGGCCTATAACTAACTATATCCATTCAAATCACTCAAGATATCATATATCACACTAAATACTATATAAACTCTTTATTATTACTTGAAAGAGAGCAAATACTAAGTTTAAACATATGAAATACTCTATATAAAATAGAGTTATCACACCCCCAAACTTAAACCATTGCTTGTCCGCAAGTAATGACAAAGACAAACTATAAAAACTAAAATTCTAGAAGATAGATCAGCTTGATTTTTGGATTTTTATGAGGAGTTCCCTATGAACTTCATTTCTTGACAATTTTTCTTGTGCCTTTATTTCTTCAAAACTACCAAAGTTATTCAAACTCTTTTGTGTGTGTGTGAACCCACTGAGTTGAGATTGGTTCCAAGACTAAGTGAAAAATTTCCTCCTAGCCTTTGAAAGGATTGGTTCATCTTTGGTCACACCAAAATATTTTTTAAAAGAAAGTTTAGACTCACAAAATTTTCTCAAGTGTTGGGGAGTTCTAAAATCAAAGGACTTGATTGAATCTTTCAAAGCTTTTGAGCCAATGCAATTTTCTATTTTTTTGTGTGGATCTTTTTGTGCAAATGCAATACTTCTTTGAAGTGTTTTGTGCATTGATTTTTTTTTTTTTGCATTTTGCTTTTTCTTTGATCAGATTTACATTGATCTGTTTGACCGATGATGATGCTTTTCTTTTCTAGCTCATACCTTCCTCACGACCTCCGGATGCAAATGCACTTTGGCACAGTGTCTTTGACCTCCAGATGCATATATTTTTTTTCTTTGCACTTTGGCTTGCAGTTCGATTTATTGAACTATCCTCCAGATACATTTATTCTCTGCATGGCACAGTCTTTGACCTCCAGATGCATTCATGTACTTAAACACGCAGTATAGTTTCAAAAGATTCGAGGATATGGCTTGTCCACATTTTTGTTTTCTTTTTCTACATTGTTTACTCTTATACTTTTGAAATTCAGCCTTTGTTTTCATAAAACACCCCCAAACTTAATTCTTTAAGCTCTTCTTTCTTTTTAGTAAAGCTTTGTTTTGACCTAAGCTTACCAAAAATTCCCCTTGCATCGATTGATCTTTAAATAGCAAGGTTCTTTTCACAAACTCAGTTTTGAAGTGTTGAAGTGAAAATAATTTTGGTTTTTTCTGAGAAATAAGGCTTTTTTCTCTTTTTCATCATTGAAAATTCCATCCATAGGGCTTTCATCATATTTTTGAAAACTGATTTTTTCTACTAAAATATTTAGATACTACTTTGTTAAGTACATCTAATATTTAAACAAACTAAAAACTACTTAAAACATATATATTTACTATCTAAAACATTTAATTTAAACACACAACATATTAGATAGAAACAAACATAATTAAACATAACATGCAAATCCCCCCCCAAACTTAAGGGGTTGCAGTGCCCTCACTGCAATTTGTTCAAAACAGACAAATCATTTGTTCAAAAATAGGGAAAGGGATTAGTACAACCAGGGGAAATAGTTTAAAAGCAGAATTAACACAAGTTATAGCGGTTTATGTGAAGACTTGTAAATTGATACTCATTTCTTGGCTCCACTCCTAATTACGGTGCTTTGCACTGGATGGAGGAGTGTGCTTCACCTTCCGCTTCTTCTCCTTGGGCTTGCTTGGTGTTGCTTTCAGAGGTGCGGATGCACCTCCTACTACAGTGTAGCTGCAGGAACTTGTTCTCAGAATCGATGCAGTGCATCGATCTTGGACCGCATCGACTTCTTCCTTTTTGGTGTTAATTTTGCTCGCCTTCCTGCAGTTGCTTGAAGAACTTTTGAGTATTGTGCGAGCTTCCTCTTCGCTTTGCCATTTCTTCGAGAACCATTTTGATTGTTGCCTCATCATGCCTGAGTTGTTGCTGTTGTGATGATGTGGAAGTGATGATGCAGAGCATCACTCTGCATCTCAACAGTTTGAGCAATGTGCTCTTTGCGAGATGATTCTTCTTCTTTTTGTTTTGCTTGTCGAGTCCTTCTTCTTCTCTTTCCTGCACAAACTCTTTCTCAAGAGCGAAACAACATTTGAAATAATATTGCTTGGGTTAGAAGGTACCGCATGTTCTGTTGGCATAACAGGGGTTGGTTCTTTCCGTGTGAGTTGTTTCTTTTGGTTCATTTCTTGGAGAGGGTGGTGGAGGGTTGTTTGTGGTGGTGATTGTGATAGGGTGGTGGATCATTGAGGAGGGTAATGGTGATTTTGGAATGGAGGAGGATTCTTGGTTTGGTGAGATGATGGGTGATTTGATTCTTGGTGAAGTGATAGGTGTTTTAGGTTGGGTTGATGCGAGAAGTTTGTTTGGCATATTTACGCCTAGCAATCTCCTCTAAGATCACACCTCTAGCTTGTTCCTCTTCTTCTTCATCAATTTCCTCATCACTTTCTTCCTCCTCTTCTTCTTCTAAATCCTTATCCATTTCTTTCAATTCCTCATCCTCGGCAGATTGTAATCATACAATTCTTCAACTACTGAGTTCTACCACAACCTTCTTCTTACGCACTTTGTATTGTTTCCTAGTCACTTTCTTCTTAGTGCTAGGTTCTCCTACCTTCTCCTTTCCTTCCCCTTCTTCTTCAACTTCTTTCTCTTCTTCTTCTTCACCTTCCGATCTTAGTACCCAACTAGGAAATTCGGGGGCATTCACTTGGCCCACAAGATCAAAGATCTTGTCAAAGACCAATTGAAGCCGGTCATGTTGATCATTCGAAATTTCAGATCGCCTCTCGCTTCGCATGTAATGCTCTTGCATTTGCAGTGTGGGGCCTCTTACATTTCTCAACTTTTCCTTCACTTCAAAGACTCAAATTACGTGGGAAACTTTCTTTGTTCATTAGCAAGCAATAGGGACTCCTTCTTTCATGCATAGCTCATTAATAAGACAAGTGGAAAAGCAGAAATCCCTTTGACTTATTTGAACATGCAAGAATTTCCCTAGCAATCAATCTACCTATGTCTACATGTCCTTCAGAGAGAATTGTATCTAACAAGATCAATCTCTCTTTGGTCATAGCATATGTATGTGATGTAAGAGAATTGAATTAGCTATGAAGCAGATGCCAATTACCTAATGCATTTACCAAATAGTTACTTCTAAGCTTAATCTCATTAGGTGTGAATTTTCCCAAAGCAGGACCTCAGTATAGCAATCCTACTCCTTATTTCTTCCATTTCTTTCTTAAAGGCATTTGCCACTCTATTTTCAAATTCATTCCCATTATATTTCAAAGATATAATGTTCATTCAATTTCTTGGCATGGAAGTGTACAAGTTTACCTCTCACCATGGAAGTGTAGGAATGTTCTGCTCCTTCTTGTGGTGTGATGCCAGCATAGAATTCTCTCACTATGTCTTCAATATAGCCTCCTCTTGGTAGCACGAAGTGGTCCCAATTGAGATTGGCCACTGTTGACATGAATGATGGGCTTGCCTTCTTCAAATCATACCCTCTCTCGGGCATTAGATGCATGTTCCACAGATGAACATTGTCATCAGTTCTGATTGATGATTCTTTGGCTTTCCCTTTCCTTGATGATGATGATCCTGCATGCATGGCTTTCTTCTCTTTTTGGGGAGTTTTGGCCTGCTTGCCTGATGTTTTCTGTGCTGATTGTTTCTTCACCATTGTAATTGCTATGAATTTTTAGGTTTTGATTGCTTGTGTGATTGAGAAAAAATTGGATTTGAGAATGGGAAGGGTGGTTTGTGTTTCAGATGAGAGAATTTGTGAGAGTTTGCGAATGAAGGGGTAACGGTAACAATGAAGGCTTTATGTTTCAGGAAGAGGGAAGTTAGTGGAGTTATTAGGTAGCCGTTAGCATTGCGTGCTACGCATGCATCTTGCCAAGTGTCATGTTTTGGCTACCAATGTGTCATTAATCTTACTTAACCTCCTTTGATCTTCCTGAAGCCTTTTGATTCACACTTAACCAATTTTCTTCAAGTTTATAATTTTCTGATGCAGGGCATATTTTTCTTCAATGCAGGTGCACTTGATGCAGCTGCATTAGTTTCCTGCATTTCTGCAAAACAACTAAAAACATAAAATTGCACAAAAATAATTAAAAACAATGGGTTGCCTCCCATTAAGCGTTTGTTTTAAGAGTCTTGTCAGCCTGACTACCTCTTTTCACTTAGAGATTTTGCAAATGAGTGGTGGTTTTGTCTTTCACCACATGTTCACCATAGTACATTTTAACTCTCTGACCATTCACCTTGAAGACAGTATTTGAGGATTTATCAAATAAGTCTACTGCTCCATGTGGATAAACTTTTATCAATTTAAATGGTCCTGACCACCTTGACCTTAGTTTTCCAGGAAATAGCTTCAACCTAGAGTTGTATAGCAGAACTAATCCTCCTTCTTTCAATTCTCTTCTGAGAATTTTCTTGTCATACCATTTCTTAGTCTTAGCTTTGTAGATTTCAGCATTCTCATAAGAGGTTTGCCTAATTTCTTCTAACTCATCAAGCTCTAACATTCTCTTTTACTGCCTTGTTCAAATTGAAATTGAGCTTTTGATAGCCCAATAAGATTTGTTTTCCAATTCTCTAAGGTAAATGGCATGCTTTTCCATAGACTAATTTGTAGGGGACATTCCTAAGGGTGTTTTGAATCTTTGTTCTATATGCCCATAAAGCATCATCCAAATGTAAAGACCAATCTTTCCTATTTGGACTAACCATTTTTTCTAGCATTCTCTTAATTTCCTATTGGATAATTCTCGCTTGTCCACTAGTTTGAGGATGGTAGGCTGTAGCTATCTTATGCTTAACTCCATACTTAGCTAGAAGGTTTTCTATGATCTTATTGCAAAAGTGTGAACCTTCATCATTAATGATAGCTCTAGGAGTTCCAAATCTAGTGAATATATTTCTTTGCAGAAACTTACTCACCGATTTAGCATCATTATTGGGTAATGCTCTCGCCTCTACCCATTTGGATACATAATCAACAGACTACTAAGATATATAAATTGCCAAAAGAGGGTGGAAAAGGTCCCATGAAATCCATGCCCCAAACATCAAATAATTCAATTTCTAAAATATTTGTTCTAGGCATTTCATGCTTATCAGAAATATTTCCTGCTCTTTGACATTTATCACAGTATTTGACCAATAAATATGAATCTTTAAATAAAGTAGGCCAAAAATAACCTGATGTAATACCTTAGTCTTTGTCCTAGTTCTTCCAAAGTGTCCTCCATAAGGTGCAGAATGGCAATGCGAAGCCATTGCTTGTTGCTCCTCTTGGTATGCATTTCCTTATTAATTGATCGGGACACATCTTGTAAAGGAATGGATCATCCCAATAGTATTGTTTAACCATGTGGAAGAACTTTCTCCTTTGTTGATATGTCATACTCACTTTGGTACTACTTTGCTTGCAAGGAAATTTACAATATCAAAGAAACCATGGTGCGGATGCATTTGATGCTCTGCATTGCTTATAGCAAATGCGGTTTCATGTTTTGCATTGATTGTGATTGCCAATAGTTTCTCATCCGAAAGCTCTCCTTGATTTCTTCTCCTTGTGTACCAAGTGATTCTCCTTCAATCCTTGATAAATGGTCACGCTACTTGATTTTCTACTCCTTTCTTGTCTCTAATTTCTAGATCAAATTCTTGTAGGAGTAAAATCCACCTTATCGACCTTGGCTTTGCATCCTTCTTTGAAATTAGATACTTAATGGCGAGTGATCGGTGTAGACAATAATTTTAGTGCCAACTAAGTATGATCCGAATTTTTCAAATGCAAAGAGACCACGACTAATAATTCCTTTCTCGTGGATTGTGTAGTTCACTTGAGCTTCAATTAATGTCTTGCTAGCATAATATATGGAATGAAAGACCTTATCATACCTTTGCCCTAGGGTGCTCCTCTTTGCAAAGTCACTAGCATCACACATTAATTCAAATGGCTGCTCCAACTGGAGTTACTATAATTGGTCTTTGTCACCAATGCCTTTTAAGCTTGTCAAAAGCTTCTATACAAAAGTTATCAAAGATAAATTCTACATCATGTTCATGAAGCATACATAATGGTTTTGAGATTTTTGAAAAGTCTTTGATAAACCTTCTATAGAAACCAAAGCATGGCCTAAGAAGCTCCCGATACCTTTAATTGTATTGGGTGGTGGTAGATTCTCAATGACATCAACTTTAGCTTTGTCTACCTCTAGACCTTTCTTTGAAATCCTATGTCCTAGCACTATGCCTTCTTGTACCATGAAATGGCACTTTTCCCGATTTAAAACTAAATTTGTTTCTTCACATCTCTTGAGAATTTGTTCCAAGTTTGTTAAGCAAACTTGAAATGTTTCTCCAAAGATAGAGAAATCATCCATGAATACTTCCATTGATTGCTCAATGAAATCGAGAATATAGACATCATGCATCTTTGGAATGTAGCAGGTGCATTACATAAGCCAAATGGCATTCTCCTAAAAGCAAAAGACCATAAGGGCATGTAAAGGTGGTTTTGTGTTGATCCTTCAGGCTCAATGGCTATTTGATTATAGCTTTGAGTAGCCATCTAGGAAACAATAAAATTCTTTCCCCGCTAATCTATCTAGTATTTGGTCTATGAATGGTAAAGGAAAGTGATCCTTTTGGTAGCTTTGTTGAGTTTTACGTAATCCATACTGATTCTCCACCTGTGTGATTCTTGTTGGTATCAACTCATTCTTTTCATTGGCTATCTTTGTCACACCCCCTTTCTTTGGTACACATTGGATGGGGCTTACCCAAGCACTTCATCTCGATATGGAGTATATGATTCCAAACATCTAGCCACTTAATTATTTCCTTTTTACAACCTCTTTCATGATAGGATTTAGTCTTCTTTGACTCTCTATCTTTGTTTTTGGAATTTTCTTCCAAAATGACTGCAATGCATGCATATAGAAGGACTAATTCCTTTGATATCCGCCATTTGCCAACCTATAGCTTTGGTATGCTTCTTGAGAGTACTAATGAGATCACTCTCTGTTTTGATGTTAAATCGAAGCAATGATATGAGTAAAGTCTCATTTGTTCCTAAGAATGCATATTTAAGGTGTTTAGAGCGATATCTTCAATTCTAACTTAGGAGGTTGTTCTATTGAGGGTAAGTTCTTCTTGAGACTTGGATCCTCAAGATTGAGTGGTTCATAAGTCCTAGCCCATACTTCCTTACAAGAGTTTTCTATTGGCGATTCTCTTTTCTAGTATTCAACATCTCTAGCAATGCAATTTGCATCTAATGCATCTGCATTGGCTAAGTGATCATACTGCTTGTAAAATTGTTTTTCTACCAATTGATCTAGAGAGAATAAGGATGAACACTCTTCTGTTTCCTCTGAAGGATACTTCATAGCATTCATTACATTGAATTTGATCTCTTGATCATTCACTCTCATAGTGAGTTCACCTTTACGCACATCAATTATGGTTTTACCATTTGCTAGAAATGGTCTTCCTAGGATAATAGGCACTTCCTTATTCGCATCAAAGTCAAGGATAACAAAATCTACAGGGAATACAAATTTGTCTACCTTAACTAGGATGTCTTCTATGATACCTTCAGGATAGGCTATTGATCTATCTGCTAATTGAAGTGTCACAGTGGTTGGTTTTGCATTTCCTATTTCTAACTGGTCAAAAATAGATTTAGGCATCAAGTTGATGCTTGCACCTAAATCACATAAAGCTTTACTAAGTATAGGATTTTCCTATAGAAAATGGAATTGTAAAACTACTGGATCCTTCAATTTCCTAGGGATCTTATTTTGCATAAGCAAACTACAATCTTTAGTCATGGCAATCTGTTTCAAACTCACCTAATCTTCTTCTCTTAGTAAGCACATCCTTCATAAATTTTGCATAATTTGGCATTTGTTGGAGGCTTCTACTAAGGGAACATTGATGTGTAATTGTTTTAGTACCTCTAGGAATTTACCAAACCGCTTCTCCTCATGTGCTTTTTTGGTCTTTGAGGGTAAGGAGGAGGAGGGTATTCAGTACTATCTTAGGTAGTGGACTTTGAACTTCTTGTGATGCAGAGCACTAGATGCTTCTCGCATTGGTTTCTTTTTGATTTTTGGTTTTTTCTCCCTTTTCTACACTTTCCTTCTCGATTAACTCTACCAAATCCTTACCACTTCTCAATGAAATAGCCTTAACTTGCTCTTTTCCTTTGGTTTGAGAAGGTGTAGCTTCTGATTTGAAGGTAAGGCACCTTGTGGCCTTTGATACTGAGTGTGGCTAATTGACCAACTTGATTCTCTAAGTTCTTGATGGAAGCATCTTGGGTTTGTCTAGCGATTCTAGATTCACCTATGAATGCTTTGAGCATGGTTTCTAGAGAATTATCAGTGGTAGGTTGAGAGGTTCTTTGGTTATTTTGAGTGGGAATCTGGTGGGTTGGTTTGTGTAGTTGGAGGCGATTCTAGGTGCAGTGCAATCGTTGTTGTTGTTCCATCTAAAATTTGGGTGATCTTTCCAACCGGGATTATAAGTGTTGGAATAAGGGTTGTTATTCCTATTATAACCTACATAATTTACTGAGAGATAGGGTTGCTAGAACACTCCTCATCATACAAGTGACCTCCTCCACAGTACACACAACTAGGTGTGCTGGAGGTACTTGTTTCTCTCTTTTAAAGCTTGATCTTTGTCTGGTGATGCAAATTTGCATTAGATGCGATAGCATTGCTGAAGTGAAGTTTTTCATCAAATTAGCTAGAGTGGCTACTTGAGCAGATAGAGGGCGGATATATCATTGATTTCATGCACCCGATGGTTTCTTTGGGCACTTACCCTCTCGGTAGGCCAACTAGAGCTATTAGTCGCTATTCTATCAATTAATTCACATGCTTCATTGTATGAATGATTTAATAACACTCCACCGGATGATGCATCAAGCATTATTCTAGTTTGAGGTTCTAAACCATTATAAAATGTTTCCATTTGAATAATAACAGTAAACCATGATGAGGACATTTTCTTAAAAGTTCCTTCCATCTTTCCCATGCTTCAAATAAAGATTCAAACTCTTTTTGTCTAAAAGATGTAATATCATTTCTTAACTGGCATTTTTGATAGGTGGGAAATATTTTCCTAAAAACTTTTCACCATTTCATTCCATGAATGGATAGAGTTAGGCTCTAAAGAATTTAGCCAAGCCTTGGCTCTATCTCTCAAAGAATATGGAAATAACCTTAATCTAAATGCATTTTCACTAACACCGTGTAAAATAAAATTACTACATACTTCTAGAAATTGTCTTAAATGCAAATGAGGATCTTCATGAGGAGATCCTCCAAATTGACCAATAGTTTGAAGCATTTGAAACATCATAGGTTTAAATTCAAAATGCATGGCATCAATATGAGGTCTGTTTATGCTAGTTTGCATGTTTTGATGATCAAAGCGAGCATAATCCTCATAGGTCTATCTCTATCATTAATCATACCTATGTGATCCATGTGGATGAGATTTTCTCTATGAACTTCTTCTTGATGAGCATCTTTGTGATCCAGGCCTCCTCTCACCGAGTGTGGCATTGAGCTTTGTTCTTCACCGAAAGACATGTTCTTTGGCTTGTTGATTCTGTTTTTTGGAGTCTTAGCAATCTCCGAATTTTCTTTCTATTTCTAAATCTAAACTATATTCTGGAGTTCTGCTTTTGCAGTTACGTACATATACTAAGTACCATGTATCGTGGTTGTTGTGAAACTAAAACCAGAATTTATATACAACACTAAATTACTCAATATCGTAATTTTAAAAAGAATTTACTTCAATCCCAAACAACGGCGCCAAAAACTTGGTGTGTGGAATATGCCACATACACTTGAGTGCAAGTATACACTTTGTCCAAAAACAAGTAGTAAAAAGATCGAACCCACAGAGATTGAAAAACTCACTTTTAAATGATATAAAGTAATAAAGTGTAAAGTCACAAAGTAATAAAATAATTTTGGATTTTGGTTGATGATCACAACTAAGTTAGAAAACTAAGAAAGAATGTTGATAGTGTAAAAGAGAAAAGCTAGTTGGAATGTCTTCATCAAGTAATTTACTTAAAAGTGTATGATGCAAAGATGTGATGCTGTGCATGCTTTGAATCTTTGTTGCATTAGCTATGTGCCTTTCGGTCACTTTCTCTTGAGTTTCATTACAGCTCTTATGATCCTTGTTCTATGCAAGAAAGAAAGGGGTGTCGGTGCCAATCTTGCCTCCTAACAAGTATCACTTTGCTTAAGTGAATTCACTCTTGTATTTTAAGTACCCACAATTATCCTATGGACTATACTATCCTATGTCTAGGACTTAGCATGGTTTTCACAAAGTTTTCTTTATGTAAAACACTCACCCATATTAGTTCTTGAGTTCTTAATTGTAAGCCATGTCCGGTCATTTACAATTCATACTTATTCTAAGTGATCAAGTTTAAAATAAGTAATAAAAATATTATCAAGCAAGAACTAAAGTACAAACATACATACATGCAACATACTTACTTAAAAGCTCATTAAATGATTAGAACATTCCAACTAAGAAAGGTTTAGCTAACAAGAGACATTGCAAGATATATATAAACCTGAATAGACCATGTTTATATATATAGAAATCACTAAAGAGAAACAACAAGAGTAAAGTTACAAATGTTGAAAACCTTTATATGAAGTCTTCTAGCAATGCACTAGCATTACTCCTTAGCACTATACAAACACTATGAAAATGAGTAAAGGAGGATTTGTCAATTCCTTCCTCTTCCTCTAAAAATATAAAAACTAACTATGTATATTGAAATTTTGATCTAACTTATGGATTGTGATATATTTCCAAATGAAGATGTGAGGTCCTTTTATAGCCTTCAAGTGAGGTGCTTCCTTCCTTCATGTTGAAGTCATCTTGAGTGGATGATAGTTTGTAGTTGCTTTTCGAGAGGTTTATCCATGTTGCAATCTTTGACTTAATCATATAGGGTGGTTCCATGGTGTTAGAACAAGTGTCCCTATGTTGATGACTCTTCAAAGCTATGCCTATAGCTATGTGTGAATGGTAGGCGCCTACTATACATTTTTGGATGGCATCGGGAAGCAAGTAGGAGGTCATCACATTGCATGTGGATGCATATGAAACAGCCGCTTATTCACCAAGTTGCGCAGAATTGATGCAGGATCGGTCAAGGGGAGCATTGATGCAGCATAAAGATTGAGGCGCAGATGAACAAAAACATCAAACATACCACAATATATCCAAAATGGCCTATAACTAACTATATCCATTCAAATCACTCAAGATATCATATATCACACTAAATACTATATAAACTCTTTATTATTACTTGAAAGAGAGCAAATACTAAGTTTAAACATATGAAATACTCTATATAAAATAGAGTTATCAGAGGTACAAAATGAGGGGTATATTGGTAAATGGTGGGGTACAAAATATAGAGTGGGGGTATATTGGTAAACAGTGGGGTTCAAAATGAGGGGTATATTGGTAAATGGTGGGAATAAAATTTTCCCACCAAAAGTGGGGAAGTCAACGATTGTGTATTAATAGTTCTCTGATAGAGTGGGGGTATATTGGTAAACAGTGGGATACAAAATGAGGGGTACATTTTGATAATAAAAAAAAAAGTGTCGGAGAAAAAAAAATTGTCAGGAGTATGTCGGTCCAAAAATATATAGTGGGGGTATATTGGTAAACAGTGGGGTACAAAATGAGGGGTATATTGGTAAATGGTGGGGCAAAAATATAGAGTGGGGGTATGTCGGTCCAAATATATAGAGTGGGGGTATATTAGTAAACAATGAGGTACAAAATGAGGGGTATATTGGTAAATGGTGGGAATAAAATTTTCCCACCAAAATGGCTAAAGTCAACGATCCCACCAAAATGGCTAAAGCCAACGATCCTCTCTTAATATATAGAGATATCAAATAAAAAAAATGTTGGACAAAAAAAATTGTCAGGGGTATGTCGGTCCAAAAATATAGAGTGGGGGTATATTGGTAAACAGTGGGGTACAAAATGAGGGTTACATTTTGATAATAATAAAAAAAGTGTTGGAGAAAAAAAAATTGTCAAGGGTATGTCGGTCCAAAAATATATAGTGGGGGTATATTGGTAAACAGTGGGGTACAAAATGAGGGGTATATTGGTAAATGGTGGGCACAAAATATAGAGTGGGGGTATGTCGGTCCAAAAATATAGAGTGGGAGTATATTGGTAAACAGTGGGGTACAAAATGAGGGGTATATTGGTAAATGGTGGGAATAAAATTTTCCCACCAAAAGTGGGGAAGTTAACGCTTGTGTATTAATAGTTCTCGGATAGAGTGGGGATATATTGGTAAACAGTGGGGTACAAAATGAGGGGTACATTTTGATAATAATAAAAACAAAGTGTTGGAGAAAAAAAATTTGTCAGGGGTATGTCGGTCCAAAAATATATAGTGGGGGTATATTGGTAAACAGTGGGGTACAAAATGAGAGGTATATTGGTAAATGGTGGGGCACAAAATATAGAGTGGGGGTATGTCGGTCTAAAAATATAGAGTGAGGGTATATTGGTAAACAGTGGCGTACAAAATGAAGGGTATATTGGTAAATGGTGGGAATAAAATTTTTCCACCAAAATGGCTAAAGTCGACGATCATCTCTTAATATATAGAGATAGAGATAGAGATGTATGCGGCTTTGGCGTGGTTTTCCAATTTCACGCGGGAATGATTTTTTTGTTCAGCGTGTCAATTTTTTGTTGTGCAATTGGTTTTCTGATTTGGCTTATTTGAGCACGTCATATCAGAGCCTTTTAGCGCATCAAATTATCATCAAACCACCACCAATCAATTTTTCATAGTTCCAACTACCGCCACCTATACACACAACCTTCGATAATCAATTTATAAATTACATCTTGATTTTTACAGCTCTTATTTTCCCAGCCAATCAATCTAAATGATTTTTACAGCTCTTGATATTTTCACTTTGGTTTTTCTTTTTTTTTCCTTTCTTTTACTTTTTTGTTACTGTCTAATTAGTGTGCAGTTTTCATCGGCTTTATCGATGACTAATGTAAACCGGGGAAGTTGAATGGCCACGAGTACTCGGTTTTGTCGGCGTGTATGGTTATATCCCCCCTACAGAGTTTTACCGATGACTAATCTACGTTTTTTTTAAATATTTTTATATTGTAAAGTGGGATGCTAAATAGTGTGCTTTTGTGTAATTGATGGGGACATAATTATTTTGTAGCAAAACGCATAACTTGAAATGTTAGACAGTGTGTTTTGAGTTACTTTAGTATTCAAATTTTTTTTAACTATTCAAATACTTCGTTCGTCAATAATCTATTTGATGGAAAAACAATTTAATGACAAAATACATAAAGTGTGATTCTAGGCGGTGTGTTTTGGGGTACTTTAGAATCTTGAAAAAAAATTACATGTCCAAATTGATATTTTCTTCTTTATTTAGATAATTTCGCATCAAGAAGTATTAGAAGCATACTTAAATTATTATTTAGTTTTGAATCAAACTCTGCATGAGACCTACGTACGTGTTTCACTTTTTAATTATGTTGTATTCTTTTCTCTTTAATTATGAGTTAAGTTTTCATCTGTACATTTTTTTGATATAAATTGGGTATCCTCTACGTGCAACTCTAGAGACTAATCTCTCGAACCGGTAAGACGGTATTATGGGTTAAGTTGTTATGGTTACATTTGATGAATGTGGATAATGTTATTATTGGTTGTTGTTTATTTTACAACTTTAAACTGATTGTGTTATGACTTCATCTAATATGTGTGATTAGGCTATTGTTTATGCTCCTACTTTTGTTCATATGTTTCTTTTTCTTAGAGGTTTACTCTTTAACAAATTGTTAGACAACCCGTCCATCAGACGGGTCGTAGGGCTAGTGTTTTAAAAGGGTTAAACTTTTGTTTTCCCTATTAAATTTAAGTTTTTAGTCACTCAAAAATTTTACATACTTTTGGTCCTCAAGTTTTTTTTTCCATCAACTTGAATGGTTCTTTTCCATCAAGCTTAGAAGCGATATAAAAAATTCAAAAAAAGACTATTAAAAGTCATGATGGACTAAAACTGATGAAAAATAAAACTTGAATGACTAAAAGTAATTGAAAATTTGTTGAGGGACTAAGACAAAGAAAACTCAAATTTTATAGAGACCACAAGTTTAAAAAAAGATTAACTACATAGTGTTTATTTATTTATTTATTTATTTATTAGTGTTTTTTAAATTTAAAATTTTAAAAATATTAATTACATAATGTTTTTTAAATAATCCTTTCAAAGAAACACTATTTAAATAATCCTTTGAGAGGATTATTTAAAAAACACTATGTACCCAAAAAACATTAGGGCAAACCAGATGAGTTTTTCAAACTTTAAACAGTAATTATTATTACATAATTTAGAGACTTTAGTAAGAGAAAGAGTAAGTTTAGAGACTAAATTAAGAATTTGTTCGACAAATTAATACACCATTTTTGGAGATGTTTTAAAGATTGAACACGAAGGCGATATCTCTTAGTGCTTGAACTAATGGGTGAACAAGTAACTAATAAATAAAATAAAAGTACTAAAATTTGGGGGAAAACTAGGTAAAAAGATAAAAAAAAAACATTTCAAGTGATTCAACCAAGTAGCGATTCAACCCACCAACCATGATTAGGTCTAGCAGAAGGGGCTAGACTTCCACAATGTGGTAAATTCGGGTTCAAATCCTGGCTTGGAGAGATGCCCACATTTAGTGTCTGATGTGCCTGGTAAATAAAAGTATAGCGATTTTTTTTTTACCTTAATTAACTTCTATTTGGACATTTTATAAGAAACGTTCCTACTTTGTATTCGGATCATCTTCTTCACTGTCTCTCTCATAATTTCACTATCTCTCGTCATTATCATATTAAGTAGGTAGCTCAATTGGTGAACTAAATAATACTGAAGAAGTGCACCAATAAAGTGCAAGCAGGAGGTCCAAGATTCAAACCTGAAAAACTAACATTCCTCCGTCCCTCACTAACATTGCCCATAACTAAATTTATCTCCTAATTTTTTAATCACCATCTCTCTCCTCATACTCTTATATTTTGAGATGGTGATGAATGATGGAAGGAGAAGATCTAAAGCGTTCAATATCGATGATAGTGTTTCATACTCTTATAGAATGAGTTTTTTCCTGTCAACGCTGAATTATAACTATTTTTTTGGTAAACCAATGTATCCTCCACGACAATCGTGGAGATCCTTCGAGGTATTGAAGATCCATTTAGGAGTTTACTTCTCCCAACAAATGTTTTTCAATACGCGTCGGTTGGGGGTCAAACCCAAGATCAAATGATTAAGAGACCCAAAAATTTATCACTTGTGCCACATCATGTTAGTGAATAATAACTATTTATCATCTAATTATTTCTCTCAAATCTTATAAAATTTATATGGCAATGTTTTGATAATCAAATTGTTTTGCCTAGTTTAGAGAAGTCGGGCCAAGGACTTTACTATCCATAACTAAGAGGCAATATTCAACTAAAAACTTTGAAAATAAATCCTACTAAATTAGTAGGACCCATGAATTTCACTCGACCATAGAGAAAGTTTGAAAGAAAGTGCTAAAAGAGTATTGCTAGCACTTCTCTTACTAAAGGTTTCGAAAAATTTCCAAAGATTAGTTTACCTTACGTAAAAATGCCAATCATTTGTACTGTTGGAAGACCAAGAAAATAGTTTCCACATATTTAAATCATTTAAAGTTCATTGTGATGCCTTGCTATAAAGTTAACCTCTGCAAGCACTATAATTGAAAATCAACATAAGCATAAGCAACATGGACAAATAATATGGTTTGAAAATTACCCTGCATGTCTCTGAATTAAGATTGGAATGCTGAACTCTGAGGTAAATTGAAAGCTGTTTAAATTTGTCTCACTTCATTTTTATGAGTAGTCCTTGATGTGACAAATGAGATTACTAATAAATTTCGGAGATAATGAGATGAATTTCATAAATTTAATTGATTATTTATTATTTTCTTATACTTTCGAGATTAAAGGATTAAAAAATAAATAATTTTGTTGTTAAATAATTAGAGATTAGTTTGTAGAGATTTTTAAGAAAATAAGAAGTTATTTTGTGTTTGTGTAACATACTAAAAATCATTTTTTAAAAAAAAATCATTTTTAAAAAAAAAACTAATTTTTATGAAAAACTACTCAAAACAGTTTCTCATATGAAGCAATGTTTAAATTATTTTCAGTTTTTCTTTTTTTAAGAATTTGTAACAAACGGACGACATGTCGTCATAAGTGATTTTTTAAAACATATCGTAACAAATGGGCTCTAAATATATAAGATTCGGAAATTTTTTTTTAGCATTGATTCAGCCTAAATTGGGGATTTACTGTGGAGGAAAAATCACTAATATGGTTGGAAAAGGAAGTTAAGGGGTAATGTATCTCTACATTTAAATCCGGAGGTAGTCTCCCAAGTGGGACCTACCTCCCTTCCCCTCCCTCGCTCCCTCCCTTTTTGGCGCCAAATCCCCTCCCTCCTACCCCTACAACCCCCCCCCCCCCCCCCTCTCACCTTTTTTTTCCTTCTCCAAACTCTCTCTCTCCTTCTATTTTTTTTCCTTCATATTTTTATTCCTCTCCCTCTCTCTCCTTTCATGCTTTATATTTAAGTTGTACTTTACGATTTAATAGAAAATTTAATTGTTTAACTAGACGATATTTGCTCCTCCATAATCAAATTTTTGGAATCAAACATTAATTTCGTAACAAATTATATAAAGTGTAACGCTATGCAAAGTATTTTTGAGTATTTTGGTGTCTGAAAAAATTTAATTATTTAAATATTTGAAGTTTGTTCCTTAGTAACCAATTTTATTTAAAAACTGTTGATTTGGGGTAGAATTCAGAAATAAATTTAGATTATACAAATATACGAAGTTCGTTTTTAAGTAATTGGTTTGGTCAAACCAAAAAATAATTTCCTGTCAAAAAACGTAAAGTACGACATTAGGTAGCGTGCTTCAGGTTACTTTACCTTTCAAAAAAATTGTAACTATCCAAATATGTAAAGTTTGTTTCTCAATACCTGTTTTGCTGGAAAAAAATAGTTTCATTACGAAATACGTAAAGTGTGATTCTGACTGGTGTGTTTTGAGTTACTTTAACATATTTGACTAAACATGTCTATTCTATGATAATATTGTTTAATATGGGCTAACCATTTACTCTAACTTTAACACAAATTGTTTTTTTGTTCGACAATTTGTTGTCTATTGTCCTTAAACTTTGACTTCAATTACTATTAATCTAATCTTCCTCTTATAATTCTTCCGTAGAACCTAAAGCTTTGGGCCCGTGCATCGCACGATTCACGACGCTAGTTTTGAGTAGTGCTAGCTAACACTATATAATACTCCTCCTCCAACACTAGTGAAATTAATGTGAGTTTCACCATTTTAGAAAAAGAGACTTCTCTTGTTCGAAAAAAAAGAGAGACTTCCGACTTTCATCCAATCATAAAGAGAGTTGGAGGGAGATTTTAAAAGGTGTATTGTTATCACTACTCATTATTTTGTGGAAGTAATTAAAATAGTAAAATGAACAAATATAAGTTTTTTTTGCTAGGATATCAAGTGTGAATAATGTCAAAATTGAAGAGATTTTATGAAGTATTTTTTTAAGATTATATATGGTGAGTTTAAAATGACATATCTAGAAATTAAGAATTTGAAATTCCTTCCTTGCTCTTTCATGTCAGTGTCATCAGATCGATGGTCAGGCTCGACATCATCCAAAGTTAGGCCGGCAACAATAATGTCTTGTTGGCATAAGGGATGTCGGGACTTCTAGCTCGACCAATAGGTCATCTTGTCAACTTAGCCCCTGGTCATTGTCTAGCAATCGCCAATAGGTAGGCTTGTCCACTAGTTGTTGATCTTTCACTGCTAGCAAGAGAAGTGTCAGTAAGCCCATTGTTCGTCATTCTAACACCAACTCTTGGGTTGTAGGCCATTCAACCGTCGGCCCATAGGTCTTCGAAATGGCAAACATGTCGACTTGTTAGATTTGTCAGCCCATCTAACATGCGACTCATCGAGCCGTTGAGCCTCCCGATTGGCAGGCTCGTTTGTCTCGTCGATTGTTTGCTTCTTGGTCATTGGGCCCACCACCTATCACTAGTTTGTGTGCTACGTGGTCATCCAGTCATTGTCCCACAGGTCTTTAGAGAGTCAGTCCCCTTGATCGTTGATCCCACTAGCCCAGTGAACATCGAGCATGACACCCTTTCAGACAGTTAGTTGTCTAGTCGCAGTCATGTTGGTCGCCTACATGTAGATCCTCTAATTTACAAGTAGTTGTCTTCCTGCCACATAATCGTTGGATATAAAAAATTAATTTTTATATTTATACATACCTTTTAAAACTATGCACTTTGGTCCTTTGTGTTTCACCAAAATTTCAATTTGACCCTTTATATTATTTATTTTTTGCTTACTTTGGCCCTTTATATTTGAAATCTATGTCAAAGTAGTTCTTTTATTTAACTTTCCAACCACTAATGTTAACGTATGTCACACTGTTGTTAATAGGTGATATTTGCTTAGTTGACAATAACGACGGTTCGCCAAAAAGAACTGCTTCATATCCCAAAACTCACACTTAGCAAATTTGAATTTGCGGCATTAAACACATTATGGTACTAGGCTCAACTCAAGGGACATGGAAAGCTATAACAACTTAAACTTAGCATGAGTGAAACTCTCAAACGATATGAAACTACATGACCCTTGCAGAAACAATTCCATGACATGATCATCAACAATAATGTCACGTAAAATCTTATCATCACTACTTCGAAGTTGCTCAACACATACCACTATTTCACAATGCCACGCTCAAACCCTCCTCCAAGCTTTACTTCCCAATGTCATTCTCGAAACCGACCTCTTATTAGCGTACTCAAAATTAAACCTTATGAACCATGCTCGCAAACTGTTCGACAAAATGCCAGAACGAAACATGCATTCTTGGAACATCATGATTGCTTCTTACACTCATACTTTTATGTATTCTGATGCCTTAAGTGTTTTTCGCTCCTTCAAGAGCTGTGGCCTTAGACCTGATCATTATACTTTGCCTCCCTTGTTCAAAATTTCAATAGGAATGAGTGAAGCTTGGCTTGGATTCATGTGTCATGGTTTGGTTATAAAGCTTGGGTACGAGGATGTTGTCGTTGTAACTAACTCTGTCCTTGAGTTTTATGTCAAATGTGAAACCATGTCTCAGGCTTCGACTCTGTTTTCCAATCCCAATATTCCTCGGTACGATGTAATTTTTGCAGCGACTGTGTCAAATTTTGACAGTGGTGAATTCAAATCTGAAGTTAATGTATGAAAGGATATGATGGCATTGTTTGATTCATATAACTGACCCTACCTGTTCTATGTAGCACGGACACCTCTGATTCGGACACCGACACCGACACTTCAATTACTTGTATTTTTCAAAAAAATCTAAATAAAACCGGTGTCCGGGTGTCCGTGTCGTGTCCGGTGTCCGTGTTTGTTTACGTGCTTGATATCACTTTTCTGAAGTTCATGCAATTTGTGTCGTATTAATTAGTGCAACAACTCATTTTTCCAATATGTTTTGTAGGGATTCAGTGACGTGGAATTTGATGATCTCGGGATTTGGAAGAGCTGGCTTGTATTCAGAAGCTGTACATTGTTTCAGGGAAATGTTGCAGCATCAAAATGGGATGAAGTTGGATTGTATGACACTCCCTAGCATTTTGAGTGCTTGTGGAAAGGAAGGGGATTTGTTGAAAGTGAAAGAAGTGCATGCCTTTGTTGTTAGGAACTTTGGTTTTGATTCTGATGCTCCCATTGGGAATGCATTGATAGATAACTATGGCAAATGTGGTTGCTTGAATGATTCAGAAAAGGTTTTCAGTACAATGCGCTGTGTGAATTTGGTGACATGGACAACTATGATATCTTGTTATGGGATGCATGGAAAAGGAGAGGAATCTGTTTCTCTGTTTGAGAAGATGGTGTCTGAGGGGTTTAGACCGAACGCTGTTACACTCACCGCGATTTTAGCTAGTTGCAGCCACTCTGGTTTGGTGGATCAAGGTAAGAAGATTTTCAGTTCAATGAAATCAGATTATGGACTTGAGCCCACTGCTGAGCATTATGCATGTATGGTGGATCTTTTCGGTCGATGTGGGTATCTTGAAAAAGCGCTTCGGTTGTTAGAAAGAATGAAGTCATCATCAGTGACCGGAAGCATGTGGGGTGCCCTTCTTGCTGGTTGTGTGATGCACAAGAATGTAGAAATTGGTGAAGTTGCAGCTCGTCATCTTTTCCGATTAGAACCGAATAACACTAGCAATTATATAGCTTTGTGTGGAATCTATCAATCTCGCGGTATGGTTCATGGCTTTTCAACTGTTAAAGCAAAGATGAGGGAGTTAGGTTTCATTAAAACTCCTGGTTGTAGCTGGGTCAATATTGCAGGGAGGGCTCATAAATTCTACCAAGGGGACCTTTCTCATCCACTTGCTCATATGATTTGCAAGATAATACATGAAATTAGCAACACTCAGTTATGTACTAATGATTTCGGAGTACGAAATTTACTGCACGATGATGGTACCTTGGTCATGGCTTTGTAGAACATTAGAGCCAACTCATCTTATCAGAGCCAGGAAAGGATCAGCATTAAAGTAATGTATTTGCTATATGTTATTGATTAAGTTATGATTCTTTTGGGTTACCAAAACTATGTACAAGGCCTTGTGTCTCAAATCACCTGTCGTTGTAGTTTTGATTCTTTTTACTTGTGCTCTTGAATATTGGTGGTCCAAACCATTTCTTCCTGTAATGTTTTTTAAAACTCTAGGTTAAAGTGATAAATATATTAAACTATTTATATATTTCTCTGTTTTTTGCTTCATTCATGGTGTCTTTTCCATGAACAGCTCTCTTCCATGTCCACATAATTCATCTTTTTACGTCGCTTATATTTTGAACATGCAGTTTAATATGATCATACCAGAATCCTCAAGGCATACAGAACAAGAATGATCCAAAAAAATACAATTGTGGCAACTTCTTGCAATATAGAAACTTCTCTCTTTCTACTTGTTTATGACTTGAAATTTTATTGCAGATTTTTGTTGGCAAATTGGATCCTATTGTCACTGATGACCATCTGAAGTAATTTCAGTCAGTATGGAGAATTAGTTTGTGCGAAGATTCCAGCAGGCAAGCGAGGTGGGTTACTTAAATTACTTACAGTTGATCTAATCCTATTATATATTAGTATATTTGATTTGGTATTTAAGTCGTGTGAAATTATTCTGGTCTAGGAATTGCTCTGATTGTTCCTTGTTTTTCATACAATAGGAGCTCTGCAGAATAAGTACTACAGATTTTAAATGGAATGTCATTGAGAGGACAAGGTGTTTGTCTTTAATGTATCCTCAGACCTTCAGAAGAACAGGTAATTGTGTTTACTGAGGTTGGGGTGGCACCTATTATGGATAAGATGCAAAATGCTATCATAGATTCATAGGTGGATTTAGATTTAAATGGTTTGTCATTAGACATGATACATAGAATGGCATTATGCTATCGTTTCATTCATGTTGCTAACTTGCTAATTGCTATTGTTGGATTGGAATTACTTGCTAACTTGTTACTCCCACTGTTTCATATTATTTTTTGGTTTTTTTGGAAGAAATTTGTTTCTGTTTAGTTGTCATTTTGATAGTTTAAAGTTACATTAATGAATTATTTTTCAATTATACCCTGAATTATTTATTGTGGAGAGAGAAATAAGTGTCATGGATAATAAACACCAGAGGGCATAATAAGGAAACAACAAACAATTTTATGAAAAACAACAAATATATTGATTATCTTTGGTTTGTGCAAAACAACCTTATAAAACAACTAAAATGAAATAGAGGAAGTATCAATGTTTTTGTTTTTTGGAAATGCCCTTAAATAAGGTGTGGGATTACCATTTCATCCTCCTCCCTTCCCTCCTCTCAACACAACTTTGTATATCTCATTCATTTTTTCTTTCTCAACTTTTTTGCTTGAATAAATACTGCAAACTTTTAAGATCTTCATTAAATTTTTTGAATTTAGCTCTATAAAAAACAATGCTTCAAGTCTTAAAGAGTAAAAACCTATGAAGCACCTGACACTTCTACTCGAAGACGTATCCAGTGTTTGACACGTACTCGACACCGACACGACACTTCAATTACATGTATTTTTCAATAATTTTCAAATTAAAACCGGTGTCTCTGTGTCCGTGTTGTGTCTGATGTCGTGTCTGTGTCGGTGCTTCATAGGTGAAAACTGTAACAGCTATTTTCTAGTGATGTGTGACTGTGTGAGATAGTTTTCTACATAATAATGTCCATAGTTCAATTATAGCATTTATGCAATAAATGCTATGTTTTTTGGGTGAGATTCATTTCCATGTATGTAATGTTGTTAGTTTTACCAGAATTTTTATATGTTCCTATTTGACTTCAACGAGAAATAAATCTAATTGCACAAACACCATGCAGAATCTGGTTTTGAAAGGAAATGATTATACTTAATTTTGAAGAGGAATTATTCCATGTCTGAAAATTCTGGTAAAAAAAAGTTTTCTTGTATAAATTATAATGTAACTTTCTTGATTTATCATTTAACTGAAGCATTTGTGCTTTGCTTCACATAACAGCTAGATTGGCACAAGCAGAAATTGCATAGAACATTTATTGACCTATGTATGACATGTAACTTTAAAATAAGTATATGCTGATGTTACAATTTAAGTGGATAATTATTATGATTGTAAAAACAAGAGAGAATTGCAATGTATTAATATTTTTTGCGACTCACCTAGACAATCATGTGATCATTTTGCTGTCAATAAGTATGCAGGGAATTCGAGCAACCTTACGCCACTCTTTCCCTCGCTTCCTCCGCCAATTTGCTTCCAGCAATGGGCAGTCATAGATACTCAGTACTGAAAGTGAGGAAGGCAGTCCCTCTGGCATTGACTTGAGGTTAGGAGCATCTGAAATCTCAAGGTTTTGGAGAGAGGTGAAATGGCGAAGCCAGTTACTATTTAAGCATTCTATATCATCAAGTTGACAGACGTGTAGGGACATGAGAGAAGTGGGTAGCAATGACACTTCCATTTCCATTAGCTCATTTACAATGTCACAACCTCCAATTTCCAATACAGAAAGAGATGTGATACTGTCCAAACTCCAATATGTATTCCACTGAATTCCTCCAACAGAAAGATTCCTTAAATTGATAGGCAATCCCTCTGTGGCAAAAGGTTGTAGATTTGGAAGGTTATAGATTCTCAATTCTTGAAGGCTAACTAGATTGTTCATTGGTTCTGGTAATGAATGAATCTTGTTACACCCATACACCCCGAAATGAATGAGGTTAGGAGTGGGCAATCCACCTGGGGAAATTGAATTCAGTTCATCACAACACCGTATTTGGATACTTTGAATAAATGATAGACTCTGCGTTGCATCTTCCGCGGTGATAATTGACTTGAGATTCTTGCAACCACTGATATATAGACTTTTGAGCATAGGGAGAGAGCCTAAGGTAAAGGATGTCATTGAATTACAGCTGTGTTCAATTGACAATTGCTCAAGTGATGTGTAATTGTGCAAGGATTCATGAGGAAGGAACTCTACATTCTCACAATAATGGAGAGATAAAGATTGCAATGTTTTGGGCAAACCGTCTCTTGGGAAGGACGTCAGAGAGGGAAGGTAGGCTAAGGTCAACTTTTGAAGAGAACTCAGTGGCAATATCAATTGGTTAAATAGCTCTGGTGCTCGTATAACGCGGCTATTGTGACTTGAACTCCTTGACTCCAGCAATGAATCACATTCCCATAAGTTAAGTTCAGTTAAGGAAGGAAGTTTGTTGGGTATGTTTCCTTTGAGTTTTGGACATGTAATCACTGACAGAGATGTTAGACTAGGAAACTCTATAGTCGTACCTCCAATCAAGTTCCATTCCTCCCACTCTGGCATTTCCTCAAAGCCCAGAGTCTTCAGGTTGGGAAATGGTTGAACTGAAAGACAATTACTTCCATAGAATTCAACACCAACGCTCTTTACTGATTCCATACCAATATATAGTTCTTTCAGGTTACATAAATGTCCAAAGGGTGGAAGGCATGTACAATTAGGACAACCAAAGATGCTCAAATAAACCATGTTGCCAAATGAAGAATCACCCAACCAATTTGGAAAGCTAGTTCCACCATAGCCATGGATACCGAGTTTCTTCACATTTGTTGAAGGTCGCAAGTGTTCTAGTACCAAACTTTGAATTTGCGAGCTTTGAGTAGTAGTAGTAGTAGTGCCAAATGCATCCCATTGTAGTATCAACCTGTCAATTTGGTCTTTCGTCTTCAAATTTGCTTGAAAAGCATCAAAGGGATCAGTAACATTTTGAAGCTCTCTGATGGTGAGATTCCCTTGTAGATGGGGAAATCTTCCTAGCTCTGCAACCTTTAATCCATCTTGTTGTTTGCTGACAACAAAGTCAGACAAAATTTGGAGTTTTTGTAGTCTAGAAATTTGTATAGGCATCTCCTTTAATAGAGTCCCTCGGATGTCAAGGTGGCGTAGATTCACTAATTTTCCCATGTCCTCCGGCAATTCAGTGAAATTCCCACAATATGACAACAACAAGGTTTGCAAATTGTAAAGCTTGCATATTACAGAAGGCAACTTTTTAATCCCAGTGTAAGAAAGATTTAAGTATCGTAGATATATCAAATTTCCAATAGAGTCAGGCAACATAGTGATACTCCAGTAGTTTGACAAAGACAACACATGCAGTTGTTTCATTGCTGGCAACAAGTCACACACTACCTTGTCCGATATGGAACAACGTGATGGTGACCGCGACGTTTCTTGTAATGGTAAGGCCAAGAAGGTACACAGACTTTTTAATCCATACAATTTATCGAATTTGTTGTATGAGTCATATTTCCCTCTATTGTATGACAAATGGCGAACCCTTTTGTGTAGCTCTTGTTCCTCCAACTTGATACAATATGGAGATGAAACCATTGTAGCCAAATCATTGAGGAGGTCATGCATTTCAAAACTTGCTTTCCCATCATCCACATACCGCCGTTGTATTAGTGATCTTGACAGCAGTTCATCAAAGTATTCCTCTCCTACATTTTCCCAACTTTTCTGACTTTTGGATTGATGTACCAAGCCTTCTGCAATCCACAACTCAACTACCATCTTTTTTTCTAACTTGGAGCTCTTTGGAAAAATTGCACAATAAGCAAAACACCGTTTTAAAGGAGCCGGAAGATAGTGATAGCTCAATAGCAAAGCTGGTTGCACCTCAACAATTGCCAAATCCCAAATATTACTTTCTAATACATTCTTCCAGTCATTCTGCGATGATTTGGTTCAAGAAGACCCCAAGTGCTACTGCAGCTGCAGCTAATGGTAAGCCATCACATTTCTTAGCAATTTCTTTGCCAATCACTTCTAATTTGGATAGTTCTCGACAATTACTTGCTCCAAATGCATGTTTGGCAAGTAAAGACCAGCACTCTTCACTCTGTAGAGGTGTCAAATAGTGGATTGGCAGAAAGGTTTGCATGGCTAGTGCAACTCTCTCATCTCGTGTTGTGACGATGAGCTTACTTCCCGTTTTCCCAGCATTAAAGATGTCCTTCAAATTGTTCCAATCAATGTAGCATCCATTCCATATGTCATCCAATACAAGCAAAAATTTCCTATGGCTTAAACTTTGCTGCAACCGCACTTGTAGAGTATTCAGGTCACTAGTATCAGTTCTTCTTGAGCTGATAAATTCAGCATGAGGAGTATTCAGCTTATTGGTATCAATTGTTTTTGAAGTAACAGCTTCAATAAGGGTTTTAGTGACCCGGACAATATCAAAATCTTTTGAGATATACGCCCACCCTCTCAAATCAAATTTCTCTTTTACTTCCGGGTCATTGTAGAGGAGTTTAGCAAGAGTTGTTTTACCAATCCCTCCCATGCCGACGATGGAAATTACTCCTATTTTATTTCCACCGGCATCTTCTGATAACACAAAATCTTTCAATTTTTTTCTATCAGCATCTCTGCCATAAATTGCAGATTCATCTACCACACAACTAGTAGGAGTTCCATGCCAAACACTGCAGGAAACACCTTCTTTCAATCCAAGAAGGTGTCCTTTCTTTGCAAAATGTTCCAATCTTTCAAACAATCTTTCCATCTTAGAATTTGTCACCCCATAAAACTGTTTGAAAGTGAAACTAGAAGAAATAATGTTCCTCACCTTAGCAGTAACTGTTGGACCTTGATACTCAGCTTTCACTTTGCATCTTAATGCCTCAGTGTTGATTTCATCTAACAAATCATCAGCTTCAAAGACAACATCTCTCAGATTATCTAGCCATTGTTTGACAGCATAATTTGTGATCTGTTTCTCCTCAGCATCATTTAGTACTGCTTGAAGACTCAACAGTGTTGTTTGCAGCTTCTCTAGGAGTGAAGGGTCAAGCTTTTTGCTCCTAAAGAAGTTCACAAACTCCCTGGAAATCATCTTTTCTAGCAACACCTCTACAAAAGCTGATAGTAATGCTTCTGCCATCAAGTTCCTTTGGTTTAGAAAAGTAAGAATAGGCTTGCAAGAAAGTATAAAGGTAAACTTTATCTTCTCTCAGCTTTTCTTTCTATGGCTTTCAGTTTTTCAATAGAAGAAATATCTAACTATCACTGGTGCAACATCTACTGTATTAGATAACATGTATTCAAATACCTCATATTTTGATCATTTAGCTATTAAAGTTATCAAAGAATATTTAAGAAGATTGAGAAATTATAAAATCATTATAAGTTAGACAAGTAAATAGGTGTATCATGAATGAAGTTTTCAAGATATTTTGATTATGATAGAAATAAGTAACCTTGAAAGTCAACTAGTCTCCATTTTCCCTGTCAAATAAGATGCACTATATGATACAATTTCCTTGTCTTTTTGGAGAGTTGTCCAGCTAATTGATTGTGAGAGCTCATCACAAGTCAAGTTAGAGATTTCGAGGGATTTTCATTTTTTTTTTGGTCTAATGGTTTTTGACCCCGCTCCGGTGTCTGCAGAGAAAGAGCGCAATAATTCGGAGTCTTTCGGGAGAGTAAAGAAAAGTCGACTCTAATTTGTTCCATCAGGAGATCGAATCTCTGCAGACTTAATTTGAAAGTTGCCTTTTTTATTTTGAGTCAGATTAACCACTGCATCAAATGCTTACATTTCATTTGATGACATGTAGTGTAATTAATTAATTAATTGGCCACTCCTTTATTGGGGCTGATATTTTTATGGTGGATTTCAGGGTGAGAGAGTAAATATATTCCCAATCTGTGTTTTTTTAGTCTTTAACACAAAAGGTTGGATAGAGATTAGAGGAAAAAATGAAGACTTGTGGGTTCAAAATCGCACTCTATCCACACAACACTTGTGTTTTACGACTAAGTTATACTGTGAGATATATTCCCCATTCATGTGTTACTAAATTTTATCATAAAGTTTCAGTAAATTATAATTTTTTAGTATTTTGTTCAGTTATCTAATGGCAAATGAATGTGGTATTGTCATGAATGAAATTCAATGTCATTCACCTTAGCATCTATTTTCATACACAAACTTATGTATTGTTGTCTTTCTTTAATGGTAGAATTCCTTCCCCTTTTTGAGGCGTTTTCTTAGAGTTATCTTCCACATTTTGCATGATGACCCGTGGATTGACACAGGGTTATGGGGGTCAAAAAATTTAAAAGCGCGCATCGCTGAAAAATATAATTAAAATTAGGGGTCCCGAGAGAGACATGAGATGCGTGAGCGGGGAGTTTGTGTTGTGTGAGGTGGTTGGGTGCAATTGAGTGCAAAATTAGGGATCCTAATACAAAAGTATATACATTCTATATAAGGTAGTGTAGCGATCGAAAAATCCGAGAAATGGATTCTTCGAAATTCGAAAATGAAACCGCCACCAAATTTTAGTTTAAGGGCAAATTTGGAAAATCCATTTGGGTTTGGATAAGGACTAGGTTTAGGTTTGAGAGTCGCTTATGTGCGGGGAAAGTATCAGCACCCCGCAACATCCTTCAAAAAAGGCTACCTATTAATTAATTGTGAAAGAAAGTTAATTTAAAATAAATTGAGTTTTACCCTTTTGAAAATTAAAATTAAATAAAGAATTGATAAAAAGTTAGTTGTTTTGGGCATTTTGAGAAGTAGGAAGTAAACAATTAAAGAAACTTAAAAAAAAAAGGTTTTATTAGTGCAATTGACAGAGGTCGGCCGCCCTCTGCTCCTACATACCCCCTGGTAGGGGATCAAATCGCATGTAGTTCTTGATAGAAAATATTTGTGTGTTGGGAATTTTTTAATTTAATATTTTTGATAAAAAGTGATTTTGACGAGAATAAAATGAATGAAAAGGAAATAGTTACAAAAGAAACGAGTAAGTTGCAAAAAGTAATCAAGGAGATGCAATTAGCAATAGGGTGCTGTATTATTAAAATAAGAGGTGTGAATAGTAAGCAGAAGAGCCCACATTTTTGGGTCATGGACTGATGGTCTAAGAGATGGGTTTATGGACATGGGGATGTATAATAAAAGGGTATTACTTTTCCCACTCCCCCTCCTACTCTTTCACACCCCTTAACAAATTTTATTCCAAAAATAACCTCGCGTGAAACGCTATGAGGACGTGTTTAACGACGGTTCGAACGACCTTGTTCGAACAGGTTCGAATGACCTCGTTCGAACAGGTGAAATTACGCACAAGAGGGTGTGAAGTCAATATTTAACTCACACGAACGATGTCGTTCGAACGTGTTCGAACAAGGTCATGCGAACAGGTTCGAATGACCTCGTTCGAACGGGTGAAATTACTCACAAGAGAGTGTGAAGTCAAAAATTAACACACGCGAACGATGTCATTCGAACCTGTTCGAAGCCCCGTGTTCGAACACGTGAAATTTCTTGAAAAAAAAGACACTTTGGCTGGTCTTTTGGTCATTTCACACCCCTATGGAGTGTGTTTTGAGTAGGAGGGGGTGTGGGAAAAGTAATACCCTAATAAAACTAGGCTATTGCTTTTCCCACGCCCCCTTCTACTCAAAACACACTCCACAAGGTGTGAAAAGACCAAAAAGGCCACCAAAACCTTTTTTTTTTTACGAAATTTCATTGCTCACACACTGCCTTCGAAACGAGTTCGAATGACATCATTCGTGTGTGTTAAATCTTGACTTCACACTCTCTTTGAGCGTTTTTCACCTGTTCGCATGACCTTGTTCTAACCCGTTCGAACAACATCGTTCGAGTGTGTTAAATATTGACTTCACACCCTGCAGGCGTAATTTCACTGCTCAACGAGGTCATTCAATGTTTTCGAACAAGGTCGTTCGAACAGTCTTTAAACACGTGAACTCAGCGTTTCACGCGAGGTTATTTTTGGAATAAAATTTGTTAAGGGGTGTGAAAGAGTAGGAGGGGGTGTGGGAAAAGCAATGGCCTAAAACTATGGGGTTCAAATGACAATCTGATTAATAGTTAAAAATTAAAATTAAAAAGAGTTTTAAAAGAAGAGGAATATATAAGGAAACTCGTCAGCTAAACCCTAAGTTTTTCCTCTCCACCGCATGCGTCGTTTCTGCCTTTTAGAGAGTTCAAAAAAATCTGAAATTGAGAGAGAGAGAATCGTGAAGAGAGAAAAGAAGAAAAACGAAACTAGGGAAGAAAGAGGGAAGAAGAATGGGGAATGTCACCGGAGGGATGCCGGGGGACGACACCGGTGACTGAGAACGGACGATTGGGGGTCGAAAGCGAGGGAAGACTCCGCGGGGACGGAGAGAAGCTTCACGGGAGAGAGAGGAAGGAGATGCATCGGCTATGGAGGTGGTGACCGGAGTTCGTGGTGGAGCTTGCTGGAGAAGACGAAGTCGCCGGCGACGACGACAGACTCCGGGTTGGCTTCTTTTATTCTTACTTTTAAGATATGTCTCTAATCACATCTTCTTTTAATAATTCTTTCTAATCTGGGATTGCTCTGATTTGCATTTGGTTGCTATTATTATCTTTTTTTTTAACCCATTTTATTATCTAAAATCTGTTTTGATTTTTTGTGTGTATACTAATCCTTATTTAACATAGTAAAAAGAAACAATGAAACCTATTCCTACTGGTTCTGATTTTTATCAATATGTTTTGATTTTAAAGTGATCCATTTGTTTAACAAAATACTCCTAATATTTACATCTCATGCTCCTGATCTACTCTGGTAAAACGCATACATGAATAAAATATGATACCAACCTAATATCCAGCATCTGTTAGTCTCATATTGCTTGTCGTTACTGCTGCTGTGTCTGCTACATTTGAACTGCTTCTGTTGTTCCTTTGCTCTCAAACTAGAATTTCGAAACTATGTGTTTAGTGGATTAGGATTCTGACTTTGAACCCTAATCCGTGTTTAGGTGATTTTTGCAGTATTATTGTCTGTTTTTGACTGAGGGTTGATCACATATTTATACTAGAAAATTAGGCCTTGACCATTAATGGATTGATTTACCCTGATTTCATTTGTTTTCAGATACTTGGAGAGTAATATTAGGGTTTTAGAAGAGCTTGAAGATCGAATCCCAACTGTTAATTGGGCTAAAGCTTTTTTTGTATTATTTCCGGATTCCATTTTTTAGTATATTTTGTATTACTATTTTTTTTTGCATTTTGGACCCTTTTTTGGACTTTTAGACACTTATACATTGTAATAAAACTAAATTACATTTTTTTCCACATTTTTGGACTAAATATTGTCTAAATAAATTAAATAAACAAATTAATTAAAAAAAAGATGTCGGGTCAAATACAAAAGCGAAATCGGGTCCGACTAAACAAACTCGCTAGAACGAGACCCAAATGGAAGAAATAGGCCCGTTAAGCAATAGATATTAAAAATTAGAGTTCTTTTTTCATACCCCCACCCTCTTCACTTATACCCCCACGAGCCCTGTGAAAAGACCAAAATACCCTTAACAAATCTAAAAATTCCAAAAAATTAGGCATCATATATACACCCCACTTGATGTATATATGATGTACATTTTTTAAAGAACAAATCGTATATACATCAAATGGGGTGTATATATGATGCCTAATTTTAGGCATCATATATACACTCCACTTGATGTATATATGATGTACATTTTTTTAAAGAACAAATCGTATATACATCAAGTGGGGTGTATATATGATGCCTAAAAATTAGGCATCATATATACACCCCACTTGATGTATATATGATGTACATTTTTTAAAGAACAAATCGTATATACATCAAATGGGGTGTATATATGATGCCTATTTTTAGGCATCATATATACACTCCACTTGATGTATATATGATGTACATTTTTTAAAGAACAAATCAGATATACATCAAGTGGGGTGTATATATGATGCCTAAAAATTAGGCATCATATATACACCCCACTTGATGTATATATGATGTACATTTTTTTAAGGGTTTTTTCTTTTGTACCCCCACCCTGTCCCCTTAAACCCCCACCCAAACGAAATCCCCAAAATGCCCTTTGTCATCTATTTTTTTTTTTAAAAAGGCGCATCGTATATATGTCAATTGGGACATATATACGATGTGCAGTTTTAACACATCGTATATATGCCCTGAAGAAGTATATACGATTGGTCGTTAAAGAACAAATCGTATATACATCATTTGGGTGTATATATGATGCCTATAAATGTACATCATATATACACCCCACTTGATGTATATATGATGTGTAATTTTAAAGAACAAATCGTATATACATCATTTCGGTGTATATATGATGCCTAAAAATGTACATCATATATACACCCCACTTGATGTATATATGATGTACATTTTACTTAGGGGTATTTTCGTCCAAAAAGTTCATGTGGGGGTATGAAGGAAGGGGGTGGGGGTACAAAAAAAACAACCCTAAAAATTAAATTGGAACCACGTTCGAAGGCCCAAACCATAATGATTAGCCCATTCATGAGACAAACGACTCATGTAAGCTCAATTAGATTCAATTAAGCCCAAATACCATAATCAAACTAAAGAATGCACGAAAAGATCGATCATTTACGTGCATGCCTAGTTTAAACTACGGTATTTCGGTTTAATTGAACAGGATAATTGAAGTTCGCTCAAATTAGAAAAAACGAGACGTTATTCTAAAAACTCTTGTAATTGCTCCGACTTAAAGCGTGAATTAAACAACTAAAACAAGAAAAAGAGAAACGAGAAAAAATTGGGGTATAAACGGTAGTAAATGATTTTTCCTTGATTTCGTTGTTTGAGTGCGGCTTTATTGTTGTTAGTTGTCTTTGTGCGTGGTTTTGATTTTCTATCTTTGTTCTTTGTGTTCGTTTGGTTCGGATCGACAGATCAACTTCGATTCATTAATTGTAAATTCAGCCAATGAACAAAGCTTCAAAGTTACAGATCTGGTGACATGGATATTCTCATGACTTTTATTTTGTCACATTTGTCGGCATTTCGTCGTTTTGTACTATTAACTGTTGAATTTTCACTTTTTTTCACTTGGTTTGCTTGCAGGTATCAATAACAAATGAGGGGTGGTGTCAATAGTAAAGCCCAGCTTTACACAAGTCCAGCCCAATGATGTCTTGAAGCTGTTCCAAACAATTTTTATTGACGGGTCTTGCGCACCCGGACCCGCTACCAATTGGAAACATGCGGGTCGTGCTTGGCCCGACGTATATAAGATTCTTTTTTTCTCTCTCTCTCTCTCTCTCTCTCTCTCTCTCTCTATCAGAAAAACAAAGCTCTTCTTCTCTCTTGATTTTCTGTTCGTCTTCTTCTCTCTTCTCTCTCAACTGCAGAAACCTAGGGTTCTCACCCACCGTGGTGATCGAAGCTTCAAACGCCCTCAGTTTCTCCGTCAATGATGATCGCTGTTGATGATGAACAAAAACCCTCAGTGGTTTTGTTCTGAAACACGAACTGAGACCTTCAATTCGACTTCTCACCTTTGCAAACCCTAGTTTGCTCGGCGTGAGCTCGTTGTTGAAGAAACTCTTGTTCGTTCACCTATAGTCCTTGAAACAAAAGGTAGAAACACTTCTTTGTAGCTTAAACCTTCTTTTCACGTTGATTGATTTAGAAACCAAGAAACCCTAATTTTTCAATGTTGTTTTGCAGTACTCAATACTCAAGCGCATTGTTTTCGAGCCCTAATAAGGTAAAATCACAATCCTTTGTAATTTCTCCCTTGATTTACACTCACAATCTTAAACCCTAATCTTCTTTTGTATCTTTCTTGTGCATGTAACTTGAGGAACTGTTTCTTGGTGCAATACAAGCCTTTGGTATCTCTTAGAATGAGTTTCCCAGAAACTCAAAGGTAAATAACTTCTCTTCACACTCAATTTCACTCTGTTTCTGTTTCACTCACTGAAACCCTTACTAACTTTCTTCTTTCTTTTTCATGCAAGGTACAACCACCTTGTTGAATACTTGCAGAAACTAAAGAAGCAACTAAGGTGTAGAAAGGAGCAAACGTAAAAGGGAGTATTAGAGATTTAGGAACGTAGTAGTTAGAAAAACAAACTGTAAACTTGTATTATTTCTATATGAATGAACTGTACATGATTGTATCTTATTGTTTATGGTGATTTTTGGTAAACAACCGCTGGTCTGAATTATTAACTTGCGAGATCAACCAATGAATCTCAGGAGCATATTGTGTTAATTATTCGAAAAATAATGTGTGAACATTCTTCGTGTTCTTCGTGTAAGCAGTAAATTCAAAAGAAAAGAAAATGATGAATTGCCTTGAAAGTCAAGGAATCCTCAAAGAAAAAACGAAAGATAAAGAAAAGTTTAAAGAAATAAACTTAAATTGCATAAAAATGTAAAAAGGTGGTGAACAGATCCATACATTTGCTTCTGTTGCTCAGTTTTCTCTATCGCTGGAACTTTGAGCGTAAGAATGTGTATGTTGGGATTGAGACCCGTTTTCCTTCTCAAGAAAAACTATATATACTAAGAAGAGGGAGAAAAACTACCTACAACGGTTAATACTTTTGAAATTTAAACTAAGAACCGCTAAACTCTCGACAGCTTGATCACCAAGGTCTTCGACAGCATTGAAACTGCTTCCTTCGACGCCATCTTTCAAGCTTAAGCTTGCCACTATTCTTCGCTTTCGTCTTCACGTCGAAATGTATCTTTCACGCTTTCGAAACCTGTTAAATCCCTTCAGTGATCGAAAAATACCTTTGACATACCCTCTTAGTGTCGAAGGCTCAAACTGCTTTCTCCAAAGCACACGGTCAAACATCGTTGACTGCATTTATTTAGCCTGTCGAAAATACAGACTAACACTTATATACACTACTGAACACTTGCAAGTAGCTGTTAGGCACAAGTTAGTTGTTAGACAACTAACTTAGTTTGTTACATAACAAACTAGACTTAGTTAGTTATTAGGAATAACAAACTAAACTGTTTTGTTGTGTAACTTAGCTCCAATGGCTCTAATTAGCAAAACTAGCCGTTGGAGGTTTTTTTTTTAATTAGCATAGGGTAGATTTGATTATAAATTCCAACATTAACTTGGGTGCTATGAGTTTGTTCATAGATTCATTATTTTCACTTTTAGCAATACTAGATTTGTGTTATCTTCAATGTAATCTAACAATTTGAATGAATGAATTTTTTAAATAAAAAAAATTAAAAACTATCAAAAACTAGTTTTATCTATCTATATCATAGTACTATCATCACCTTTGAAGTTGAAAAATAGCACCCACTAAGATAAATATATGAGATTTCAGTGAGAAAGAAGATAAACATGACATATGATATAACAACCCTTCCAAATATAGTAATATAGAATTTGAGTCTGTGTTAAATAAGATATTGATTTTGATTATCATAATAAAAAAATGAAGAAGAAGAAGAACTTAAAGACCTCTCTTTCCATACAAATATGACACATCAACTAATCCAACTAATTAAGTGATTAGAAAGAGACTGCAATATGAGCAGCCCCATCTGTTGTCTTTTCTCTCAACCTTCAATTAAATGCATAGAACTACATTTCCACACCAAATCAATCCAAGTTATTAAATAACAAACCATTTTGAAAATAAAAAGTTGGCAAATAATAAAGAAACTGCACGTGAAGGCTGCTATCAAATTAAAAAATGGGTGATATCCTCATTGTTACGAAACATGTTGTACGAAAAGTGAACGAACGTGGACAATATCGGACCTCATGGTGGGTGAGTCTGTAACTGTGTTATATTATTTTCTTAAAAGATTCTTGCTTTTTGTTTCGTAATATTATCATTGCTCTTAAAAAATACTGCTACTATTATTGACAGAATAATTAAGAATCATGCAATCCAAGAATAATTAAGAATCATATAATTAATCACTCATACGATATTGACCCAAGAAAATAATAATATAACTTCATTAAGTTATGCAAATTAAATTTGATTAGAGCTATAGACAAATAATTAATATATAAGTTTTCGTAGTACATGTTTGATTGCATGAAAGATTATTATGAAGTCTATCTAATGAGTGTGACTCAGTTGGTAACACACGTCGAGCTTGTTAATCGACCAAAAAGACCATAGGTTATGGGGGTACTTCGAGGTGCCATCGAAGTCAAATACCCTAAGGTTTACTAAAATAAAAAAGAAAATTACTATAAAGTTATATGATGTTAAGTAAATAAGAGAAAATATAATTTATTAAACACAAAAAATAATAAAAACTTTCATATATGTCAAATATTATGTATTTTAGGTCATACTTTACTTGCCTACCGATCAAACTCTGAAATTAATCGCACTCTTTTCCACTATAATCAGAATGAGTCAAATACCTCTTGACAAAAAAAATCCTCATTCTTTATTTTTTCAGACAAAAACCTAATCACTATAAATTAGTAGGTACTTAAGAATTCACCTTTTACAAAACATTATTGATACATATTAATAACTGATTTGCTCTCAAGTACAACATAAAGTTAAATATTTCTATATATATATGATTGTAATTCTCCACGTGTAATAGTCCACTTAAATTGAAATAACCAAGTCAAACAATAATCCCATTTAAGCAAAGTTATCATCCCCTAGAAGTCAAATTCAGACACCTCAGATCTTGAATAATAAAACCTCTTAGCAGACTTTCTAGAACAACATGAGAAACATTTATATGATTTAATTATCTATGTCTAATGTCTTGATTGAATAATTAATGACCCTCTAGAGGGAAAATACTTTTCCTTCCATAATAAATAAATATAATGAAAGCTACATTATTTAATTTAATATTATACTTTTCTTAATCCAAGCCATAACCATAATATAACATTGTTTGTTAAATCAAACTTTTTATTTGTCACACTATTTGTATTATATTTCTAGACACATATTGCTGTCGCCACCCATTACGACTTGTTCTAATGTTCTTCATTTCCTTGTAACTACTCTTCTACAACCCCCTTTGACCTCAAATTTCTCTCTCTTCTTATTCTTCTTCAATTATCAACACCCCATTTTCTTCATATACTTAACCTTCTCAACTTGTCAATAACTTCATTCATTCAAAGAATTTATTCCAACAAAATCAAATTCCTTTTTCTCTCTCTCATATTATCCATTCTAGCTTTTCAGTTTCTTAGTTTGTTTTGTTTCTTCAACTTTTGTTAACACAGGCTGCTAAGTGAACAATCGAAGGACACCTGATTTACAGTTCCAAGAAGACTGCGACCGTATTCTTCAAGTGTAAAGTGTTAGCAAAATACTCGAGGAATCCATTGTAGTCCTATCTGACTCGAGAGATTATCTTTGCAGCTGCGCGCAGAGGATATCTGGTTTACACGTGTATAATGTTATAGAATCTTTGAGCTCCTTTGGATCATGGATTCTAAGAGACCACTTTTGATAGCATCACCAAGAACAGAATATCAAGAGATACCAACAATTCCAATTTTTCATGAACTACCAAAATCAAAGTCAAGTTCAAGTAACACAGTAAAGTTTTCTGGCGTAGATTTACCAAACCAAGATGAAAAAAACACTTCAAACATATCATCATCAAGTAAAACTTCCATGTCCATTCACTCTAGTAGCAGAAACAACTCTGTCAAAGAAGTAACTGGTTTTAGTTTAAGCCATTCAGCATCAAAAGCTATGAGATATTTCGGTTCATCGAAACACGGTGGAGCCGATTCCGAAGGACTAAGCTTATCACAAAGAGAACTCAAAGATGAAGATGCAAGATTGGTTTATATAAATGATCCTGATAAAACCAATGAGAATTCTCAACAAGTTGCAGGAAATTCAATCAAAACTTCTAAATACTCTATTCTCACATTCATTCCAAGGAATCTGTTTGAACAGTTTCATAGAGTTGCTTATGTGTATTTTCTCATTATAGCAATTCTCAATCAACTTCCTCAACTTGCTGTATTTGGAAGAGGTGTTTCAATTCTACCATTAGCATTTGTGCTTTTTGTTACTGGTGTGAAAGATGCTTATGAAGATTATAGAAGATACAAATCTGATAAAGTTGAGAATAACAGGTTAGCTTCAGTTATGGTTGATAATCATAATTTCATTGATAAGAAATGGAAAGATATAAGAGTTGGTGAGATTGTGAAAATCAAAGCAAATGAAACTATACCTTGTGATATTGTTCTTCTTTCAACTAGTGATTCATCTGGTGTAGCTTATGTTCAAACCATTAATCTTGATGGTGAATCTAATTTGAAAACTAGATATGCTAAACAAGAAACTAGTTCTAAAGTTTATGAGAAGGAAAGGTTATTTGGTTTGATTAAATGTGAGAAACCAAATAGGAATATTTATGGTTTTATGGCTAATATGGAAATTGATGGTAACAAGAAATTGTCACTTGGATCATCTAATATTGTGCTTAGAGGTTGTGAGCTTAAGAATACTAGTTGGGCACTTGGTGTAGCTGTTTATTGTGGAAGTGAAACAAAAGCTATGTTGAATAATTCAGGAGCACCGTCGAAAAGAAGTCGACTCGAGACACGAATGAATCACGAAATCGTTTTGCTGTCATTCTTTCTTGTAGCATTGTGTACTATTACATCAGTTTGTGCTGCTGTTTGGTTGAAGCAACATAGCGACGAGTTGAATCTGTTGCCTTATTATAGGAAACATGATTTTTCTGAAGGGGAGGTTGATGATTATAAGTACTATGGTTGGGGATTGGAGATATTCTTCACATTTCTTATGTCTGTTATTGTGTTTCAAGTTATGATTCCTATTTCTTTGTATATTTCGATGGAGCTTGTTCGTGTCGGTCAAGCGTATTTCATGATTGGAGATGATAGAATGTTTGATAAGGGGACAAATTCAAGGTTTCAATGTAGAGCTTTGAATATTAATGAAGATTTGGGTCAGATTAAGTATGTTTTCTCTGATAAAACTGGTACACTTACTGAGAATAAAATGGAGTTTCAATGTGCTAGCATTTGGGGAGTTGATTATAGTTCCACAAAGGCTAGCTTGGAGGATGAACAAGTGGAATACTCAGTGCAAGGTGAGATTGATTTCTTCCTAAGTTATTTTTTTTGTTGTCGAGAACAGGGTATCCACTGCCGAACGCAGTGGCTAATCCCCTCGCTGATTTCTTCCTAAGTTATGTTTATGTTCGTGTTTATAACATGTTTTTTTAACATTGCCTTTATTTCTGTTTAGACTGTCGTGAGACAAGTTAGTTTTACCTTACTGATGTCGGTGTCGCAGTAGTAATTCAACCTAGTACAAGAGGAACCGAAATAACATTGCCTTTAATTGTTTTTTTATAGTACACTTTTTTTAATGGAAGTGGGTCCTGTGCGATCGCCATATTGTGCGATCGTGTATTTAGTAAATATTGTCCGTCCAATCTTGATTGGATGGTGTAAGATTATAACTTTTGTTTTATATCTGTTTTTAATGTCAAAAATCTAGACCGTCCAATAAGATTTAACGGTCTAGATTCACTGAATGCATGAATGCATAACTTTACCCTTTTCCAACATTGCCTTTAATTTAATTTAATGCTTATATTCTTGTTTATAGCTATAATAACATGTTTTTTTATCTGTTATTATATGATTTCAGTGGATGGAAAGGTTTTGAAACCAAAGATGAAGGTGAAAGTTAATCCAGATCTTTTACAATTAGCAAGAAGTGGACTTGAAAACAAGGAGGGAAAAAGGATTTATGATTTTTCTTAGCACTTGCAACTTGCAACACTATTGTGCCTATTATTGTTGACACATCTGATCCTGATGTCAAGCTGCTAGATTACCAAGGTGAATCACCGGATGAACAAGCATTAGCATATATCTTTCGCCGCTACTACTTTTTCATGCTTATCGAACGAACCTCTCGCCACATCATCATCGATATTCAAGGCGAAAGACTCAAGTAAGTTAGCTACTAACTAACTTTCTACTATCTCCGGTCCACTTTATAAGAAACGATTGTGATTTTTAGTTCATTGAATAACGAAGTATCCGATCTTGCGTATGCTATCTTGATAACATTTTTGTTCATAACGACGACTCTCGCCTTATTTATAAGAAAAAATGCGATTTGAGTTCATTGAATAAGCGATGTATCCGGTCTATATTTCAGTTCAATGTGATGGGTATGCATGAATTTGACAAATGATAGGAAGAGAATGTCGGTGATATTAGGGTATCCCGACAGATTTCGTGAAACTTTTTGTCAAAGGAGCAGATACAACAATGCTTAGTATAATAGACAAGTCATTCAACATGGACTTAATAAAAGAAATCGAATCCCATCTTTACTCATATTCTTCCTTAGGTTTAAGAACACTTGTGATTGGAATGAGGAACCGAATACTCGTAATTTGAACAATGGCATGTTGCTTATGAGAAAGCAAGTACTTCGTGTTCGGTAGGTGCGATGCTTCGCAAGATTTCTAACAATGTAGAGAACAATGTTTTGATATTAGGAGCATCTCGCTATTGAAGATAAACTGCAGAATGGTGTGCTGAAGCTATTGAGTCTTTAAGAACTGCAGGATTAAAGTTTGGGTTTTAATCGGTGATAAGCAAGAAATCGCTATATCTATTGGTTACTCATCAAAACTCTTAACAAATGATATGACTCAAATCATCATTAGTAGTGTCAATAGAGTTTCAAGTAGAAAAAGATTGAAAGATGCTCTTGAAAAGTGTAGAAAACTTGTATCCGCTTCGATGGAGTTACAAAACAGATAGCTTTGATTATTGATGGTGCTAGCCTTGTACATATTCTTGACGGTGAACATGAAGAAGAGGTTAGTTTCATTATACTTTGATTGACGTTTTTAGGTTCATTGAATAACGGATGTATCCGGTCCAAGATATAGACGAGATACATCGCTTATTCAATAAACTTAGAAAGTGTTTTTTGCTTATAATTGAGATCGTGGGGAGTATTTCTTGGTGATGTTTTTATTTATCGATTTTGGCCGCTTCGTTGATTGAATCGGCTATTTCAACTCGCGAGTTTGTGTTCCGTTGTTCTTTGTTGTCGCGCGGGCGCCATCGCAAAGCGCGAGGATTGTTTCTTGTGAAGAATAGGACATCGGATATGACACTAGCCATTGGAGATGGTATGAGATGTTATACTAATTTTTCTTGGTTTGATTCTATGTAGCAATCGACACTTTAGGTTGAAGGCGTGTTCGTGTCCAACACGTGTCATGTTGGACACCGACGAGCGACAATGACACTTCAATTACTCCCGCTTTTCAAATTATAACCGTGTCTACGTGTTCGTATGCGTTCGTGTTCAGACGTCGTCATGTACGATGTCCGTGTCTGTGTTTCATAGGTTTGTGTGTAGTATTTTAGAGAAAAAGTACTAATATATATATGCATGTGTTACAGGTGCAAATGACGTGTCAATGATTCAAATGGCTGATGTTGGAGTTGGCATCAGTGGACAAGAGGGTAGGCAAGCTGTAATGGCATCAGATTTTGCAATGGGACAGTTTAGGTTTTTAGTTCCTCTCTTATTGATACATGGACACTGGAATTACCAAAGGCTTGGCTACATGGTACTATACAATTTTTACAGAAATGCTGTCCTTGTTCTTGTCCTATTTTGGTAAGTTATAATCCAACAATTGTTATATCCTATATATCTGCTTTACTCATACACCTAAGTTTAGCCACCACAAGTCTCACCTTCTGTTAACACTATTGGCCTAGTGGCATAAGTTACTCTGGGACACTGAGATTTTGATTTGGTGCTACCGGGTTTGATTCCCGCAGTGAACAAACTCAGCTGACCAGTGTAAAATTTTCTCCTAAACACACGGGTGGAGATTAGTCTTTCGTTGAAAGCATTGTCATTCTTTGTGGGTAGCCAACGATGGCCCAAACCAAAAAAGAGTTAGTAAAGTGATTTTACCCCAGGAAAAGAACTTAAGTTCTATTCTTAGATTTGCCTAGTTGAGAGGCAACCTAATCATGTGTGAAAAATCAGACGTCCTGCTATCGACTCAGATATTAGTCAATAGCAGGATGAAAAGGCCTAAGCCGTGAGGGTGCCCTGAGGCACCTACTACTGGGATCAAAGTCCCTAATTACGGCGAAGCTTAGCCAAAATATATTCCCTCCGTTACATTTTATATATTCCCTAGATACATCAACTTTTGTTGACCCACTTTTGCTTATATTCTGTAACGGATGGAATATAGCTTTCATGCTACTTTTTTGGTGCCAATTATAGTATGATAATAATTGAATTTTGCTATTTTTGCCCTTTAGATATACTCATCAAGATTTTTAACATGCTAATACTTTATTATGTGCCTTTGCTTTTTAGGTATGTGCTATTCACTGCCTTCACATTAACAACTGCTATAAATGAATGGAGCTCAACATTATATTCAATAATCTACAGTGCATTACCAACAATTATTGTTGGTATTCTTGACAAAGATCTTGGTAGAAAAACTCTTCTAAAGTATCCTCAACTTTATAAATCTGGACAGAAAGATGAAGCTTACAACAAGAAATTATTCATGTTAACAATGGCTGATACTTTATGGCAAAGCATAGTTATCTTCTGGCCTCCACTCTTTGCATATTGGAAAAGCTCTATTGATGTTGCAAGTATAGGAGATCTTTGGACTTTAGCAGTGGTTATTTTGGTAAATTTGCATTTGGCTATGGATGTTGTTAGATGGTATTGGTTGACTCATGTTTCTATTTGGGGTTCTATTGTTGCTACTTTCATTTCTGTTATGATCATTGATGCTATACCTCAACTTCCTGGTTACTGGTATGTATCATCTTTTCTTATTCTTTTACTCTCTTTGATTTTTATACATTAATTCTAATATGTAGTATTCATATGCAAACAACAATTCATGTTTATGAATCATTTATGTCGGTGACTGAGACCGCCATGTGTCGATAAAGCTATCAAACTGGACTGTCTGGCTCGGCATGACCTAGCCCAATGGCCAAAGTGCAAAAGTGGGTTGGGTCAGCCCAATTATCTACTCGGCTGCATTTTGTAGCCCGGCCCAAAATACTGGGCCTAGCAGGCCGGCCTGGCCCACTTCACATTTTACCAAAGGAAAACAAAAAATGTTCAAAAAAAGGGTCCAATTTGGCCCATGGACCAATTGAGCTGGACCAAAATGACTTGGTTCTTTTTGGGTCTCTACTTTTTGAGCCCAACCAACCCAAAACACTGGGCCTCTACATAAGCTCTCCCAAGCAGTCTTACAAGTTTTAATGTCAGTAGATAAACCCAAAAAAGTCGATCCAAACAGGCTCTTAGGTAGCATTCATGTGCAAGCAACAATTCATGCTTATGAATCATTTATGTTTATGTCGGTGTCTGGGACCGCCACGTGTTAGACTCATCTTAAATCTGAAGTGTCGATGCTACGTAACATTCATTTTATGCATGTTAAATTTGAAAACCTTTGCAATATACTACATTGCTTCTATACATAGAGACTGATCTTTTCATCTCCAAAATCATGACAGGGCTTTCTTTCATGTCGCGGGCTCCGGATTGTTCTGGTTATTGTTGCTAGGAATCATTGTAGCAGCATTGCTTCCACGTTTGGTTGTAAAATTCATCTACCAATATTATTTTCCTAATGACATTCAAATTTCTAGAGAACTTGAAAAGATAAAGCATCAAAGAGTTGATGAAAGTGGACAGATAGAAATGCTTCCTATCTCAGATCTTCAAACAAGATAAGAGAAGTGATTTCTCCTTTTGTTTTTTGTTACAAAATTCTGTAAAGTTGCATATTTTAAAGGCTATTTTTCTTTTCTTTTCCGGATTTTGTTGTTAGCTATCCAAAGGATAGAGTATTTTTGTCACACTTTAGAGGTTTGTTACATGTTCATTCTTTTGTGTCCATAGTCTGTTGTAAGCAGAAAAGAAAATAGTTGATTACATGTTAGTATGTTAGTAATGTTACATAATACTATTTTTTTACATGAAGGGTTGAATTCATTGCCTCTTTGATGATGTTAAAAAGAGTTGTTGGTTCATAATTAGGTACAGTTAGGGCTCCCTAACCCAGGTGTGAACAGCGATAGTGAGTATGCGTGATATTTATTTACCATTTTATCTAAGTTGATAAAAAAACGAGAACTCACGCGCTTGAATATATGCACACCAAGGCTACTCGTAACAATTTTGCATCACCAAGTGACCCCGTCGCCTATAAATACCAATGACTCTCATAGAGATCAAATACATTTTCATTGCTTACATCACACTTTGAGCTAATATTGACATAAGCATCAAAGTCCTTACCACCACCGTCGTGCGTCATCAATAGCTCCTCGCATTGAATAGACTCCACTCGATGTTAATTTACTACATATTTACTAGGATCACTTGATCACTGGAGTGGAGAATCCAAATATTTTGGAAGTGTACCAAATTGTCGCAAGTAGTAATAAAAATGGTAAGAACCGGATGTCGAACTCAAGGATTGCACGTACTTATCAATTTAAAAGTCCACTAACTAGATTGAACAAGGGACTAAGTTTAGTTGTGATGACAATAAAATAATAATAACAATAAAATGCTTTTGTGAGTTTTAGAAAATAGAACCGAAAAAACGCTTTTGAAAATTAATAGATGATAAGAGAGGTTAGGGATGAACTCCTATTGATTCCACACTATTGCAAAATGATTTGTTATAGAAAATTACTCCCTCTTTACCTTTGTTATCAAACCCACAATATTAATCAATTCCTAATTCCTTATGCAACCAATCCTTTGTGAACAACTAAAAACCCTAATTCCTTAGGTGATTCTAATTGAGAACAAGCATTAAAACTAAGGGTTTTCAAGATACAACAACTCCAAGACTATTCCTAGACTAAGAATTGAAGGTATTCTATCTCAAGCATTCAAATACAAAACTTCCATTTCATACATAAATCATACATCATTTCATGAGTGATCAATTCATAAAAAGCATTAAGAACAAAGATTGAATACACAAAGGAAGAGGAGATATAACATTTAAACAGATCAAAATCAACTACAATAGTGTTTCATCACTACTCATTCATCCCTAACCAAAAGGGTATTTAGCTAGACATAGAAGGAGAAGAAATCAAACATAAAATGGAACTTGAGAGATAGAATGACCACATTGAAGATCCAAAATTTTGTTCCCAAGTCTTGAATCTTCAATGGAGATGAAGGGTGTTGAGTCCCTAGCTGCCTCCTTTGCTCTCTCTCCAAAAAATCGGTCAAGAATATGTCAAAAGATCCTTAAGTTGGGTGAAAATCGCAACTTAAATCAAAACGCAGAGCAAAAGCGCCTAAGCAAGATGACACAAGCGCAGGGGCGCATGACATACAACATCAACAGAGACCCCAAAAGCGCCCAGACGCATGCGTAAGCGCTTGGGCGCACAGCAAATGTATAACAGTACAAAAGCGCCCCAAACGCATGCGAAGCGCGGGCGCATGGCGCATGTAAACATAAAATGCAGAAGCGCCCCAAACGCATGTCGAAGCGCTTTGGCGCTTTGTTGCAGGTTTTTGAAGTAGTATGAGCTCCAAATACTAGGCAGGTGCATCCTTGGGCAGACGACATAACTTTTAGCAACTCAACTCATTCTTCCAAGCTTTAAAATATCCAAAACATCTATTTGCACCTGAAAATCATGGTTATGACAAATGTGACATTTTGTGGTCCAAGATCAATGCAATTTCCCAAATTCGGTATAAGAAACACCTAGTTTCAGACCAACAAAACTATATTCAATGCGGACTTATCACAACCCCAAACTTAAATATTTGCTTGTGCCCAAGCAAACTCAATGCAAAACAAGGGGTGGAATAAGATTACTAGAAGCGACTCCAATGTCCAAAATCATTTCTAGCTCAAAATCAATTAGCTTTTCACAGTTGTCAATGAGTGACCTAACATGCCTTCTTGTATCCGAAAATCAGCAATTCAAACTTCCCAAATTAGAATTTGAAGCAACACATCATACAATCATCAATTGTGCTCAATTTCACTCAAGTTCCTCACCTATAAGTGTTTCTCTCTCACACAAGTGTTTGCAGGGTAATACACTCAATCACATCGCAAGCAACATACTACCATAGACTTGACATAATTCTACAACAAGCAATCACACACAAATACCACACACATCATGAGGACTTATTAAAGGTTGTAATGGGGCATAGGCAAGGAAGGATAAATTTTGGAATCTAGGCTTTCTTGATTGGAATTGAGAGATGCCATTTTCACTTATGAACATTTCCTATGCTTACTAACTTCACCAAAGAATTCCCCACAAAACAAAATTGAGTTTGTCATTTTTTCTATATGGTTTGGTTTGATTTGATTTTGATTTCTTTTTCTCTTTTTCTTTCTTCATTTTTTTTTTTATTTTTTTTAATGCAATATACTACTTTTGGTATACCACCTTGCATGTTTGTTTGTGAATGTGAAATGGAGAGATTGAATTCTAATTGTTCTGTTACTGATTTTTGCTTATGGCATATGAGATTAGGTCACATTCCCCTAAATAGACATCATTGCATGTCCAAGCAATTTCCCTTCATTCATTTTGAGAATCTTAAGGTTCCATGTGACATTTGCCACTTAGCTAAACAAAGAAAGCTTCCCTATTCACAAAGCTTGACTAAAACCACCAAACCATTTGATCTTCTCCATGCTGATATATGGGGACTATACTCTCACACATCTATCATTGGTCATATGTATTTCCTCATCCCCGTAGATGACTTTACTAGATTTACTTGGGTCATTCTAATGAAAAATAAAGGTGAGACTCGTAGTCATCTCACAAAGTTTATTGCCTACATTGAAACACAATTTTCCACCCACCTAAAATGCCTATATAGCTACGAAGTGACAATGGCCCTGAGTTCTTGATGAATGAGTTTCTCTCTTCAAAAGGGATCATTCATCCAAAATCTTGTGTAGAAACCCCACAACAAAATGGAACCGTTGAAAGAAAACACCAACATATACTCAATGTAGCTCGAGCTCTCTCTTTTCAAGCCAATTTACCCCTCAACCTATGGAATTTTGCCATCCAACAGTCAATTCATCTCATTAACCGTATTCCCACCCCTCTTTTGAATGACAACTCACCATACCAAGCCTTATACAATCAACCTCCCACCTTCTTGCATCATAAGGTGTTTGGATGTCTATCTTATGCCTCCATTCTATGTGCTAATAGAACTAAATTTGATCCTTGAGCTAGAAAAATTGTTTTTCTTGGTTTTACTGATGGAGTCAAAGGATCCCTCTTATATGATCTTCAATCACACCAACTCATTACTTCCAGAAATGTGATTTTCTATGAAAATCATTTTCCCTTTCACTCTCCCAAACCTGTTCCCAATACTTCAACAGTTCAACCCCTTCACCTAGTGATTCTGTCACACCCTCTCCGAGTTGTTTGATTCTGACACCCCACACTACAAGAAATTCACGTATTACTGGCGGATTTTTTTCCGCCGGTAATATTTCTGGCAGATTTTTGAACATTACCGGCGGATTTTGAAAAAAAAATTACCGGCGGATTTTGAAAATTTTTATTTTTATTTTTCAAAATCCGCCGGTAATTTTCAAAAATCCGCCAGAAATATTACCGGCGGATTTTTGAACATTTTACCGGTGGATTTTCTAAAAAAAAGATTTTTTTTTTTATTTTTAAAATTCCGCCGGTAATGTTCAAAAATCCGCCAAAAAAGTATTTTTTTTAAAAATCCACCGGTAATGTTTAAAAATCCGCCGGAACTGTTCAAAAATGTCTATAAATAAAATTTTCTCCTACACTCTTCTCATTCTCTCATTTCTTTCCTTTTCATTCTCTTCTACATTATTTATATCTTATCTTTCTTCTTCTTTCTCATACTCTTCAATCTCCATAAATTTCCCTAAATATCTCTCTTCTACATTTCCTCTTTCTTCTTCCTTCTCATTCATTCATATTTCTTCTACACTTCTTCATCTTCATTCTCATTCTCTCCTATATTCTTACTTCTCATACTCTTCTTCTTTCTCATACTCTTCAATCTCCATAAATTTCCCTAAATCTCTCTTCTACATTTCCTCTTTCTTCTTCCTTCTCATTCATTCATATTTCTTCTACACTTCTTCATCTTCATTCTCATTCTCTCCTATATTCTTACTTCTCATACTCTTCTTCTTTCTCATACTCTTCAATCTCCATAAATTTCCCTAAATATCTCTCTTCTACATTTCCTCATTCTTCTTCCTTCTCATTTATTCATATTTCTTCTACACTTCTTCATCTTCATTATCATTCTCTTCTATATTCTTACTTCTCATACTCTCCTTCATTCATATTCTACTACATTTTTTTACTTACTTCTTAATAAATAAATAATTCGAATAATTTAAAAAAATTAAAATTAAAAAAAACTAATTCGAAAATAGTTTTTTTGTTGAAATAAAAATTAATAAAATAATTTAAATTTTTAAAAATAAAAATAAACTAATTGAAATATATGTTTTAAAAAATAATTTTAAAAAAAGTAAATATTATTAATTATTAAATTAAACGAATTTAATTATTTTTTTTAAAAAAAACATTACCGGCGGATTTTGTGGATTACCGGCGGAAATTTATGTTTTAAAAAAATATTCCGACGGATATTTTTAAATTACCTGCGGATAATTTTAAATTACCGACGTTTTTTTTTAAATTACCGGCAGATATTTTTAAATTACCGGCTCTGTTTTTGAATTACCGGCGGAATTTACAAAAAAAATGAAAACAAATTTTACCGGCGGCTTTTCCGCCGGTAATTACCGGCTGATTTTCCGCCGGTAATTACCGGCGACTTTTTCCGCCAGAAACCATTACCTACGGCGGTTTAACCGGCGGAAAATCCGCCGGAAAAAACCGCCGAAAACCATTACCTACCGGTGGTTTTTTGTCATTACCGGCGGATTTTGTCCGCCGGAAAACTGCGAATTTCTTGTAGTGCCAAGCTTAACCGCACTTAACCAACCTGTTTCTGCACCCTTAGCACCTACTTCATCTCCTATACATAACTTGCCTTCCTCTCCTACAAATATTACTTCAACTTCTCCAAACACCACTACTACATCACAAACCATAGTGCCTACTATCATTGATGCCTCTTTACCCTCCCCTCCCAACCTAGATATTTGGAGGACTATCACTGTAACTTGGCTAGCTATGCTGCTAATTCTTCAGGTATTTCTTCTTCCTCTCTTTATCCACTTTTTTCTGTTTTGTCATACACTAATTGTTTTGATTCTTATTCAAAATTTTGTTGTACTATTTCTTCACACATTAAACCCACAACCTTCACCAAAGCATCCAAATTTGAGTGTTGGAATAAAGCAATGGATTCTGAGCTTTCTGCTCTTGCTGTAAACAAAACCTGGACAGTTGTTGACTTACCACATGGTAAGACACCCATTGGTTGCAAATGGGTGTTTAAAATTAAATACTTAGATGATGGCAGTATTGAACGTTACAAAGCCCGTCTTGTGGCCAAGGGCTATATTCAAACTGAGGGAATTGATTACTTTGATACATTAGTCCTGTTGCCAAGTTAACTACTGTTAGGACTTTGCTTGCTTTAGCTGCCATTAAAGGGTGGTTTCTAGAACAATTAGATGTAAATAATACTTTCCTACATGGTGACCTACATGAGGAGGTGTACATGACTTTACCACAGGGCTATTCTCCTCCTCACAGTAACTTTTCACAACCTGTTTGTAAGTTGCATAAGTCCCTATGGACTTAAGCAAGGCAGTCGTCAATGGAACCAGAAACTCACCTCAACTTTACTATCTCTCGGGTTCAAACAATCACAGGTTGATCACTCTTTGTTCACTAAGGCCACTACTGGTTCCATCACTATTTTGTTGGTATATGTTGATGATGTGGTCCTTGCAGGTGATTCTATGGCTGAAATATCTTCTGTTAAACAGTATCTGGATGCTCAGTTCAGGATAAAGGACCTTGGTAATTACGTTTCTTTCTTAGCTTGGAAGTGGCACGGTCTTCACAGGGAATTGTCCTCAACCAGCGGAAATACTCTCTTGATTTGTTGCAAGATAGTGGCACTCTTGCAACCAAACATGCTGTCACACTTGGTGACCCATCTGTTAAGCTTAATCATGATGATTCTATGCCATATTCTGATGAATCTTCATATAGACGTCTAGTGGGGCGCCTCCTCTATCTCACCGGCCACCACTAGACCGGACATCTCTCATGTTGTTCAACAACTTGGCCAGTTTGTGGCTAAGCCTCTTATGTCTCACTCTAAAGCTGCCACTCGTGTCTTATGATAACTCTATTTTATATAGAGTTATTCATATGTTTAAACTTAGTAAATTGCTCTCTTTCAAGTAAAGATAAAGAGTTTATATAGTACTTTGTGTGATATATGATAACTTGAGTGATTGACATGGTTATAGTTGTTAATAGGTCATTTTGGATATATTGTGGTATGTTTGATGTTTTTGTTCAGTGCAGTCTACAGATGCTCCTGCATCAATGCTCCTACATCAATGCTACTGCATTGATCCTGCACTACATCTACATTACTTGGAGAGAGCAGCTAGCCATTTGCACATCCACTTGCATTGCTAACCTCATGCTTGGTCCCCTAAAGCAAGACCACTTTATATTTCGGCGCCTACCATTCACACATAGCTTTGAAGATAGCTTTGAAGAGTCATCAACATAGGGACACATGTTCATATCTCCTTGGACCTCCATATACACTTGATAAAATATCTCAACTTAGGAAACAACTTCTGAAAAGTAACTACAACTCAATCTCTAAAGTTTACTTCAACATGAAGAAAGGAAGCACCTCTCATGAAGACTATAAAAGGGTTTCACTTCTTCACTTGGAAATATATCACAATCCATAAGTTAGATTCAAATTTCAATATACATAGTTAGTTTCTATTTTGTAAGAGGGAAAGGAAGGAATTGACAAACCATCCTTACTTCGATTTCATAGTGTTTACATAGTGCTAAGGAGTAATGCTAGTGCATTGCTATGAGACTTCATACAAAGAGCTTCAACTCGTGTAATTTCTCTCTTGTTGTCTCTCTTTTGTGATTTCAATTATATATTCAGTTTATATTTGCCATACAATGTCTATGTTGAGCTAAATCTCTCTTAGTTGGAATGTTCTAACCATTTAATGAGCTTTTAAGTAAGTATGATGCATGTATGTAATGTGTGCACTTTAGTTCTTGCTTGATAATACTTTCAACACTTATTTTGAGATTGATCACTTAGAATAAGTAGATTTGTAAAAGGCACATGGTTTACAATTAAGAACTCAAGAACTAATATGGGTGAGTGTTTTACATAAAGGAAACTTTGTGAAAACCATGCTAAGTCCTAGACATAGGATAGTATAGTCCATAGGGTGATACTGTGGGTACTTTAAGAGGCAAGAGTGAACTTATTTAGCATGCCTAAACATAGGAAGCTTGTAATGAAACTCTGAAGAAAGTGAGTGAAAGGCACATAGCTAATGCAACAACATTCAGTGCAACTGCATCACATACTGCATCAAACACTTAAAGGTAAATTACTTGGTGAAGACATTCCAACTAGCTTTTCTCATTTGCATTATAAACACTTGTACTTTGCTTTCTTATCTAACTTAGTTGTGATCATATCAACTCCACTATAAATTGTTATTTGGTTACTTTTGCACTATATTACTTTGTATTGAATTTTAAAAAAAGTTCATCAATCCCTGTGGGTTCGACCTGTTCTAAACATTGTATTACTTGTTAAGGACTGTGTATACTTGCACATGCTTTCCTCACACCATCTTACACTACTTGAAGTCTGCACCAGCAAAGGGATTGTTCTTTTCTGCTTCCACACCAGCTACTCTTTCTGGTTTTGCTGACTCTGATCGGGCATGTTGCCCTGATACTCGTAAGTCCATCACAAGCTATTGCGTTTTTCTAGGTAATTCTCTCATCTCTGGGAAATCTAAGAAGCAAAATACGGTCTCTAGATCTTCCTCCGATGCCGAGTACCGTGCTCTAGCTAGCCTTTCATGTGAGATACAATGGTTGCACTACTTGCTTGCTGACTTACACTCCACTTCTTGCTCTCCAACTGCTGTTTATTGTGATAATAAATCAGCTATTTACCTTGCTCACAACCCTACCTTGCTCCAACTGCTATTCATCTCCTTCCGATTCCCTCCAGCTCTCAGCTTGCAGATATCTTCACCAAGCCCTTGCATGCTCCCACATTTTCAGCTTTAGTTTCCAAGTTGGGCCTATGTGTTATCCTCAGTCCAACTTGAGGGGGGCTATTAGAGTAATTTATATCTAACCCTAGTTAGGTGAATCAAAAGATGATTTTCCTTTTCTCTCTGTGTTTGGATGCCAAGATATAGTTATACATGAGTTTGTGTTAAATAAGATATTGATTTTGATCATTATAATAAAAAAATGAAGAAGAAGAACTACATTTCCACACCAAAATCAATCCAAGTTATTAAATAACAAACCATTGAAAATAAAAAGTTGGCAAATAATAAAGAAACTGCACGTGAAGGCTGCTCTCCAATTTAAAAAACTAGCCTCACACCCGTGCGATGCACGGAGGCGCCAGTATTTACGAAATTAAGGCGTTTAATACGATTGAAAATTAGATGCCAATAAAAACATTTTAAAAAAGCCCAAAAGATACCAAAAGAAACACCTTAGAAATTTCCAAGTACAATAGCATTAGTATTTAGGTATCCAAATTACAAACTAAACATAATCCATTACAAACTAAACATAATCCATTACAAACCAAATTTACTTAGCAATCCATACAAAACACAAGTAGAGTAGTTAAAAGTTTTTAAAGCACAACTACGATTAGAGAAAAATTAGATTATCAGCAGTTACTTCATACAAAGCCAATCCTCTGTGCACACATAAACTACTTGAGGCCCCTGCCGTTGTTGGAGTGCGAGCTCTCCCTCCCTCAGTGGGGATCTGAAGATACCTTGTAGATGTGGGATTGAAGAAATGGAAGGACAATGGAAAATGAAGGGAAGCCCACAAAAATAGAAACATCAGAATAAATGACATATTTAGACTCGTGGTTGGACAAATTGAGGCTTTAATCTCCTCATTTCTAACACATGTGCAGTCAAAAGCATAAGACACACTCACAAATGTAGACCCCATATAGCAATTAAAGATCAATGTATGAGAGAAATAAATTCATACTCCTCTTCCGGTCAACCAAATTCACAAAGGCATAGACATTTTGAAGGATAGAAACCACGATTTGAGTACATGGTTAAGGGGATGCAACATCAAACATGTTTCCAACATTTCTGATATATTTGTTCAAATCTAAACTCAAGTCAAAAAAGTTGTAACTCAAACCACAATCAAGAAACTAATAATCTATATGAAAATTAAGCTTACTATTGGTATCAAGGGAGGAAATAAATGAGATATGGATCTGATTGTAACAGCAGTAAATAAGAGTGAAATAAAGCCAGAAAAATCGTGAGAGATTGTTTAAGTAATTAACCTCATCTTCGCTGAACCGACCAACATTACATATTCTCTCAAAGAGTTTTCCTCCAGCTGCATACTCCATTACTATAACTAAATGGGTGGGGCTCAAAACCACCTGAACAATCAAAACACCATTTAAGTTACAACCAACAACTCATAATTAATTAAGAGAACACTCAAAGCAAATTGATCCAACAGATAAATAAATAAAGTCCTAGCCTCCTTGAAGCGAATTATATTGGGATGCCTAAGGGACCTGTGGTTGATAATCTCTCTGGCCACATTCTCATCAATCTGGAATTCAAGAAGCAGGAAAAAAGTGAAAAAATAATTCCAATCACAAATTTCAAAATAAAAACTTATAGCCCAAGAGCAGGGTCAATAAAACGTATCATTGACACCAATGTACTTGGAACAAGTTATTTAAAATCAACAGAATGAAAAAGACTGGTTTCATCAGAAAATGTTATCCAAAGAAGTTTAAGATTAAAATATAATTAGCGCAGTACAAACAAAATTAATAAAGATAGTGCATTAGAATTAGAACTTAAAAGATAGATAAAAGTCATCACAATATATGCATATAGTAACCTTTTATGATGCAACGCCCACACCCCAAATGAAGCTTAATGGTGTCTATTTTAACTTACAACTTCAAACACCAAAAGTTACACCGTTTGCAGTCCTCAATTTCTCGAACTGGCTTTGACCTACGCCTGCAAATCGAGCTTAGTATAAGGAAAATGAAGAAATGAAAAAGAAAAAAAATCAGTGAGATGAAATTCATTAAGCATAAGCATGGTAATCAAGAACTGCATTTACCTTTTCGGGCTATTCTGATTGAAATCTTCACCAGCACACACAATCAGTACAGAGAAGGAAAGCGGCATCACTATAGTTTGCAACTTCACTTTTCCACCCCTTTTGTTCTGTAAAAAGATATTAAAACACCATAAACAATCAATACTCAACATCATATAATATAATTGAAAAAAAAAATTATACAAAATAAAGTCAAATTCAATCACCTGATATTCCATCAATTTCTCAACATGCCCTCTCTCTTCATCACTAGATTCCTTAAAAAACCTGAAAAATCAAAAATCAAAAACCAATCATCAACATTAGGAACAATGATTACAATATAGGAGCGGCTTGAACTTTTCTAGTGGAATATGTTATTTTCTTCTAGTCATGGTATGAAACCAACAATGCAAGTTACAGTTGAAAGTAGTATTCTGGATGGATCATTTTAATAATAAGCACTTGCACATGTAAACAACATAATACATGTACTGCTTGGACTGAGTAATAACATCCCCCTAATATGTGTGACTCACTGGAAAGGGAAAATAGTGGAGGGCAACCTAGGAGGCTCAAATTTGTGGTGTGGAGGTTAAAAGCCAAATCAGAACCTTCATGAGCTTGCAAAGTTGGAATTCAGAGTGGAAATCAAGCCAACTTGAGTTAACAGAATGATGCACAAAATATAGGATTAATGATTAACTTTGCTAATCTAAAGAATTCCATTCAGCTAGGTGTTGGAAATGGCTAGATGATTAACTTTGCAATTGCATACTCGATGCCATTTCCTCTGGATGCCAATTGCCAAGTAATGGTTATCATAGACCACTTCAGCCCACAAACCTTGAAAAACCAAAAAAGAAAATAAGAAATCAAAATCAGAAAATCTTATAAAATTTGTTTGAAGCCAAAGAAAGAACAGAATCAATCATATATTGCATTCTAAATCCTAATCCTTAACACAATCAATCATATTGCATTCTAAGTCCAAATAGGGATCTACTTGTCCTAAAAGCTTAAGATAATTAAGTGAAAGCTCAAGCTTGCCAGACTCCAAAGTGGTGCACCTCATTTTCCCGAGGTAATTAATTAGGATCAAATCACAACCATAGCACCATCCTGCCTCATGAGAGAATCTACTTCATCAAGAATCTCTCAACCACACTACCTTATGACCAGGATGCCATCATCTATAAACAATAACAACAACAACAACAACAAAAAGTTAGAAAGAAAGGGAATGAAAGTAAATGAGACAGGATATTACCTAGGTCTGTCTCATGACTAAACAACTTATCCATATACATTTATTAATATATTTAGTTCTTCTTTATCATATTTATATGAGGAAACATTTTGTTGAAAATTAGATGTCAATAAAAACATTTTAAAAAGCCCAAAAGATACCAAAAGAAACACCTTAGAAATTCCAAGTACAATAGCATTAGTATTTGCGGATTGCAAAGACTGCTTGAACTTGTTTCATGCACTGTATCAATTTTACATCAAAAGGTCATTTATCCATTTCTTGAGCAAACCGCTATAGACCGCTTTCCTTCAAGATCAATTTCAATGGCAATCCTTTAGAAACCTTTGGAATCTGAAGCATGTAATTATTGTCATAAAAAAGGTTCTAAAAAGTCCTACTTTAAAAAGAGTCTGCTCCTGGGAATATGGAAAGCTATTATTGCAATATCCCATTGAATGTCCACTTTGCTAAATATAATCCCTATACAGAGTAATGGATATGGATACACCCCAATTTAGTCGAACAAACCCTTTAGGTGGCCAACCACATAAAACATGAAAATTTTAAGAAAAAAACATAAAATTAAATAGAGCAGTAGACTCAAATATCAAACTACATTTATGATTTAACCATTTTAAAAAAAATAACTAACTATACACGACAATCAACAGAGGTAGAAAAGCGAAAACTTCACTGAAAATGCTTACTTTATGTGCACTGGGCTTGTAACAATATCTTAGGTATAGAAAAGAGTGGCATGAGAATACATCAAGATTTATGAGGATACTACATGTTATCACAAAAACTGACAATGAGCAAACACAAAATGAGAATGAGTTCAAGATACACCAACAACTTCAAAGAAAATAGAAACTAAACCTAAGCAGTAATTAAGATAGTTTTAAACAATGAGTTCCTAATTTTCCATCAAAAACTGAACTCATTGCACGGAATTCGCATTTCCTTCTTCGTGAAAGCCGACTGAACAGCTTCGTGAATGTCAGCCCCATTTCTCCTTCAGATCGTTGATCCCCCTAATTTTACATTTCAAACAAAAATTCAACAAAAAAATAACAAATCTCAAAAAACATAAAAGTGTTCATAAAATCTTCCATCAAATCTATTCATGCTAATGCGTTAAAAGATAATGGCGTCATTGTCTCACCGGACTCAGCCAAATCTCAAGTAAAACGAGAAATTAACAAACACTACATCAGCATGCAAATCGATTCACAAAGTATAATCATAATCATTTTTCGTGGCAACAAAAACGGATCACAGTGAATAAAATTACAATAAAAAATAAATAAAATTTCAACAGAAGGAGAAAGGATCTGAAAACGGAAAAACAAAAAGATCTGAGGAGTTTGATCCGAAAACTCTAAGATCGAAAAATAGAGAAGGAAGCACAAAGAAACTCCACGTTTCCGATTCCATTTGAAATTGAAGTGCGATTAGCGTGAAGAGATTGGACCTGAGGGATGAATTTACCTTGAGAGATGAAATGTTGTTGACGTAGCAGAAAGCGCAGAGATCGGCGAGTGGGTGAGAGAATGGAGTGAGTGAGAAGTGAGAGACGAGAAGAAGAGAGAAGAAATGGAAAGAAAAGGAGAGAGAATGAATGAAACAAGTTTCACTTGTTCAGAGAGAGTGTGGGGGTAGTGATTGGACAAATAAGAGGCAAGCCAATGAGATTCACAGAAAAACTGTCCACACACTAACCAAAAATTGCATTTAAAATTACGAAAATACCCCTGCAAGTTTGGCGCCAAATCCAGCACCAAACTGCTTAGGATTAAAAGGAAAGATGGGTGATATCCTCATTGTTACCAAAAAATACTATTGACAGAATAAAAGATTCTTGCTTTTAAATAAAAGATTCTTGCTTTTTGTTTCGTAATTATTGTCATCACTCTTAAAAATTACTATTACTATTGACAGAATAATTAAGAATCATATAATTAAACAGTCATATGTCTTATTGACCAAGAAAATAATAATATAACTTCATTAAGTTATGCAAATTAAATTTGATTAGAACTATAGACAAATAATGTATATATAATTTTGACAAAATTACACCAGAGGACATTTAAGTTATTTATTTGTAACAAGTTGGTCATTTAAGTTTTATTGTTTTGTAACAAATAGGCCATTTTAGTGATTACTCTAGCTTATATATTTTAATATATGTAATGTTACTTTATATATTGTGATTACTCTAGCTTATGTATTTTGATGCAACCAATCATATTTTGATGTAACGATATGACATTTTACTAAAAGGGTCAACGGTGTCAATGTTAGGTAACTTAAAGGGCCTATTTGTTACAAAAAAAAAAACTTAAAGGGTCAACTTGTTACAAATAAATAACTTAAAAGTCCTCTAGTGTTATTTTACCTATAATTTTCCGTAGTACATGATTGATTGCATGAAAGATTATTATGAAGTCTATCTAATGAGTGTAACTCAGTTGGTAACACACGTCGAGCTTGTTAATTAACCCAAAAGACAAAAGGTTACGGGGGTATATAAGAGAGATTCACAAGCCGAACTCTAGAATTAAATTGAGGTCACACTTTACTTACCTACTAACCGAACTCTAAAATTAATCAAACCTTTTTCTCCTAGACATCGGAGTCAAAGACATAATCGCTATAAATTTTACAAAACATTACTAGCTAATACATATTAATAACTGATTTGCTCTCAAGTATTACATAAAGTAAGTTAAATAATTCTACATATATGACCATAATTATCCACGTGTAATAGTCCACTTAAATTGAAATAACCAAGTCAAAAAATAATCCCATTTAAGCAAAGTTATCCCTTAGTAGTCAAATTCAGACACCTCAGATCTTGAATAATAAAACCTCTTATATGATATCTATGTCTAGTAGTGTCTTGATTGATGAATGACCCTCTAGTGTCTAGTAGTGTCACACTATTTGTATTATATTTCTTGCCGTCGCCACCCATTACGACTTGTTCTAATGTTCTTCATTTCCTTGTAACTACTCATCTACATTATTTAATTTAATATGAATACTCAATTATGTCAAAAAGATTCTTTCTCAATTGTCCACCATGCTATTCTACTAACAAGCCATAATCCAAGAGACGACTTCCCATTCTAGATTATTTCTGATAAATTGTCGAGGATGCTTTTCTACAATCAAATTGGTTCCAATAAGCAACAATAATAATAGAAGACTGCAGCTACAAACAATAAGTAATTACATTTCTATCCCTTCCCTTGTTTCACCGATATTTTTTATGTCATGGAGTACTAGCTACTTTTCTATCTTCCTCTTGTTAGCAATCTACAATTAATATTCCTTTTCATCGATCTCTTTCTTTTCTGCTCTTTTTGTTTTGAAGGATGGCTGAACAAATTCCATATAATCTTGCTTCAAGCCTCATTAAAAGGTACTCAATAAATTTTCAGACCTTTTTTTGTTGTTGCAGAATACATGTTTTTTTTGTTCATTTTCTCCTAGAACACACCTGATTAGGGGTTTGAGCAAACAAAATCAGATCTCTTTTTTTGGTGTTGCTTTCTTTCCAGTGGCACATCCCCCTCCATGATTATTTTATTAATAGTTCATGTTTATAGTTGGAAGAATATGTGGTTGTTTTTTTTATTTATTTAATTCTAGATAATTTTCCTTAATTTTACAGGTTAGCTTCCGCAGCCTTCCAAGAATTTGGGCGAATTTATGGTGTTGTGGATGAATTGGAAAGACTGAAGAACACAGTTGAATCAATTAGAGCAGTGCTTCTTGATGCTGAGGAGAAACAAGAACAAAGCCATGCTGTACAAAACTGGATAACAAGGCTCAAAGATGTGCTTTATCCTGCTGATGACTTGCTTGATGAATTTTTCATTCATGAGATGAAATACAATCATCCTAAGAACAAAGTGAGAGAGGTACTTCATTCCTTATCACCAAACCAAATTGCTTTTCGTCATAAGTTGGCTCGTCAAATTGAAAAAATAAGGAAACAGTTTAATGATGTAGTGGGAGAAATGTCTATGCTGAATTTAATCCCAAATGTCTATGATAAGCAAACCAACATTAATGAAAGGAGGGAAACTAGTTCTTTTATATTCGAACCAGATATTATTGGAAGAGAAAATGATAAAAAGAAAATTATAAGTTTGTTGGAAAAACCACATTCACTTGAAGGTCAAAATGTTTCCTTGATTGCTATTGTTGGTATTGGTGGTCTAGGGAAGACAGCTCTTGCTCAGTTAGTATATAATGATGTGGAGGCACACAAAAATTTTGAAAAGAAAATGTGGGTATGTGTCTCTGATAACTTTGATGTCAAAACTATTTTGAAGAAAATGTTGGAGTCATTAATTAATAACAAAGTTGATGATAACTTAACATTGGAGAATCTTTCAAAATAAGCTTCATAAAACATAATCGTAAAAGATACCGTTAGTTCTAGATGATATTTGGAATGAAAGTCATCAAAAATGGAATAAATTAAGAACTTATTTAATGTGTGGTGCTCGAGATAGTAAGGTTTTGGTGACAACACGTAGTAAAGCGGTGGCACAAACAATGGGTGTAAGTGTCCCATATGCATTGAATGGTTTGACTCTACAACAATCTTGGAGTTTGTTAAAGAAAGTTTCATTTGGGGATTTCATTGACACCTCAGGAGCGAATCAAAGTCTTGAATTAGTTGGTAAGGAGATAGCAGAAAAGTGCAGGGGAGTTCCGCTGGCAATTAGAACATTGGGAGGCCTGTTGCAGAGCAAAAGTAAAAGAAAGTGAATGGATTGATGTTTTAAGAGGTGAGTTTTGGAAATTATGTCAAGACGAAGAAAGCATCATGCCGGTGTTAAAAATTAGTTACCAAAATTTGTCACCTCAATTAAGACAATGTTTTGCATATTGCTCTTTATATCCTAAGGATTGGGAAATAGAGAAAGATGAGTTGATTCAACTGTGGATGGCACAAAGTTATCTCGAATACTCAGCTGAAAACCAAAATATGAATGATGTGGGTAACCAATTCATAGAGACTTTCTTGATGAAATCATTTTTCCAAGATGCAAAAATGAGTCCATCGGGTGATATCGTTCGTTTCAAAATGCATGATTTAATGCATGATCTTGCAATGCAAGTAGCAGGCAATGATTGCTGCTACTTGAATAGTGAGACAAAAAGATTTATAAAAACACAAAGACTCATGCATGTATCGTTGGAACGTTACGATACTGAATTGTTGGACTCATTGGATTCGAGTAGACTACGGACTTTGATTTTTCTTAATGATGATCATGATGAGAAAAACCTGCCTATTATTTCAAAATTCAAACGCTTGCGTGTGTTGAAGATGCCGAATATTACTAAAGGGAAGATGATTGTATTGTCCAAAAAATTGAAGCATTTAAGATGTCTCAATATAGTTACGAAATTTAGACAAATAAATCTTTCCAAATCCATAAGCAATCTTGTTTGCTTACAAACACTAATATTGATGGGAATTTACTTTGAGGAATTTTCTACACAAGATGCACAAGATGTCTCAAAATTAATGAATTTGATACACCTTGAAATTGGTTCTGTCAACATACCCTCCAAAGAGAAGAAGACAACTGTTGTATTTGGAAAACCAAGCTTAAGGAAAGGGGACTGCTGGCTTTCTTCACTCACAAGCATTGTTCAAATTCATCTCCGCAGCTGTAGAGGTCTCCAATATCTCCCGCCACTGGAACGTCTTCCATTCCTTAAGTCACTTACTTTACATTTCCTTGATGATTTGGAATACATTTGTTATGAGGAGACTTGTTTAGCTGTAGAATTCTTCAAATCTTTGGAGAGCCTCACTTTTTGGGGTTGTGAAAAGCTTAGAGGATGGTGGAGGATGGGAGATGATTTGAATAATGATAGTAACACTTCACATTCACATCATCTCCCACTACCTCCCTTTCCTCGTTTGTCTCTATTATCAATCGTAAGATGTCCCATGTTGACTTACATGCCTACTTTTCCAAGCCTTGACAAGAAGTTGGTGTTCGGTTCTTGTAGTGTGGAAATATTGAAAGAAACAATAAACACACCCTTTCACTTCCCTCCTCTTTCCATCCTCAATTCCTTGACCATTGATGGATCAACGCTGGATTTGAGCCAATTACCAAAGGATTGGGTACAAAATCTTAGTTCTTTACGAGAACTTGAAATTTGTTGCTTTTCAAATCAACAAATTCAGGAAATGGAAATATGGTTTAAAGATAACCTTGATCGTCTGCAAAACATTACCTTTGATGCTTGCAAAGAGCTAGAGACGCTGCCTGACTGGTTGTGCAACTGTTCATCGCTTCAACATATCAAGGTAATTTACTGCAACTGTTTCAAATCCCTGCCTGATGATAGAGTGCCCCGTCCTATCAACTTACAGACTCTAGAAATCGATGGCCTCACCAAAGATTTTCAGCTGGAATAGTCACAAAAGATGATGAAGTCTTTAAGGGTCAGTTTTCTTTGTGTTTGAGTTTTCATTTTCTATCTTTAATAATATGTGCATATTCTGTTTTCAAATTTTCTGTTTCCCTTTCACTAACATTTTCCTCTATTAGTGATTTTAGTTTAAAGACTCATCAAGGTTAAACGGTCAAGAGACGACGGATGCAAGGACAGGTTTTGACAAGAAGTGGAGTCTGGAAAGGGTGTGTAGAATTTGTTTTGTATGCCTCACTCACTGCTGTAGAAATGAGGTGCGATGGAATCACTTGAGTTGGAGTCTGCAAAGTCTGTTTTGACAAGAAGTTGAAGTAGTAGTATATTAGTGTGTCTTGAGTGTTTATGTGTTGTAATAGCTATGGAGTCTTTTACCTTTTGTTTTGTCTGCTTGATTATCTTCTAGTAGCTGTGGTGTGTTTTACCTTGTTTTGAATGTGTTTTTAATGTACCCTTTCAATCTTTCTTTATAAAGATGGAATATTATTTATAATATCTACTACTTATTGAAAAAAATGAGAGTTGAATCTTTTGCAATTTTGGAGGAGTTACGGAGGTTGAGGGAGTTGAGAGGGAAAGGTGGTGGAGGTTAGAGGTTGAAGTCAAAGTGAGGTGTTAATCTACCTCACACTTCAAATTAAATTAAATGAAATGAAAAATATGACATGGAAAAGTCATTGGGAAAAAAGTTTGACATAGTGTTTTTTAATAGAAAAGCTTAATAGAGAAGCTAAATAAGACATCACTCTCATCTCTTTGCTCATTACATTGATAGTCATCAATCTCGTTGAAGTTGCTGTCATTTTAACATCATGAGACCTTGTTGAAGCCTGATATCTGCATAACATATATCCGAAAAATGTGTTTTCAAAATTTCCATGGAAAGTGGAGTAAAGTCACTGAAGAGTAATAAGGAAGAATTTTTGAACTTCTTTAAGGTAAGTGTCACCTATATTGTTAGTTTTAATTTAATGTTTAATATAATTACGAATACACATTTTCATTTTGCTTAAAATAGGCCAAAGTGACATGGGTCTCAAAAGATGATGCAATGGTGCATACAATTTTTTCTTAAGGATTAGTTCTCAATTGTTAGATTTGCTCTATAAGTTGCGGCATAGGGATAAGAAGCCGGATTACATGAGTGATGAAGTTTGGAATGCCTTCAAGACACATTGGGCTACAGATAAGTTCAAGAGAAATCTTTGAATAAGCCAAGAAGAATAAAAACTCAAAAGCGTGGCTCGCTTCACTACCGCGAGTCTATCAACCGGCTCGTGATGTCGTTAAATTGGTAAATTATTTTATAAATCGGTGTTTTTTTACAATGAAATTTTCCTTTATCACCTACAACATAAAAGAGAAAAACTATATAGAGAAATCCTTTTATCACTACAAATAAATACCTTAAAGGTCAAAATTAAACTAATAAATAGGCTCTTTAAGTTTTTTTTTTTTAATAAATTTCAAACTATATACGTAAATCCCAAATTTACAACATAAAAGTGAAAAATCACAAAATTACACCTTCATTTTGTATTAAGTAAAATGAATTCCATATTATATCAACGTTGAATTACAAACACTCGCTTTAAAAGTTGCTTCTCAATTGTAGGGTAGGGTTTGATACTCATTGCTTGTAAGAAAAAGGTGATGTGGAATAAAATGAATGCTTGATGATTTATTGACATGGGCAGATAGGTGGATGTCTTTATGGAACATTCCCGTATATTATAATAGAGATTGGTGTTTAAGTAATTTGTTTTTAATTGGAATGAATGTTATTCTTATTAGGCAAAGTTACACCAGAGATCCTTTAAGTTATTTTTGTGTAACAAGTTGACCCTTTAAGTTCTTTTTTTAACAAATAGGCCCTTTAAGTTACCTAAGATTACACCGTTGGCCCTTTTAGTAGAATGTCATATCGTTGATTACATCAAAATACACCAAAATATGATTGGTTGCATCAAAATACAAAAGTTAGAGTAATCACTAAAAGAGCCTATTTATTAAAAAAAAACTTAAAGGGTTTAGGGAGTAATTTTCCCTAGTGTAATTTTCCCTTCTTATTATTGCATTCAATGTATTCATTTGGGGAGTGACGGTGGAGGTGGGGGAAGGCAGTGGCGGCAGAAGGCGTGGTTATTTGACGGTAAGGGAAGGAAGGATTGACGATTTATTTGATTTCTGATAGCAGTGCTACTCTCAGTTAAGTGTGATGTGTAAGGGAAGGGATGGAGTTTTGGGTTTGTTGATAATGTTGTTGTTGTTAATTGGGATAGGATTTTGTTTTGGTGTTGTGGTGGCGGTGGCTCACCCGAGGAGGTGGTGGCTCGCCGGAGGTGGTAGTGACTCATGGAGAAGATGAAGATGAAGATTGAGATGATTTTCATTTTGCGTGTTTTTGTCAATTTGGTCCCTCATATTTTTGTTAAGTTTCATTTTGGTCCCTCCTATGCCACACCATATAAAAATTCTAAGTCAGCAGTGACACGTAAGACGTCACGTCAGGAGTTAACTGCCAACGTGGTGTCAGTTAAAAAAACCAACGGCAGGGACCAAAATGAAACGTGAGGGGCCAAAATGGAACAAAAAAAAGATAAAGAACCAAAATGAAACTTAAAGCAAAGATAAAGGATTAAACGTGACATTTAGCCTATATAAAATGAAAACTTACCCATACATAAGATATTTTATGGATTGATGTTTTAAGAGGTGAGTTTTGGAAATTATGTGAAGACAAAGAAAGCATCATGCCGGTGTTAAAACTTAGTTACCAAAATTTGTCACCTCAATTGAGACAATGTTTTGCATATTGCTCTTTATATCCTAAGGACGGGGAAATAGAGAAAGATGAGTTGATTCAACTGTGGATGGCGCAAAGTTATCTCGAATGCTCAGCTGAAAACCAAAATATGAATGTTGTGGGTAACCAATTCATAGAGACTTTCTTGATGAAATCATTTCAAGATGCAAAAATGAGTTCATCGGGTGATATCGTTCGTTTCAAAATGCATGATTTAATGCATGATCTTGCAATGCAAGTAGCAGGCAATGCTTGTTGCTACTTGAATAGTGAGACAAAAAGGTCTATAAAAACACAAAGACTCATGCATTTATCGTTGGAACTTTACGATACCGAATTGTTGGACTCATTGGATTCGAAACACTTGCGTGTGTTGAAGATGCCGAATATTACTAAAGGGAAGATGATTGTATTGTCCAATTTGAAGCATTTAAGATGTCTCATCATAAGAGATGTCTCATCATAAGTGACAACTATATACAATGAAATCTTTCCAAATTTCTAAGCAATCTTGTTTGCTTACAAACACTAATATTGAATGGAAATCAACAGGTTTGAGAAATTTTTTACACAAGATGTCTCAAAATTAATGAATTTGATACATCTTGAAATTGAATGGGTCGAGATACTCTCCAGAGAAAAAGACAAACAAATTCAGATTTGGAAAACCAAACTTAGAGAAAGGGAACTGCTGGCTTAGTTCATTCACAAATATTGTTCAAATTCATCTCCGGAAGTGTATAAGTTTCCAATATCTCCCACCACTGGAACGTCTTCCGTTCCTTAAGTCACTTAGTTTACATTGGCTTAATGATTTGGAATACATTTGTTATGAGGAGACTTGTTTAGCTGCACCATTCTTCCAATCTTTGGAGAGCCTCACGTTTTGGAGTTGTTCAAAGCTTAGAGGATGGGAGATGATTTCAATAATGATAATAACTCTTCACATTCACATCATCTCCCACTACCTCCCTTTCCTCGTCTGTCTCTATTATCAATCCAATATTGTCCCATGTTGACTTACATGCCTCCTTTTCCAAGCCTTGACAAGAAGTTGGTGTTCGGTATTGTAGTGTGGAAACGTTGAAAGAAACAATAAACACACCCTTTCACTTCCCTCCTCTTTCCATCCTCAATTCCTTGTGCATTGGTGGACTAACGTTGAATTTGAGCCATTTACCAAAGGATCGAGGACCAAATCTTACTTCTTTACAAGAACTTGAAGTTTTTGACTTTTCAAATCAACAAATTCAGGAAATCGAAATAAGGTCTAAAGACAACCTTGATCGCCTCGCAAAAATTACCTTTGATACTTGCTATGAGCTGAGACGCCACCGATCGGGTTGTTCAACCGCTCATCGCTTCAACATATCGAGGTACATGATCGCGATTCTTTCAAATCCTCGCTTAAAGATAGATTGCCTCGCCTTATCAACTTACGACTATAGAAATCGATGGCTTCATTGAGCGACCGAGAAATTCGTGGAAGGATTCTTCAATGTTCAAAGGAAGCCGCCACCGAAATTCTAGTTTAAGGGCAAATTCGGAAAATCCCTTTAAGTTTGGACAAGACGAGTTTAAAGGTTCGGGAGTCGTTACGCGTGGGGAAGGTATTAGCACCCCACAACATCCTTTTGTCTAATTAATTGTATTTTATTATCATTTTACCCTTTTACTTGAATTTTGAAGGAAAGAAGACTTAATTAAAATTTTAGTTTTTAGTGCTTGACAAGAGTGGGGGCCCTTGCTCCTACGTACCTCTGGATGCAATGGAGGAATAAAAACTACGTTGTTCTTCCTGAAAAAAGTTTGTTGGTTGGTGTTTTTTAGTATAGGGGTCCTAGGACTCTTTGAATTGTACAACTCACTGATCCTAGAACGCTGATTAATCCGATTGTACAACCGACTTAGTCCCCCACTTTTTGAAAAAATAATTTTCTTGAGTTTTTGAATGAAATTGGTTTGATGTGAAGGGGATTGGTTTTAGAATAGGTGTTCTAGGACTCTTGAACTGTACAGATCACTCGTCCAAGAACGCTGATTAACCCAATAACGATTCCCGAACCTTTAAGTTTTTAGGATTACTAAACTGTACAGCTCATTGGTCCTAGATGGATGACCAACCCGATTGTACAACCGACTTAATCTTTTATTTGATTTTTAGATAGAAAAATATTTAATTATTTGTGAGTTTTTTTTGGTAAAAGGAATTGTTTTTGAAAAGAATTAATTAAAACAAAAAAGGGTGAAATAGTAAAAAAACAAGGGTGTGGTTAGTTGCAATGGGGTGCATAATTAAATAGAAGGTGTGAAAAGTATGTAGTCCAATTTTTGGACTATTGGGCTGATAGGTAATGGCCCACGATTTAAAGCTTTTGTACAGGGATGTTATATAATCAAAATTTGGGTGTTAATATTAACTCTGAAATAATAAAATAAAACAATTAAAATGATTTAAAACAAACAGAGAGAGACGGATTTGTATCCAAAACCTAATTTCCTTCCCTTCTTCACTCAGCAGCCGTTGCTACTGTCAGGAGAGAGAGAAAGTAATCGGAGAGACAGAGAGAGACGGAGGACGCGAAAGGGAATAGAGGAAGGACGCCGGTGACGCGGTGGTTGACGCCGGTGACGACTACCGTACGCGGTGGCTGAAGGTAAACTCTTCCCTTTAAATTAATTTTCAGGTTCTGTTTAACCTTCTTCTCCTCTATCCTTTCTTTCAATCTGATTCTAGTTTGTGTTCATGACTCTAGTTTGATATTTTCTGTTTTTTTTTTAACAAGCTTAATCTTTTTGAAGGATGGCTGAACAAATTCCATATGATCTTGCTTCAAGCATCATTAACAGGTACTCAATAATTTTTCGGACCTTTTTGTTGTTGTTGTTGCAGAATACATGTTTTTTTTTGTTCATTTTCTCCTAGAAGACACATGATTAGGGTTTGAGCAAACAAAATCAGATCTCTTTTTGGTGTTGCTTTCTTTCCAGTGGCACATCCCCCTCCATGATTATTTTATTTATAGTTCATGTTTATAGTGGGAAGAATATGTGGTTGTTTTTATTTATTTATTTAATTTTAGAAAATTTTCCTTAATTTTACAGGTTAGCTTCCGCAGCATTCCAAGAATTTGGGCGAATTTATGGTGTTGTGGATGAATTGGAAAGACTGAAGATCACAGTTGAATCAATTAGAGCAGTGCTTCTTGATGCTGAGGAGAAACAAGAACAAAGCCATGTTGTACAAAACTGGATAACAAGGCTCAAAGATGTGCTTTATCCTGCTGATGACTTGCTTGATGAATTTTTCATTCATGAGATGAAACACAAAATGGACGGTCATCGTAAGAACAAAGTGAGAGAGGTACTTCATTCCTTATTGCCAAACCAAATTGCTTTTCGTCATAAGTTGGCTCGTCAAATTGAAAAAATAAGGAAACAGTTTAATGATGTAGTGGGAGAAATGTCTAAGCTGAATTTAATCCCAAATGTCTATGATAAGCAAACCAACATTAATGAAAGGAGGGAAACTAGTTCTTTTATATTCGAACCAGATATTATTGGAAGAGAAAATGATAAAAAGGAAATTATAAGTTTGTTCGAAAAACCACATTCACTTGAAGGTCAAAATGTTTCCTTGATTGCTATTGTTGGTATTGGTGGTCTAGGGAAGACAGCTCTTGCTCAGTTAGTATATAATGATGTGGAGGCACACAAAAATTTTGAAAAGAAAATGTGGGTATGTGTCTCTGATAACTTTGATGTCAAAACTATTGTGAAGAAAATGTTGGAGTCATTAATTAATAGCAAAGTTGATGATAACTTACCATTGGAGAACTTTCAAAACATGCTTCGCGAAAACTTAACTGGTAAAAGATACCTGCTAGTTCTAGATGATATTTGGAATGAAAGTCATCAAAAATGGAATCAATTAAGAACCTATTTAATGTGTGGTGCTCGAGATAGTAAGGTTTTGGTGACAACACGCAGTAAAGCGGTGGCACAAACAATGGGTGTAAGTGTCCCACATGAATTGAAAGGTTTGACTCTAGAACAATCTTGGAGTTTGTTAAAGAAAGTTTCATTTGGGGATTACATTGACACTCCTGGGGTGAATCAAAGTCTTGAATCAATTGGTAAGGAATTAGCGAGAAAAGTGCGTGGGGAGTTCCACCGCAATTAGAACCTTGGGAGGCTCATTGCAGAGCAAAAGTAAAGAAAGTGAATGGATTGATGTTTTAAGAGGCGTAGTTTTGGAAATTATGTGAAGACGAAGAAAGCATCATGCCGTTGTTAAAACTTAGTTACCAAAATTTGTCACCTCAATCGAGACAATGTTTTGCATATTGCTCTTTATATCCTAAGGATTGGCAAACAGAGAAAAAGAGTTGATTCAATTGTGGATGGCACAAAGTTATCTCGAATGTTCGGGATGAAAACCAAAACATGAATGCTTTGTGGGTAACAAATTCATAAAGACTTTCTTGATGAAATCATTTTTCCAAGATGCAAAAATGAGTCGATCGGTGATATAGTTAGTTTCAAAATGCATGATTTAATGCATGACTTCAGAATGCAAGTAGCGGTGCAATGATTGCTGCTACTTGAATAGTGAGACAAAAAGATTTATAAAAACACAAAGACTCATGCATGTATCGTTGGAACATTGCGATACTGAACTGTTGGACTCATTGGATTCGAGCAGACTACGGACTTTGATTTTTCTTCGCCGTATTTCGGATGACGAAAACCTGTCTGTTATTTCAAAATTCGAACGCTTGCGTGTGTTGAAGCTGCAGAAAATTTCTAAAGGGGAGATGGCTGTATTGTTCAAAAAATTGAAGCATTTAAGATGTCTCATCATACTTAAGAACTATGGAGAAATAAGTCTTTCCAAATCCTTAAGCAGTCTTGTTTGCTTACAAACACTGATATTGACGGGAATTGATGGCATGAAGAAACTTTCGATACAAGATTGCTCAATATTAACGAATTTGATATACAGTGAAATTGATGCATCTCTTCAAGATTAGAGGTATCCAATATCTCCCACCACTGGAACGTCTTCCGTTCCTTAAGTCAGTTAGTTTATATTACCTTGATGATTTGGAATACATTTGTTATGAGGAGACTTGTTTAGCTGTACCATTCTTCCAATCTTTGGAGAGCCTTATTTTTTTTTACTGTGAAAAGCTTAGAGGATGGTGGAGGATGGGAGATGATTTCAATAATGATAATAACTCTTCACATTCACATCATCTCCCACTACCTCCCTTTCCTCGTCTGTCTCTATTATCAATCAAACGATGTCCCATGTTGACTTACATGCCTACTTTTACAAGCCTTGACAAGAAGTTGGCGTTGGCTTATTGTAGTGTGGAAATGTTGAAAGAAACAATAAACACACCCTTTCACTTCCATCCTCTTTCCATCCTCAATTCCTTGTCCATTGGATCATTACTGGATTTGAGCCAATTACCAAAGGATTGGGCACAAAATCTTACTTCTTTACGAGAACTTGACGTTTGTATGTTTTCAAATCAACAAATTCAGAAATTGAAATATGGTTTAAAGACAACCTTGATCGCCCGCAAAACATTACCTTTTATTCTTGCGAAGAGCTAGAGATCTTTGTCGATTGGTTGTGCAAACTGCTCATTAAGGGTCGCTTTTCTTTGTGTTCGAAGTTTTCATTTTCTATTTTTAATAATATGTGCATGTTCTGCTTTTTCAAATTTTCTGTTTCTCTTTCACTAACTTTTAATTCTCACATTTTCCTCTGTTAGTGATTTTAGTTTAAAGACTCATCAAGGTTAAACGGTCAAGATACAACCTGATGCAAGGACAGGTTTTGACAAGAAGTGGAGTCTGCAAAGGGTGTGTAGAATTTTTGTATGCCTCACTGTTGTAGAAAGGAGTCTGCAAAGTCTGTTTGATAATTAGTGTGTGTTGGGTGTTTATGTGTTGTAATAGCTATGGAGTCTGTTTTGTTTGCTTGATTATTTTCTAGTAGCTGTGGTGTGTTTTACCTTGTTTTGAAGGTGTTTTGGTAGCCTTGGTGTAATAATATTATAAATTTGATATCACTGTCAAATATGTGGCACAATTTGATATTTATAATATATATTTTATTTGATAGTATCATATACAAACTAGTGTTTCCTCCTCAATTTTTATAAAGCAAATTAACTATCCATTAAAAGAGAAGTGCATTTCAAACTATATACAGACCTAAAATATTGAAGGGAGAAGTAACTATCTTAACTTGATTTGATCCCATGTCAATCACCACAGCTCCTTTCTTTAGCCAATTACCACGAACAATGTTCAGAATTCCGACATCAGCTACGACAATGTTGGCTTCAGACATTATTTTTTTGGGGTTCTTCGTGGTACGCATGTACCGTCGCATGGTGCCTCTACTCAAAAGATAGTAAATCAGCCATTTAAAAACTAAAAACATTCTGTTCAGCAGCAACATGTGTTATTTGCAATATCAAGGAAGTTGGCAACCCTACAATTTTACTTCTTCCAATTATTACAGCTCTTCTTTTATTTCTATACCATGTTTAAGTAATAACTCAATGCAGCTTTTGGTGGCACATGTGACAAAGAAGGGTTTCCTTCCTCTTATGGCAAGATTTCCAATATTTAAAGGATGAAAACCATCTACATCCTTTTCTGGACTCACAATATTCATACTTTTTTCCTCTTCCAAATGCTGCATCAAATATATTTTTTTAGAATAACATTAATCTTAACATTCACCAAATAATGTCAACAATATTATGCTTGTGATTAAAACTTTTCTTGTTCTTACTCAATTGGCTAAGATTTTAGATCAATTGGAAAGGTTTGAGTGCAAAAGCCTAGTTAACAATAGGAAGAATAATCTTAAGTTATGTGGCACTGATACTTCAGATTGACTACATGTTTGGTGTTCGACTTGTGTCAGTGTCAAACATAGACACGACGCTAACACATGCAGTTTTAGGTTCATTGAATAACTGATATATCTAGTCTATGAATAATTGATGTATCTGGTCTATATTATAGACATAGACCAAATACATCATTTATCACCTAAAACTACATTTTTCTCTAATATATGAGACTAGAGGAAGTATCAGTGTCTACGTGCTAGTGTAAGTGTCGTGTTTGTGTCTGTGTCGGGTTTTCATAGACCTTAAGCATTGAGAAGTAGAAGAGATGATTACTTGAGGTAGAGGGAGTTGGACAGCAATGCCATGAACATCAGGGTCATCATTAAAACTCGAAACAACATGAAGAAGTTCATTTTCAGTGCACTTTTCAGGCAACTGAGAAACCAATATTTCAATGGCAACTTGATCACAAGCTTTCAACTTAATTCGGATGAAAGTGTGAGAATCACTTCTATCACCAACCAAAACCACAGCTAATCTAGGAGACTTCCTAATAAAACACTTCATTCTCCTAATCTCATCAGCCACATCAAGTTTTATCTGCTTAGCAATTGGTTTACCATCAAGAATTGCAGCACTGGGGCCCTTATAAGCAACTAAGAAAAGCATCACCAACAAACAAAGAGAAACAAAACTTACTAACTTAAAATGACCAAACAAGAGGCCTAACTAGAGCTCATTTAATTTTAGCCTATCTATGGGTTAACTGGGTTGGGTCAAAATGACTCATTTATTTTCCGAACCTGTCAGAACCTCTATTTAGCGAGTCCAGCCAAGAACTCTGGGCCATCAAGCCTGTCCGATGGTCTGGGCCAAAACTTGACATCTCTAGGACTAAGAGACCACTTTTGATAGCATCACCAAGAACTGAATATCAAGAGGTTCCAACTATTCCAATTTTTCATGAACTATCAAAATCAAAGTCAAGTTCAAGCAACACAGTCATGTTTTCTGGCGTAGATTTTCCAAACCAAGTTGAAAAAAACACTTCAAATTCATCATCATCAAGTAAAACTGCCATGTCAATTCACTCTAGCAGCAGAAACAACTCTGTCAAAGAAATAACTGGTTTCAATTTAAGCCATTCAGCAACAAAAGCTATGAGATATTTCGGTTCATCGAAAGGCGGTGGAGCTGATTCTGAAGGACTAAGCTTATCACAAAGAGAACTCAAAGATGAGGATGCTAGATTGGTTTATATAAATGATCCTGAAAAAACCAATGAGAATTTTCAACAATTTTCAGGAAATTCAATCAAAACTTCTAATTATTCCTTACTCACATTCATTCCAAGGAATTTGTTTGAACAGTTTCATAGAGTTGCTTATGTCTGTTTTCTCATTATAGCAATTCTCAATCAACTTCCTCAACTTGCAGTATTTGGAAGAGGTGTTTCAATTCTACCATTAGCATTTGTTCTTTTTGTTACTGGTGCGAAAGATGCTTATGAAGATTATAGAAGATACAAATCAGATAAAGTTGAAAATAACAGGTTAGCTTCAGTTATGGTTGATAATCATAATTTCATTGATAAGAAATGGAAAGATATAAGAGTTGGTGAGATTGTGAAAATCAAAGCAAATGAAACTATACCTTGTGATATTGTTCTTCTTTCAACTAGTGATTCATCTGGTGTAGCTTATGTTCAAACCATTAATCTTGATGGTGAATCTAATTTGAAAACTAGATATGCTAAACAAGAAACTAGTTCTAAAGTTTATGAGAAGGAAAGGTTATTTGGTTTGATTAAATGTGAGAAACCAAATAGGAATATTTATGGTTTTATGGCTAATATGGAAATTGATGGTAACAAGAAATTGTCACTTGGATCATCTAATATTCTATTTAGAGGTTGTGAGCTTAAGAATACTAGTTGGGCACTTGGTGTAGCTGTTTATTTTGGAAGTGAAACAAAAGCTATGTTGAATAATTCAGGAGCACCGTTAAAAGAAGTCGACTCGAGACACGAATGAATCGCGAAATCGTTTTGCTGTCATTCTTTCTTGTAGCTTTGTGTACTATTACATCAATTTGTGCTGCTGTTTGGTTGAAGCGACACGACGAGGAGCTGAATCTGTTGCCTTATTATAGGAAACATGATTTTTCTGAAGGGAGGTTGATGATTATAAGTACTATGGTTGGGGATTGGAGATATTCTTCACATTTCTTATGTCTGTTATTGTGTTTCAAGTTATGATTCCTATTTCTTTGTATATTTCTATGGAGCTTGTTCGTGTCGGTCAAGCGTATTTCATGATTGGAGATGATAGAATGTTTGATAAGGAACAAATTCAAGGTTTCAATGTAGAGCTTTGAATATTAATGAAGATTTGGGGCAGATTAAGTATGTTTTCTCAGATAAAACTGGTACACTTACTGAGAATAAAATGGAGTTTCAATGTGCTAGCATTTGGGGAGTTGATTATAGTTCAACAAACGCTAGCTTGGAGGATGAGCAAGTGGAATACTCAGTTCAAGGTTAGATTGATTTCTTCCTAAATTATGTTTATGTTCTTGTTTATGACATGTTTTTTTTAACATTGCCTTTATTTCTGTTTAGACTGTCGTGAGACAGGTTAGTTTTACATAGTGTCACAATAGTAATTCAACCTAGTACGAGAGGAACTGAAATAACATTTCCTTTAATTCTGTTTTTTATAGTACACCTTTTTAATGGAAGTGGATTCTGTGCAGTCGCCATATTGTGTAGTCGTGCATTCAACAGATCTTGTCCGTCCAATCTTAATCGGACGGTGTAGATTATAACTTTATGTTTTATATCTGTATTTAATGTTAGAAGTATAGACTGTTCAATAAGATTTAATGGTTAAGATCTGCTGAATGCATCAAAGGATCATATCCCTTTTTTAACATTGTCTTTAATTTAATTTAATGCTTTTGTTCTTATTTATAGCTGAAATAACAGGATTTTTTTATCTGTTAGTATATGATTTCAGTGGATGGAAAGGTTTTGAAACCAAAGATGAAGGTGAAAGTTAATCCAGATCTTTTGCAATTAGCAAGAAGTGGACTTGAAAATAAGGAGGGAAAAAGGATTTATGATTTTTTCTTAGCACTTGCAACTTGCAACACTATTGTTCCTATTATTGTTGACACATCCGATTCGATGTCAAGTCGCTAGATTACCAAGGTGAATCACCAGATGAACAAGCATTAGCATATGCGCCGCCGCCTATGGTTTCATGCTAATAGAACGAACCTCGGGCCACATCATCATCGACATTCAAGGCGAAAGACTCAAGTAAGTTAGTTACTAACTAACTTTCTACTATCTCTGGTCCACTTTATAAGAGTCAGTGTAATTTTTAGTTCATTGAATAACTGATGTATCCGGGCTTGCATATGCTATCTTGATAATAATTTACTAATAACATGAAAGTAAGTTTGTTACTAACTACTCTCTCGGTCCTATTTATAAGAAAAAATGCAATTTTAGGTTCGTTGAATAACCGATGTATCCGGTCTATATTTCAGGTTCAATGTGTTGGGTATGCATGAATTTGACAGTGATAGGAAGAGAATGTCAGTGATATTAGGGTACCCTGACAATTCTGTGAAACTTTTTGTCAAAGGAGCAGATACAACAATGCTTAGTATAATAGATAAGTCATTCAACATGGACTTAATAAAAGCAACTGAATCTCATCTTTACTCATATTCTTCCTTAGATTTAAGAACACTTGTGATTGGAATGAGGGAACTGAATACTTCAGAATTTGAACAATGGCATGTTGCTTATGAGAAAGCAAGTACTTCGTGTTCGGTAGGACGCATGATGCTTTGCAAGATTTGAACAATGTAGAGAACAATGTATTGATATTAGGAGCATCTGCTATTGAAGATAAATTACATCAAGGTGTGTCTGAAGCTATTGAGTCTTTGAGAACTGCAGGGATTAAAGTTTGGGTTTTAACTGGTGATAAGCAAGAAACTGCTATATCTATTGGTTACTCTTCAAAACTCTTAACAAATGATATGACTCAAATCATAATTAGTATTGTTAATAGAGTTTCAAGTAGAAAAAGATTGAAAGATGCTCTTGAAAAGTGTAGAAAACTTGTGTCTACATCTGATGAAGTTACAAAACAGATAGCTTTGATTATTGATGGTGGAAGCCTTGTACATATTCTTGACACTGAACATGAAGAAGAGGTTAGTTTCATTATACGGTTCATTGAATAACAGATGTATCTGGTATTATAGACGAGATACATCAGTTATTCAATAAACTTAAGAAGTGTTTTTTTTGCTTATAATTGAGATTAGGGGGAGTATTTCTTGGTGATGTTTTTATTTACTGATTTTGGCTGCTTCGTTGATTGAATCAGCTATTTCAACTTGCGAGTTTGTGTTCTGTTGTTCTTTGTTGTCGCGTGGCGCCACCGCAAAAGGCAGGAATTGTTTTCTTGTGAAGAATAGGACATCAGACATGACACTAGCCATTGGAGATGGTATGAGATGTTATACTAATTTTTACTGGTTTGATTCTATGTAGCACCGACACTTTAGGTTGAAGACGTGTTCGTGTCCAACACGTGTCATGTTGGACACCGACGCGACAATGACACTTCAATCACTCCCGCTTTTCAAATTATAACCGTGTCTCTACGTGCGTATGCGTTCAGACACCTTCGTGTACGATGTCCGTGTTCGTGTTTCATAGGTTTGTGTAGTATTTTAGAGAAAAAGTACTAATATATATATATATATATATATATATATATATATATATATATATATATGCATGTGTTACAGGTGCAAATGATGTGTCAATGATTCAAATGGCTGATGTTGGAGTTGGCATCAGTGGACAAGAGGGTAGGCAAGCTGTAATGGCATCAGATTTTGCAATGGGACAGTTTAGGTTTTTAGTTCCTCTCTTATTGATACATGGACACTGGAATTACCAAAGGCTTGGCTACATGGTACTATATAATTTTTACAGAAATGCTGTCCTTGTTCTTGTCCTATTTTGGTAAGTTATAATCCAACAATTGTTATATCCTATATATCTGCTTTACTCATACACCTAAGTTTAGCCACCACAAGTCTCACCTTCTATTAACACTATTGGCCTAGTGGCATAAGTTACTCTGGGACACTGAGATTTTGATTTGGTGCTACCGGGTTTGATTCCCGCAGTGGACAAACTCAGCTGACCAGTGTAAAATTTTCTCCTAAACACATGGGTGGAGATTAGTCTTTCGTTGAAAGCATTGTCATTCTTTGTGGATAGCCAACGATGGCCCAAACCAAAAAAGAGTTAGTAAAGTGATTTTACCCCAGGAAAAGAACTTAAGTTCTATTCTTAGATTTGCCTAGTTGAGAGGCAACCTAATAATGTGTGAAAAATCAGACGTCCTGCTATCGACTCAGATATTAGTCTCATAGCAGGATGAAAAGGCCTAAGCCGTGAGTGAGGTGCCCCCGAGGCACCTACTACTGGGATCAAAGTCCCTAATTACGGCGAAGCTTAGCCAAAATATATTCCCTCCGTTACATTATATATATTCCCTAGATACATCAACTTTTGTTGACCCACTCATGCTACTTTTTTGGTGCCAATTATAGTATGATAATAATTGCATTTTGCTATTTTTGCCATTTAGATATACTCATCAAGATTTTTAACATGCTAATACTTTATTATGTGCCTTTGCTTTTTAGGTATGTGCTATTCACTGCCTTCACATTAACAACTGCTATAAATGAATGGAGCTCAACATTATATTCAATAATCTACAGTGCATTACCAACTATAATTGTTGGTATTCTTGACAAAGATCTTGGCAGAAAAACTCTTCTAAAGTATCCTCAACTTTATAGATCTGGACAAAAAGATGAAGCTTACAACAAGAAATTATTCATGTTGACAATGGCTGATACTTTATGGCAAAGCATAGTTATTTTCTGGCCTCCACTCTTTGCATATTGGAAAAGCTCTATTGATGTTGCAAGTATAGGAGATCTTTGGACTTTAGCAGTGGTTATTTTGGTAAATTTGCATTTGGCTATGGATGTTGTTAGATGGTATTGGTTGTCTCATGTTTCCATTTGGGGTTCTATTGTTGCAACTTTCATTTCTGTTATGATCATTGATGCTATACCTCAACTTCCTGGTTACTGATATGTATCATATTTTCTTATTCTTTACTCTCTTTGATTTTTATACAATAATTCTAATATGTAGCATTCATGTGTAAACATCAATTCATGTTTATGAATCATTTATGTCGGTGACTGAGACCGTCATGTGTCGGTAGAGCTGTCAAACTGGGTCTAGCGGGCCGGGCCGACCCACTTCACATTTAACAAAGGAAAACAAAAAATGTTCAAAAAACGGGTCCAATCAGCCCATAGGTCAACTGAGTTGGACCAAAATGGCCCGTTTTTTTCGGACCTCTATTTTTTGAGCCCAAAACACTAGTCATCGGGTTGGGCCAAAATTGACAGCTATATGTGTCGAACACATCTTCGGTCTGAAGTGTTGATGCTACATACCAGTCATTCTATGCATGTTAGATTTGAAAACCTTTGCAATACTACATTGCTTCTATACATAGAGACTGATCTTTTCATCTCCAAAATCTTGACAGGGCATTCTTTCATGTCGCGGGCTCCGGATTGTTCTGGTTATTGTTGCTAGGAATCATTGTAGCAGCATTGCTTCCACGTTTGGTTGTAAAATTCATTTATCAATACTATTTTCCTAATGACATTCAAATTTCAAGAGAACTTGAAAAGAGAAAGCATCAAAGAGTTGATGAAAGTGGACAGATAGAAATGCTTCCTATCTCAGATCTTCAAACAAGATAAGAGAAGTGATTTCTCTTTTTGTTAAAAATTTCTGTAAAGTTGCATATTTTTTAGGCTATTTTTTTTTCTTTTCCGGATTTTATTGTTAGTTATCCAAAGGATAGAGTCTTTTTGTTACATTTTTCATTCTTTTGTGTCCATAGTTTGTTGTAAGCAGAAAAGAAAATAGTTGATTATATGTTAGTATGTTACATAATAATATATTTTTTTACATGAAGGGTTGAATTCATTGCCTGTTTGATGATGTTGAATTTGGCACTTGAGCTTGCTGATTTCAAATTTTGTTTGATGCAATTTTGGTAGAGTAGTTGGTTCATAATTAGGTGCAGCCAAGCCACCCCTTTTAATCTCATCACCTTGGATGCAGTTAACAGCTAATCCTAACCCTTTAATTATTTAATTTATTTAAAAAAAAATAAAGGAAAAATGGAGTTAGAAAGAGATAGTGACAAATGACGATCTGAGTTTATTTCTCAGCATTGATTGCATCGATAATTTCAGTAACATGAGAAAACCGACTCTCGGATTCGAACTTGGGTATTAATAGTGGTAGCGTGTATGTGGTGTTCATTCGCAACTTGGAAATGACCTCCATAATTTCCCTCATCTGTGAACTCAAAATAGGCACTAGCAGAAACGTGAAAAATAAGCGTAATGACACAGTAAAATTTTAGCGTGGAAAACATTCTCAAAGTGAGAAAGGAAAAACCACGAGACCCATAGGCTATTAAAACTTCCACTATAATGATAATCGGATTTCAACAACTTCACCCTTAGGTGGATCTCACTACAATGTATCTCTCAATTTGTAAGGAAGAGTCTCACAAATTGGCTCACAATGCTTCTTGTGTTGTGTAGTGAATGCTTGCATTAGGTGTTGATTATAGAAGAGGCAAGCCAAAGTTGTCTTACATGCATGAAGACACTTGTCTTTTGCCTTACATGCACCACACCAAGTGTCACTTGCATTTCATGCATTTTGCCATTTGCATTTCATGCAATGCACCAAGTGTGAGAACAATTTGTTGCTGGGAATATTGCTGCAACTATAAGAAGAACATCCAAACATAGAAGATCATTAGTAAAAATTAATTGGAAATGATATGTAAAATAAATAACAAGGAGAAGGGAATTTCATCATTGCACAAGACTCCAAGGCGTGTATAGCTTTAGGTTCGATTCACCCCCACAAATCACTCAAGATTGGATGCAAAGGATGATCAGTGAATCCCCTTTAGGATATAATGGAGTTCCTTGACATGGTCTGCACACCCACACCAAGTTGTCTCGATCGATAGTAGTTTCTTATATATATAAAGTTTCATCAATTACTCTCATGTAATAGAGAAAAGAAGAAATGACTTAGAAATAATTTTGACATAATTTTTAGTTCAAGCATGATTTTCGTATTCTATTTTCGGTCTAAAAGTGTCTCTATTTATAGAGAAACTTATTCCAATTAGCGGGGGAAACGACTCTTGAAAAAGTCTCAATAATGATAAACGGAACCAATAAATAGTGTTCACGAACCAAGGAAATCAACATGACAATTTTGTATCATCATTTTTATTTAACTGATTATAACTTTCCACATATATATTTTGGAAATATCTCTCACACCAAGTGTATAACCATGTACCACACCATGTGTATCTCATGCAATACACTATGTGTACACCATGCAACAGCTCACTTGTCATCACATGCAACTTCCAACTTGTCAAGTACATGTTGGCCATGTGGCAATGGATGCACCCCACATTTGTATGACCTCTGGGATACTTCGGTGTTGTACTCATAAGAAATTTCTTAGTATGCTCTGTGGTTGCAACATTGTTTGATCTTCCACATCAGAAAAAACTATTATTGTTGAAATTAAATTGTGGTTTTGCGAAAGTGTGTCTTGGTAAGTTTTGACTAATGAAAGACTTTGTATTTAAATGTGTCAATATTGACCCACCTCTCTTTCTTGGAAACTTCCTTGTTTCACTATTCACAAACTACCGTGCCTATTCCAATGTACGACAATCTTGTGATTAGTTAATAGTGAAAAAATCCGAGGAAAGAGGAGTACAAAACAAATGTGTTGAAAATGTAAATGGAAAGGTTCACCGTCTTGAGACTCCAAATAAAGAATATTAAGACAATTAAATTTAATTTGGAAATTAAATAAAGATAAAGGGTAAATTTGAAAATTTTTGGTATAAAACGGAACCAATAAATGTTATTTAGCCAAAAACGGAACCACTTTACAACACTAAGTAAACAAGTTTTTTAGGTCATTAACCAACTTGTTTTTTCACAGTTTTCTAGGCCAATAATTAAAAACTTGGTTAATTGGTTACTTAGTTAATGACTTAAAAAACTTGATTAATTGGTGTTCTAAACTGGTTTTTGGTTGAAATTTTTTTGACTAAATAATATTGTTCCAAAAAACCAAAAATACCAAAGATGAGAAATGGAACGAGTATTATTCAGATTTATTTCCCTTATCTTTATTTCCTCTCACTTTCTTTTGTGAACCAAACAAAGCTTTCATCCAACACAATTAGGTAATTGTGTTGGATCAAGGTGGACAAGTTTCTTTCATCTCATCTCATGCACCTGGTTTTGTTTCAAAATTCAACAACGTGGACAACTTCAAACAACACATCTCTCTTCTCTTTGTCACATCGTATCTATTGTATCCTTTAAGACGTGCTTTCAACCACAAACAAAACCCTTCTTCCCTCTATCATTGCATTTTCAATATTATTAATAACTCCTTACCCTCTCCTCTCAACATATTACTTAGATTTTTTACATGTTCAAATTCAAATGTTTAACTACGTGTGTAGATTTGGATTAAATGATTACTTTAACTTTTTGTCATTTTAGGTTTTTCCAGAGACAAATAACGAAGGCGTAAAAGGTATATTCCTTTAATTAGTTATTTTGGGATTTGGATCCCCTCCTGTCAACTTAACCTCAATCTCCACCGTAGAATTTTGAGCGGACAGTGTAGATTCAAAGCTGTATTTTATATCTATTTTTTTGAAGTTAAATCATAGCCATTATATCTATATCCAATGGCTAGTATGTAATGACAGCAATGACAGGACCAAAAGTTGACAAGAGGGGATCTGGGTCCGTTATTTTGTATCTAAACCAGAGAGGTACAATGAAATATTGACAACGACAACGTCAGACACGACACGTACACGGACATGTATTTATATCATTCAATATTTGGAGAAAATAAATATAATTGGAGTGTTTGTGTGAGTGTCGGTGTCCGGCACGTCTTCAATCTGAAGTGTGTGTGCTACATGTCCCGAACCTTATAAACTCTATAAAATAAAAGAAAAACATTTAATGCTATTTTTCTGACTTCAAGTGAAAATATGTGATGGGGTAGTTGTATTTGTTCAATTGTAGTATTTATATCATTTTCATTGAGCTCATCAAGTCACATAGCACATGAAATGGATAACCCAGTTGTTTCAAACTCGGGGGTTAACAAATTGAATCTTTATCATGGTTCATCAAATTCTGTCTCCTCTGAACAGATGTCCCCTCTTTTAAGCAATCAAAAAGAGGGTTCTAAAGACATACAACCACAGGTGATTTTTATAGAAAATTAAAATGGTTTTTAAGACCTAGGGATTTTATAACTAGGGTTTTTGTGAATATGATAAATCATGCAATATGTTTGTTGTCTCTATTTGCAGGAACATAAGAAAGAGATGCCAAAGATATTGGATTCTGCTTTATATCTGATCCATTTGGCTGTTTTTGGCATTCTTGGGGTAATTATGATATATCCTCTGAACTTCAATTTGATGAAAATTTCATGTTAGCGGTTAATATTTTTGGATGAAATGTATGATCATTTCTAGTTTGAATCACAGCATTTTATAGTCATCCCATGGAAAATTTGACAATTGATTGTTTTTCTGGTTCAAAATCTGGACTGGATACATCGACTTTTGTTGACCAGTTTTTGCTTATATTCTGTAACAGAGAGAGTACATTGGTTTTAAAACATTTCTGATCATTGTTGCTTACTAGGAATTTCAGTTTTCAGCAGTGATACTAACTCACCTCTTTTTTGTTTGGCATATATGATATATATGATTCAGGTATTAACAAGATATTTACTGGGAAAGTTATTTGGCCCCAGTATAGGTCATGTGACAAGTGACCAAACTATTCTCTACCTTGATCTGCCTTCTAATATGGTCTCTACTTTGCTCCCTTCATGATTTCTCCTGCCTTCTTCCTCACTCACTCACATGCATGCACACACGCGCACACACACATATACACATGTAGATGCACTCTATGGAAGGATCGTATGTGTCTGTTTGGATCGGCTTATTTGGGCTTATCTACTAACATAAACACTTGTGAGACTGTTATTAAGAGCTTAAGGAAACAGCTTATGACATATTCATAAGCTGTTTTCAACTAATTTCTATAAGCTCCTCAGGATAGCTTATGAAAACAGCTTATGGTTTAAAGAAAAATAGTTTAGCATTGCTTTATCCTTTTTTATATAGAAACAATTTATGCATAAGCTCTACTATGATAAGCGTCTATGCCATAAGTGCTTAACTAAGATGTTTTCACATAAATTTGATTAGATTTGCTATGAATAAAGGTGCTGATTCAAATTATGTCTTGATACAAATTTTATGAATATCTTTATAGGTTGGTTCTTTTCTAATGGGATGGTTTGGTGTTGTATTCAAAGAAGACATATCAAATGTGTCTGAGTATCTAGCTATTGCACTCACAACTGGTTACTTAGGGAGTCTAACAACCTTCAGTGGCTGGAATCAGAAAATGCTTGAACTCAGTCTTGATGGAAAATGGCTCTTTTCTGTTCTTGGATTTCTAATAGGTAATGTTAAGAAGGAAACTTTAATAAGTATAGTCTCATTCAAAACTTTAGTCTATTATGAACCACAGACACCGGACACTATTAATCGACACAAACACTTAGACATAGGTAATAAATTGAAAAATGGAAGTAATTGAAGTGTCAGTGTTACGTGTCGGACACCAGAAACGTCTTCATCCTGAAGTGTCGGTGCTACAGAGTGTTTTTCAGTTCACATTCAATGTATATTAGTCTCAGCATGGCTAAATTGTTAAGATGGCTAAAGTGTTACGTTATGAAGCACCGACACTGACACACACATGACACTGACACGAACACTTAGACACAGATAATAGTTTGAAAAATGGAAGTAATTGAAGTGTCAGTGTCGGTGTTACGTGTCGGACACCAGACACATCTTCCTCCTAAAGTGTCACGCTGATGAATTGTCATTGCTGCTACAGAGTGTTTTTCACTTCACATTCAATGTATATTAGTCTCAGCATGGCTAAATTGTTAATAGGCTAAGGTAGTCTCATTCAAAACTTTTGTCTATTGTGTTTATGAAGCACCGACACAGATACAGAAACTGACACTTAGACATTGGTAATAATTTGAAAAATGGGAGTAATTGAAGTGTTAGTGTTGGTGTCAGGCACAACACGTGTCGGACACCAGACACATCTTTAACCTGAAGTGTCGCTATAGAGTGTTAAGATGAGCTTGTAAAGAACTTGAGTTCTGCAGGGTTATTTCTTGTTGCATTTTCCATCATATTTGGGATAGAAACAGCTAAGGGTTTTAGGTGGCTTCTCAGAAGGCTAAAGATGAGTTCAGGAAGTGAAACTAGCAGATTCAAGAACAAGGCAAAGGTCGTCGAAGGCTTCGACAAGCGTCACGTGGCAGTAATGGTGCTGTTATTGCTGATTTTATGCCTGTTATGGGGTGGTAGTATTGCATTTTTGATTGCTGAGTTTAAGAATGGAGAAAATTCTTATCTATGGATTGCTTGCTTAGTTGGACCTTTAGGTGTGTGGATTAGGTGGTTGATATCAAGATTAAATGGAAGTGGATTAGGAACAACAGATTTGTTGAATTGGATTCCATTTGGGACTCTAATTGCAAATGTCTCTGCTGCTTGTGTCATGGCTGCTCTTGCTACAACAAAGAAATTTGTAAGTTTCCTAAATATGGTTCTTTAACTATCCTTTCATATGTCTGAAATTGCATAGCTCTAGCTAAACTGGTTTTCAAAGAATCAGAAGTAGTTTTTGAGAATGTTAATCTATATTGATGAATTAGACTTCTCTCAACCAACTTTTACTACTAGAAAAAACTTTTTGGGGGGCTTGGTGGTACATACAAAAGTTTATAGGGAAAAGGACAAGGTGCATCTTCTGCAGCACGGACAGCTCTTCCAAATACCGTGTCATGTGTCCGTGTCGGACACCGATACTAATTGGACATTGACACGATACGACATGCGCCGGACACCTCTTTACGGTTTCGCTCCTAAAAAGAATTTTTTTTACTTGAACACTTCCTAGACACCGCTTGGACATCTCTCGGACACTCTTATCATAATTTTGTAAAAATAAAAATAAAATCAACTTCTTGACATTTTAAAATTATTATACTTTTTTAGGATATACAACCTTTTATCTTCAAAAAAACCTTGAAAAGCTTATCAATTTTGTTTTTAAAAGGTGAATAGATAAATCCTAATTCTCAATTTAGATTTTTGTCATGCTAATCATATATGTGTTTGTGTTTATTGATTTAGTTATTTTTGTAATTACTTATATATATGCAGTGTCCTAGTGTCCTATGTTTTGGACATTAGCAATGTTTCCGTGTCCGTGTCGTATTCAGTGTCTGTGTCCGAGTCTATACATAAGTTTACTTTACGCTTAAATTGCTCTTCATGTTTAGTATTTTAGTAATTTGGCATTTATGTAAAAAATTTCAAGAATCTGCATTATAATTTTGGATATTTCATCTGTTTGATGTAGGTGAATACCAGAAATTGTGATACTATTGTAACAGGCATACAGTTTGGTCTATTGGGTTGTTTAAGTACTGTCTCAACCTTTGCTGCTGAGTTCAATGCAATGAGAGAAAGCATGCACCCTTGGAGAGCATATGTATATACTATTATCACAATATCTTCCTCATTCTTTTTAGGAATCTTAATATGCTGTATACCTATTTGGAGAATGGAACAATGATTATTATATCTGTATAGTAGGATAGGAAATCATTCCTTGTGCTTTTGTATATACATTACACAAAACAAATGATAACAATGTTTACATCTTACAACTGGTGTCTGCGTGTCTGTGTTTGTCTCTTTGCCAATCCTTCATAGCATGTAAACTGCCTATGTTCTGCGTGAGGAACGATACTTGAAGGAAGCGTAAACACTTATTCCAACCACAAGAATTGCTGCAGCTGTGTACATTATCTTCTGTTTATTTTCTTCATTGTTAGACCTCTTTGCCAACCTAGTTACAGCTTGAGTAGTAGAATCAGCCATATCCTTAATTCTTGTCTTTGTTGATTCATAGATACCCCTAACATCACTCTTTTTCTCAACATCATCACCAAACTTAACCTTCACTTTCTCTATATTGTTTCTAATAACACTTTCAACTTTGTCAGCAGATACTTTACTTTCTTCCTTGATTTCTTTTACTTTCTCTGTAATAGTCTTCTTCAGATTGTCTTCTTTACTTTCTTCCTTTCCAACCCTTTTCCTTTCATCATCATTTAACCCTTCATGACCCTTTTGAGGCATAGAATCTTTGTTGGCTTCTTCTGATGGAGCTGAATTCTCATAATTACCCTCTCTCTTACTTTCAACTTTTGTAACTTGAGTTGCACTTTGTGGAGAAGCTTCTTTTTCTTGTTTACCCTTTTGAGGCATAGAATCTTTGTTGGCTTCTTCTGATGGAGTTGAAGTCTCATGATCATCCTTTTTCTTAATTTGAGTTGTTTTTTGTGAAGAAGTTTCCTCTTGTTGTTGACCCTTTTGAGGCATAGAGTCTTTGTCAACTTTTGTAACTTGAGTTGTTTTTTGTGAAGTTTCATGTTGTTTTTGAGGTATAGAATCTTTGTTCGCTTCTTCTTGTGGAGTTGAAGTCTCATGATCATCCTCTTTCTTACTTTCAACTTTGGTAACTTGAGTTTCTTTTTGTGAAGAAGTTTCCTCTTGTTGTTGACCCTTTTGAGGCATAGAATCTTTGTCAACCTTTGTAACTTGGGTTGTTTTTTGTGAAGTTTCATGTTGCTTTTGAGGTATAGAATCTCTGTTGGCTTCTTCTGGCGGAGTTGAAGAATCTTTGTTGGCTTCTGGTGAAATCTGGTGAGGAGAATCTTCATTAGTTTCAGCTCCAGATTGTGGAGGAATATTGTTATCTTTTTCGTTCACTTCTTTTTGTGGAGAAGTTTCTTCTTTTTCTTGTTTACCCTTTTGAGTTATAGAAGAATCTTTGTTGACTTCTGGTGAAATCTGATGAGGAGAATCTGCTTTAGTTTCGGCTACAGATTGTGGAGGAATATTGTTCTTTTTTTCGTTCACTTCTTTTTGTTGTTTGATTTGTTCTTGTAGTTCTTGGTTAGTTGGAACTTTGGAGCCTGGAATTATTGGCATTGTAATGGTGATAATGTTTCCATCAAATTTTCCTTTAATGTTGTTTGTATAACAATATGATGGAACTTGATATGTTTGATTGAAACGGCTTCTTTTATTGGTATTTGCAATTGATCTTTCACCAAAAACTCTCACCCTTCCAAAATCATATTCAACTTTAGCACCAATATCCCCTCTTGTAAAACCTGCAATAATAATGCACTTTCATAAGTACCAAGATTATTTGGCTGATATTTTAAGTATATTTAATATTGGGGCCCACATATATCCAGACGACAGAGTGTGTTTGAGAATTTAGAAGAGAAAGAAATACCGTTCTTATAAATATTTATATTAATTTCTATCATCTAAACCACTTATCTATCACTGGACCACAAGTCTTCCTTTATGAAGTCCGAGTCCTTTGTTTTATCGAATGTGTTACCAAAAATCTAAACCACAAATCATATATACAAGAATTTTGGTTTTTGAAGTCTTCGTCGATACTTTAGATAATTTTTATGAGGGTTTATGATTTTTAAGTTAGTAGTATGTATTATTATGAAGATAATTTTCTCAAAATTACTACTAAGTTATTAGTTATAAGTCCTCTCTTGCCTTTCCTCCAAACTCCCAACCATAAGGGCAGACTTGTATTCTTTTGTAAATTATGAAAGTTATAAAATGTTTTTGAAAAGGAATAAAATGCGATTGAAATGTTATAAGATCATTTATCATGTTATTCTTTCCTTTCTTTTTTTAAAATATGAAATGTGTGTGTGTGTGTGTATATATATATATATATATATATATATATATATATATATATATATATATCAACATAAATACACCAAAATAAATAAATATACACCAACATAAATATTTAGCCCTCCAAAATTGTTCATCCAAAATACCCTAAGTGTTGGGGTGTAAGTATAAAAAGTAACAATTAAGTTAGTTAATTTTAAAATAATAATATAACTAGAAGACAGAAATATTAAGTGGAGTATATTAATAATGACATGTATTAAAGGATTATTTAAATATTTTAAATACGCAAATAAAATTTATGTAATGCATAATATATATACTCCAAAACTAAATTAACATAGTAATTGTCAAAAAAAAAAGTAGAAAAAGTAAAAGCATTTCAATGTGAATTCTGAAAAGCAATTAATGCATGAATTATACCAAAGAAAGCTAACATAAAATAAAATTGATAACATATTAAATTAACCAAACAAACCTTCAGGAATGTGAACAATCAGAAGGTGTGATTCTGGAGTGTTCATTGTTTCGATTTTTAGCTGCAAATCTTCATAATTATATGTAGACATTTCTCTTGTTTGTTTCAGCAAACTATAGCATTGCTTTAATAATGGAACTTGAATTGGAATTTGTTAGTTCCTATATATTTATAGTGAACTGTTCAATAGAAATTGTTGAGTTTTCTTAATGATGAAAATATTCCTTTTCGGTTACTTTAATTAACGTGATATAACTTTGTGAATTTCCTCGAGTCATATGTGAGGTATAACTTCTTCAATAAATAAAGTGCAAGTTCTTTGTTTGGCCCACACACTTTAAATTTCCATGAAGAAAGGGGCATAGATGATTTATATTAAATATAAAAGAATTGAAATTTCAGATTGTAAAATAATAATTTTGTTTCATTAATTACATTCTATATGTATGTATTTAGATTTAGATTTCAGAAAGAGAAATATTTTCATTAATTTCAGATTGATATTTAGGATGAAGAGATAATATATGATATAAGTTTATCATATTTTGTGTCAGTCGAATTTGTTGAGGTAGTAAGATATATATGATCTTAATTTGAATCGCAAGGTAAAAATAAATGCAGTTAAGTTTGATTCGGTTGGTTTTTTTAAAAAAATCTGAATGAAACTAAACCAAACCAAACCCAATGTGGTTTGGATTGCTTCGATTTTTTCAAATTTTTTCAAGAAAAAACATAATTTAAAGTAGAATTAACATTAACTAATTTAATTCTAAATCTAAATATTTCTACTTTTTATCTAAGCAAAAGAAATTTAATTAGAACAATCTAAGGGGCATAAGGCCCGTGAATTCACATGATTACCACCAGCAGGGTGATAAGGCCCATGAGTTCACACGATTACAGTATCCAAATTAGATCAGCCATATAACAACTCATAACACAAATTGATAAACTAAAAAAAATTAACTTTTGCCCCATAAATGAGTTTCTAATTCTAGAGTGAGAAGAGTCATAGGTTGTAAGTCATAGGTTTACTTGCAGTTCTATTTTGTTTGGTTTGATTGGTGGGACAAAAGTCAGAGGCTGAACCGAACCGCACAGTTGACTGGAAAAAATCACATAGATCCGATAAATTTCAATTTTTTCCGGCTTTCGATTTTGGTTGGTTCAATTTTTTTGCGATTTCCAATTTAGGCTGGTTTGTTTTCGATTTTCTATTGGGTTTGTTCAGTTTTGAACACCCCTAATATTGTCCATCAAGTATAACAACTTTCATAATTATATTAAATATTAAAGAATTAAAATTTTATATTATAAAATAATTTTGTTTCATTAGTTACATTACATGTGTATATATTCTTATACTTCAAAGGTTCGTTTAATAGTGAGGATAAGGAGACAAAATTTATATCTTGTGTCGATCAAACTTGTTGAGCTAGCAAGATATGATATTAATCTGGTCGCTTATCATATATTGTCTATATAATTAAAATTTATTCTAAATTTGAGCTGGATTAGAAACCAACAATATAATGAGAAAATAATTTTATTTATTTACCTTTCTAAAATATATTTTAAAATATAAAAATATGAAATCTAATAAAAAATACCTATATATTAAGAATGAAAAAACAAAATAAAATCTGATGTTAAATTAAAAATATTAGTAATTAATTTAAAAAAGAATGCATGATTTTATGGTATTGGTAATTTAGTCATTTTATAAAATTAAAAATCTAATGAAATTTTAAAAATATAAAATAAGTGATAAAAAATAAAACTATTTCTTAAAAATATAAAATTAGAAAATTAATTTAATTTTTTAACAAATGAAATATAGTATAGTTGAAGAAAAAAAGATAAAATTATTCTCAAGGTCTCTTAACTTTATTTTATTTAATTTAGTTTTTTAAGTTTTTTTCTCAATTTAATAGCACTTTTTCCTTTTTCATTGTCTCAATTTGACTCTGTTACAAAATCTCTGTTAGTATTAAGTTGGCTTATATGGCGTGGCAGACCACTGAACTGAACATTGAATTAGTTAAGTCTAACTAGAATTTTCTCTTTCTTGATTTTCTTGATTGATTTGCTGATCTGATGCATTTTTTTGTTTCTCATTGTTGTACTTGTTAATATTTTATAGTGTTTTCATGTAGCGTAGCAGAGCACTGAACTGAACAACGTCAAAGGAAAGAAGTTTTCCTCAAACATAAGCTACCACCACCATCACTCTTACAGTTTCAGTGTGTTGGCAGCTTCAATCTCTCCATTTCACATTCACAAATCAACATAAACATTCAACCATGCAAGTTTCTTATGCCACTTCTAAACTAGTGGCATGCCATAGAGCCTTAAGAAAAACACTGCATTTCCATTCTTTTTCTTCTTTCTTTGGTCCCAACCTTCCTGATATTTGGATAGCTAAAGACAACACTTCTCCTCATACCCTTTTCTCAGAAACTCTCCAATGTAAGTTCTTTCTATGCTTTAAATTTCATATTCTATGTCGTTGTTCTCCTCTTAGAGATGTCAATTTTTGGCCCAGCCCAACAGACCGTCTCGATGACCCAGTGTTCTTATCTAGATACGCTAAATAGAGGCTCGGAAAATAAATGGGTCATTTTGACCCAACCCAATTGGCCTATGGGTCAAATTGAGACTGTTTTTAGGCCCATACTTCGTACAATCCCCTCTACTCAGTGGACACTCCCAAAACGCGTGAAAAGACCAAATTGTCATTAATGAATCTTGTGCACGCTTATTTTTTTTGGATTTACGATGGTTCGGATTAGCGTGGTCCGAACCAATTATATTAGAAGAGGGGTATTTTGGGAATTTTGAGAGTCAGGGGTGTCTATTGAGTAGCTTGTGGGTTGTATGAAGTATTGCTCCTGTTTTTAAATACTTTTTTGTAGTTTATTTGTTTAAAAAATTAGACAGGGCCACTGGCTCTATGTTTTGGGCTTAGTTGGACTACAAAAACACAGTCCAATAGACAAATAGGTTGGCTCAACCTAGCCGCTTTTGTGTTTTGGCCTAATAGACCGGGTTGGACGGCCTAATTTGACAGCTCTAATTATGCCTCTTGTTTGGTCATCTTAAGTTGATAAGTTTTGTTTCTTTTTGTTTGTTGGTGATGGTTTTCTTAGTTGATAATAATGGCCACAATGCTGCAATTCTTGATGGTAAACCAATTGCCAAGCAGATAAAACTTGAAGTGGCTGATGATATTAGGAGAATGAAGTGTGGCATTGGGAAGTCTCCTAGATTGACTATGGTTTTGGTCGGTGATAGAAGGGATTCTCACACTTTCATTCGTATTAAGTTGAAAGCTTGTGATCAAGTTGGCATTGAAACTGTGGTTTCCTGTTTGCCTGAAAATTGCACTGAAAATGAACTGCTTGATGTTGTTTCTAGTTTCAATGATGACCCTAATGTTCATGGCATTGTTGTCCAACTCCCTCTACCTCAAGTGGTTTTCTTCATCTTTTTTACTTCTCAATGCTTAAGATTTATGAAATACTGACACGAACACAAACACAACAGTTACACGGACACGTAGGCACTGATACTTCCTTTGGTCTCATATATAAGAGAAATGTAGTTTTAGGTGATAACTGATGTATCTGGTCTATGTCTATAATATAGACCAGATACATCCGTTATTCATAGACATAGACTAGATATATCAGTTATTCAATAAACCTAAAACTGCATGTGTTGGCGTCGTGTCTGTGTTTGACATCGACACATGTCGAAGACCAAACATGTCTTCAATCTGAACATGCCTTCAATCTGAACATGCCTTCGATCTGAAGTATCAGTGCCACGCAGTTTAAGATTATTCTTCCTATTGTTAACTAGGCTTTTGCACTCAAACCTTTCCAATGGACCTAAAATCTAAGTCAATTGAGTAAGAATAAGAAAAGTTTTAACCACAAGCATAATAAGGTTGATGACATTATTTGGTGAATGTTGGGATCAATCTTATTCTAAAATAAAATATTTGATGCAGCATTTGAAAGAGGAAAAAATTATGAATATTGTGAGTCCAGAAAAGGATGTGGATGGTTTTCATCCTTTAAATATTGGAAATCTTACCATAAGAGGAAGAAAACCCTTCTTTGTCACATGTGCCACCAAAAGCTGCATTGAGTTATTGCTTAAACATGGTGTGGAAACCAAAGGGAAAAGAGCTGTAATAATTGGAAGAAGTAAAATTGCAGGGTTGCCAACTTCTCTGATATTGCAGGTAACACAGATTTTGCTATTAAGCAGAATGTTTTTATGTGCTAAGTTGCAGATTTACCATCTTTTGATTAGAGGCACCACGCTTCTGTCACTGTGTTACATGCGTACACGAAGAACCCTGGAGAAAAAACGTCTGAAGCCGATATCGTCGTAGCTGATGTCGGAATTCCGAACATTGTTCGTGGTAGTTGGCTAAAGAAAGGAGTTGTGGTGATTGACATGGGAACAAATCAAGTTAAGGTAATTGCTTCTTTCTTCAATATTTTAGGTGTGCAGTAATGTGGCTAGTTGAATGAGTAGATTTATTTGTATATTAAAGTCTCGTTTGGATAAACAACTCAATTAAGCGTTTATGGTATAATCGCTTACTATATAAGAGTTTATGCATAAGCTGTTTTTATAAACTATAAGCTGATTTCATAAGCTATCATGAGGAGCTTAAGGAAATTAGTTGAAAATAGCTTATGAACATGTTATAAGCTATTTCCATAAGTTTTCCAAGCAGCCTCACAAATGCTTATGCCAATAGATAAGCCCAAATAAGTTGATCCAAACGAACCCTAAGTTTGAGAGTTACTTTGTTTTGTTGTCCAAAAAGTCTAAACAATTTGAACTCAGAGTTCGGGCTCGATGATATATATATATATATATTTGAGATGTCTTTATTTTATCTGATGTGAGACTTATTCTCCAACGACGAATAACACAAAAGGTCGAAGGGGGATAGTTCCTTATGAACTTATATTGATGCAGTTAAATATATTTTGCAGGATCCTCGCAGCGAAGGCTTCCGTTTAACAGGAGATGTTTGCTTTGAAGAGGCGGTCAAGGTGGCCTCAGCCATTACCCCTGTTCCCGGTGGCATTGGACCGGTTACAATATCAATGCTCCTCTCGAACACCTTGGATTCCGCGAAATGTGCATTTGGAATGGTTTGAATAAAATGATTGTTTCTCCAACACAAACTGAAGTTACAATTTTGACAGTTTTGGTCTATTATGTTGTAGCTGATAAAAGGATTTCTGTATATAGTTTGAAATGCAATTCTCTTTTAATGGATAGTTAATTTGCTTTATAAAAATTGAGAGGAGGAAACACTGATTTGTATATGATATTATCAAATATATTATAAATATCAAATTGTGCCACATATTTGACAGTGATATCAAATTTATAATATTATTACACCAAGGCTACCAAAACACCTTCAAAACAAGGTAAAACACACCACAGCTACTAGAACATAATCAAGCAGACAAAACAGACTCCATAGCTATTACAACACATAAACACCCAAGGCTATGTGGATGACACACTAATATACTACTACTTCAACTTCTTGTCAAAACATACTTTGCAGACTCCTTTCTACAACAGTGAGGCATACAAAACAAATTTTACACACCCTTTGCAGACTCCACTTCTTGTCAAAACCTGTCCTTGCATCCGTCGTCTCTTGACCGTTTAATCTTGATGAGTCTTTAAACTAAAATCATAAAATGAGGAAAATGTGAGAATTAAAAATTAGTGAAAGGGAAATAGAAAATTTGAAAACAGAACATGCACATATTATTAAAAATAGAAAATGAAAACTTGAACAAAAAGAAAACTGACCCTTAAAGACTTCATCATCTTTTGTAACTATGCCAGCTGAATATGTTTGGGACCTGAGTAATTGGGGCAGGCAACGATTTCTAGAGTCTGTAAGTTGATAAGACGGGGCACTCTATCATCAGGCAGGGATTTGAAAGAATCGCAGTCACATATCTTGATATGTTGAAGCGATGAACAGTTGCACAACCAGTCAGGCAACGTCTCTAGCTCTTTGCAAGCATCAAAGGTAATGTTTTGCAGACGATCAAGGTTATCTTTAAACCATATTTCCATTTCCTGAATTTGTTGATTTGAAAACAAACGAACCTCAAGTTCTCCTAAAGAAGTAAGATTCTGTCCCCAATCCTTTGGTAATTGGCTCAAATCCAGCACTGATCCATCAATGTACAAGGAATTGAGGATGGAAAGAGGAGGGAAGTGAAAGGGCGTGTTTATTGTTTCTTTCAATATTTCCACACTACAATCAATCAAATCCAACTTCTTGTCAAGGCTTGGAAAAGTAGGCATGTAAGTCAACATGGGACAATGTTTGATTGATAATAGAGACAGACGAGGAAAGGGAGGTAGTGGGAGATGATGTGAATGTGAAGTGTTATTATCATTATTGAAATCATCTCCCATCCTCCACCATCCTCTAAGTTTTTGACAACCCCCAAAAGTGAGGCTCTCCAAAGATTGGAAGAATGGTACAACTAAACAAGTCTCCTCATAACAAATGTATTCCAAATCAAAAAGGGAATTTAAACTAAGGGACTTAAGGAACGGAAGACATTCCAGTGGTGGGAGATATTGGATACTGCTACACATGCGGAGATGAATTTGAACAATATTTGTGAATGAAGGAAGCCAGCAGTTCCCTTTCCCTAAGCTTGGTTTTCCAAATACATCTGTCTTCTTCTCTTTGGAGTGTATGTCGACACCATTAATTTCAAGGTGTATCAAATTCATTAATTTTGAGACATCTTGTGTAGAACAGGATTGCTTAGGAATTTGGAAACTTCCCTTCAATATTAGTGTTTGTAAGCAAACAGTATTGCTTAGGAATTTGGAAAGATTTCCTTGTATATAGTTGTCACTTATGATGAGACATCTTAAATGCTTCAATTTGGACAATACAATCATCTTCCCTTTAGTAATATTCGGCATCTTCAACACACGCAAGCGTTTGAATTTTGAAATAACAGACAGGTTTACCTCATTCGAATTACGGTGAAGAAAAATCAAAGTCCGTAGTCTGCTCGAATCCAATGAGTCCAACAATTCAATATCATAGCGTTCCAACGATACATGCATGAGTCTTTGTGTATTTATAAATCTTTTTGTCTCACTACTCAAGTAGCAGCAATCATTGCCTGCTACTTGCATTGCAAGGTCATGCATTAAATCATGCATTTGGAAACTAAATATATCACCCGATGGACTCATTTTTGCATCTTGGAAAAATGATTTCATCAAGAAAGTCTTTATGAATTGGTTACCCACAGCATTCATATTTTGGTTTTCATCTGAGCATTCGAGATAACTTTGTGCCATCCACAGTTGAATCAACTCATCTTTCTTTATTACCCAATCCTTAGGATATAAAGAGCAATATGCAAAACATTTTCTCAGTTGAGGTGACAAATTTTGGTAACTAAGTTTTAACACCGGCATGATGCTTTCTTCGTCTTTACATAATTTCCAAAACTCACCTCTTAAAACATCAATCCATTCACTTTTACTTTTGCTCTGCAACAAGCCTCCCAATGATCTAATTGCCAGCGGAACTCCTCTGCACTTTTCTGCTATCTTCTTACCAACTGACTCAAGACTTTGATTCACTCCTGAGGTGTCAATGTAATCCCCAAATGAAACTTTCTTTAACAAACTCCAAGATTGTTCTAGAGTCAAACCATTCAATTCATATGGGACACTTACACCCATTGTCTGTGCCACAGTTTTACTACGTGTTGTCACCAACACCTTACTATCTCGAGCACCACACATTAAATAAGTTCTTAATTGATTCCATTTTTGATGACTTTCATTCCAAATATCATCTAGAACTAACAAGTATCTTTTACCAGTTATGTTTTCGCGAAGCTTGTTTTGAAGGTTCTCCAATGTTAAGTTATCATCAACTTTGTTATTAATTAATGACTCCAACATTTTCTTCAAAATAGTTTTGACATCAAAGTTATCAGAGACACATACCCACATTTTCTTTTCAAATTTTTTTGTGTGTTAATTTGAAGTTTTGCACTTCTAAAGTTGTCTGTCTCTTTTATAGGGGGTGTGTATTGTCTACTGCAGATTAGATTGGCTTCTTCGCCGATCGACAAGGGAAATTTACGCTTCTTCAACTATATATGCAACACGTGGCTAGCTGTTGATGTTGATGGAAATAAGGTTGGGAACAGAGGTCGTTTCAGAGATCAAGATCATGATCATCATCATCAGGTTTGCTCCATAAGTTTAATAACCTCTATTTATGCTTGTTAATTTCTTTTATTTCTTGAAGGTAGGCTATTGTGGCTATGTGATGAAGCATCTAATATTTTGAAAGCGAATGATGAGGTGTCCTATATTTTGTAGAAGATTTCCAAGATTACTATTCTGCTTAAAATCTATTATTATTAGTTTTATTGATCAGTTGGACATGGTTTAAATATCTTTTTGGATAATGTATTGTCACAATAGTTAAAAACTTGTGTATTTTATTTTGAAAGATATTCATGAGATTTGATTAATAGACTTTTATGTCTTTTTCATATTGTTTGATAAAATATTTAATATATGTTCAATGTTATGGTCAAAAAGAACTAAATTATATATTTTGTATTTCTTATATACGTATTATGTATATAATAATTAAACTGGCAATTAAATGATAAATTTCGCAATAAATTATAATAGCAATAATAAAATTAATTTAATAAAAATAACAACTTTTAGTGATGGATAAAACCGCGGGTAGAAGTCAAAATTTAGAATTATTAATCTACTTGAGAAGGATATAGTGACAGTGAAAAACCGTAGGTAAAAGTATTTGTTTGAAGGGAGAACTTTTACCCACGGACAAAGAGGCATGGTTAGACGTCTTACATTGTCTACGAAGAAAGTGTTCTGGGAAAATGTCAAAATTACTTTTTACCTACGGATATTTAACATTTAGTGACGGTTTTTGTCCGTACGCAAAAGTCAATTTTTTTAGTATTCCTATGTATTTATAGTGAACTGTTCAATAGAAATTGTTGAGTTTTCTTAATAATGAAAATATTCCTTTTTGGTTACTTTAATTAACGTGATATAACTTTGTGAATTTCCTCGAGTCATATGTGAGGTATAACTTCTTCGATAAATAAAGTGCAAGTTCTTTGTTTGGACCACACACTTTAAATTTACGGTTTTTGATCTTGGTACCCCCCTCTTTAAACCCTATACCCCCCTTTTGTGCAAAACTTCCAAATTTGCCCTTACTAAAAAACAAAAACCGTTTGAATCATCTCATAATTCATAATTCCGTAGTTAAAGAGTAATATTCTCTCCTAAATTTTACGGAAACATCAACCAAATGATAAATCCGTAGTTGAATTCCTACGGAAACATCAAACGTAGATGAATCTGTAGTTTCTGATGATGCAAGTTGGAAGGTTTTCTGGGAAATCTTACGGAAACATCCTCTAAGGATGAATCCGTAGTTGCTGTTGGTGCTTGTTTGAACGCAAAACTGGGATTATTTACGGATTCATGTTGCTTAGATGTTTTCGTAGTTTAAATTATGACTACGGATTGATGGGTGGAGGATGAATCCGTAGTATTATTTCCTGCATTTGTTTCCAGAGACTACGGATTTATCTTGGGGAGATAAATCCGTACTGTTTTTAATTTTTGCTGATTTTTTTTTTTTTGCAGTGCCGCACAACCGTATAGGAGGAAGGATTCCTCCATGGTCGAGTGGTTTGATGCGTAGAGGGGACGTCCATTGGAGAGGTAGAGGAGGTGCAAAGTGATGAAGGTCCTTCTGAGCCTTTGAGTGAGCGTACACAAAATAGGATAGCAGGACACTCCTCCGAACAGCAGAGACGTGTTCGTGGGCGTCTTCCCGGCTCCTCCGTGGTGATGATGGGGAGTGCACGAGATACAACATACAGGTGATTTTAGAGATGTTTATGAGCCTCCTCCTGCTTTAGATAGAGGTAATCATAGATATGTTTACTACGATGCGCCTGCTAGAGGTGATTATGGAGATTATTATGAGGCTGGACAGGTGGGGAATGATGATATTGTTGAGGATGATGCCTATGTAGAGGCTCAGGTAGAGGCTGATGATAGTATTGAGGCGGAGGATGAGTCAGGTGAGGCTAGTTCGGATGTAGATTTAGATCGTGAGGTTGAGTCCGATTATGAGGTTGATGAGGTGAGGACCTGCTCACCTCGTGAGAGCAGTGTAGTTGTGGAGCTAGACCTGGGTCCGAGGGATGGCTCTCTACTGCGTAAAAGTCATGAGCACGTGACATCTAAGCTGCGTAAGTGGTACGTAATAGCTTTAATACATTATTTAAAATATGCACTGTTGATTAATATGTGTTAAATGTTGTTATCTTTTATATGCACTGTTGTTTAATATGTATTTATACATATATACGAGGATCGCGGGAAGTTGAAGATCTGCGAATGCGAATGGGGCCAAGTTACCGAAGCTTGTCCCTGAGGTGCTTCATCCAGATGTTGCACGTTGGGTTCAGAAGGCTGGTCTTACGGACCTTCAGTTCACCCCCATAAAAAAATAATAGTGAACAACATTACGTACCTATTTGTTGTGGTATTCCCAAAGTGTCTCCTCTTATTAATCCACGCCAACACAAATCGCCCACTGTGAGGAAGCAACCATGTGTTGTTCACGTCTTGAACAAACAAGCGGTGAGATCAACACATGATTGCTCGAACTCAAGTAGCCGCTGATAAAACTCTTCCTATAACACCCCATTTATTTTAGGCTAAATAGCACTTTTGGTCCTTTAGCTTTGCTCTAGGTTTCATTTTGGTCCTTTATCTTTTTTTTCGTTTTGGTCCTCATCTTCTAGTTTCGTTTCATTTTGGTCCCTCTGTTAACTTCATTAAAAAAAAAAAGTTATGTGGCAAACGGTGATGACGTGGCAATGGCATCACTGCCACATGGAGCTTACATGTCATGTCACTATAAAAATAAAATGCACCAAATTGCCTTACATGAGATTTGAACCGTTGACCTTTAGGTTGAAAACACAAACAACAACCACTGCACCATGAATGGTTCTTGATACAAATCAGACACTTATAAATATATATCTTATAAAGTTACACACTGCAGAGAAAAAATTCAGATCTGGAAAACGATGCACAGTTTAGATCCGGAAAAATTGTTCAAAACGAAATCAATTAAAAGCAATAGACGAATACGATTAAGAAAAGCAAAGTTGAATGCGAAACGATTTAAAACGTAAATCGTAATTTTGTTTTTCGGGTTTGCTTTGTCTTTGGATTGATAAACCCAACTGGTTTTCCTTTATCTATGATTAAAAATGAAACCCTTTTGATTTTCGATTCTTTAAAATGAAAACTGATCTGATTCTTTGAAACGAAAATCGAATTTCGTTTTGATTTCTCTTCGATTTTTGTTTCGATTTCATCTTAATTTTATTTCAATTTCGTCCACATTTGTGATTGATGAAGATTGAAGATGTTTTATTGTTACTGATTTCGTTTTATGATAAAATTATGTTTCGATTTTGGTTTATTTATGAAGATTTGTTTCCAACTCGTTCAAAGATTCAATTTTTTTCGCAGATTTTTCATGAAGAAGATGAAGATGCGAAGAAGAAGAGTTGATTTCGCTTTTTATTTTTTTATTAAAATTAATTCGCAATTAAGTAATATATATTTTCGTGGGCGTATGTTATCAAAAGATGTCGTGTGGTTTAGTGGTAAGTGGGAGCGCCATTCACTTTATGGTCACAGGTTCAACTTCCAATTTTAAGTAGCAACACACATTGTCATGTCGTTGCCACGTCATCACCGTTTGCCACATAACTTTTTTTTAACAGAAAGTTAACGGAGGGACCAAAATAAAAAGAAAATGAAATATGAGGGACCAAAATGAGAAAAAAAAGAGATAAAGGACCAAAATGTAACTTAGAGCAAAGATAAAGGACCAAAAGTGCTATTTAGCCTTTATTTTATTAATTTAAGCGTGTATATTAGCTATTGTGTGATAATTTTGTGTACGTCTTTCTGTAATTTGTATATATTTATTTTATATATAAGTATTTTATTGTTATTATGTGGTAGTTTTAATTTATTAAATTATTGTGTGATGAAAGTTATTTAGTAAATTGGTTATTTAGTTAATATTTAATTGTTTTAAAAAAACAATAGAAGGAAGGACTTGGTACAATAACTCGGGAGGAAGTTTTAATAGAGAGAAAAAGAAGGGCGCTCATTGCCTTCAACATTACTTAACGATTCTCGGCATATCCAAAACCCCAACCTCCTCCTTCTTTGCTTTCATTCTCACTCTCTAGGTCACGCGGTTTGACCCCAAATTTCACTACCCAACTCAAAACCACCTTCCGAATTCGATTCTAGCCTCTGTTTCATCAAACAAATCACCATTCACACACGTCACGAAAACCCTAGGCGAGCTGTAAATTGCACTTTCCGGCCACTACAGTTTTCAGATGGAAAAACGGACGTCGTTTTTGGATTCTCTACGTCGAAACCTTCGGGAAGCACTAGTATCTTTTTCGTTTCGGTGAAGTTGACGTCGGACCCTTTTTCGGTGAGACAGTTTACGGTAAATTCATATTGTTCTTTTGGACTCCGTTTCAGTCTCAACAATTCTAAAATAACTAGTTTATAATTACTATTATGTTCTTTCAAATTTTTATTTCACTCTCTCAGGCGACACGTGAATTGTTCTACGTGTCTGTTGAGTATTGAATCGTTGATACGGCAGATTCTCGCTGCTCTCGTGGATACACAGATCATATTTATTGAGGTAAGGGGGTAGTTTAACTCTTTAGTAGTGAGTAGGTGAGACAATGAGCAATAGGGATGTCCCATGATCCCTAAGCTCGCACGGCTTTAGGTGACAAAGTACCACTGCCATTGTGATGGGAAAAGTTACTGCTAGTTATATTTAGAAACCTATATGATTGTTGAAAAATGACTGATGGTGTTATTGTGCTTAAGTAGTACTCCACTAGATGCTAGAGTTGTTAGGTTGTTGCTATTGTCGATGTTGTTGTTGCTGTTATTGTTGTTGTTGAAGTTGTTACAGTTGTTGTGGTTGTTGTTGATATCATTGATGATGTTGTGGTTATTCTTATTGTTGTTATCAATGTTGATATTCTTGTTAAATAGTATATCATTAGATACTTAAGTTGTTGTTGTTACTATTGTTAAGTGTTGATATTGATGTTAACTGGTTAAGTCGTTGTTGTTGTTGCTGCTGCTGCTTATGGTAAGTAGTTAAGATGTTGTTATTGTTCTTGAGGTTAAGTTGTTAAGTTGTTGATGTTAAGTGGTTAACTTATTGTTGTTGCTGCTGCTCATGGTAAGTAGTTAAGATGTTGTTATTGTTCTTGAGGTTAAGTTATTAAGTTGTTGATGTTGATGTTAAGTTGTTGTTGTTGCTGCTGATATTAAGTTGTTAGGTTGTTGTTCTTGGTGTTGGTCTTGTTGTTGTTTGTGGTGGTTAGACACCACATTTGAATAGGTTTATGCATGTCAACATTGTTGTTGTTGTTGTTATTGTTGACCCAGTTGTTGTCGTTGTTGTTATGTTAGTAGGGCATTATCGGGCAAGGTATCCCATTCAGGCATGGTATTCTGGTCCTGCGTTTGTCATTGTTGTTAGTAGGGCAATATCGGGCAAGGTATCTCGTTCAGACATGGTATCCTGGTCATGCGCTTGTCATTAGTTGTTAGTAGGGCAATATCGGGCAAGGTATCCCGTTCAGGCATGGTATCCTGGTCTTGCGCTTGCCATTGTTGTTAGTAGGGCAATATCGGGCAAGGTATCCCGTTCAGGCATAGTATCCTGGTCCTGCATTTGTCGTTGTTGTTAGTAGGGCGTTATCGGGCAAGGTATCCCGTTCGAGCATGGTAACTGGGTCCTACTGTTGTCGTTGTCGTTGTTAGTAGGGTGTATCAGGCAAGATATCTCATTTGGGCATGGTATCCCAATCTTGTTGTTGTTGTTGTTGTTGTTGCTTATGTTGTTAATTTTTGATGTTGTTGTCATTGTTCTTGGTGTTAGTTGTTGTAATGTTATGTGTCTCATAAATGTTGTATGTGATGCCTTGCTATTCTGTCAAAGTTGTGGTTATAAAGTGTATTGCTTGTTTATCTCTCTTACTATAAGTGCTACTTGAGTGTATGATGACTAACCAAATTGTTGTGGCTATGCATACACCATTGTGTATGTATAGATGATGTGCTTGTAGGTGTTGATGTTGATGGACACGATGAGTGGTTATGCTCTCGGAGTTACCGTAGTTAGAATGAGATGGTTTTTGCTATGGATTAAAAGTTATTTTTCCGCTGTACTTTTGTAAGGGTGGACTCTGAGCTATTGTGACATCGGGAATTTAGGTTATTTACTCTACTTATAAGTTGACATTTTTTTCTATATTTCCGCAAGTTTGTAAATGTGATGTCTTCACCCCGTTAAATGAAAGTTTTATTTTGGACAATATTTGTTTCTAGCTATTTTTCCTACTTATGTTATATTTATGCCATGTGGGGTAGAGGTGTCACAATTAGTGGTATCAGAGCAGTTCGGTCCTAACCAGACTGTATGTGTGGTCTATGGTGTTTTCATTGTGTGAACTCTTTATTTTTGTAACTCCCTTGATTTGTGAACTCTAGATTTGTGCAATTTCTTAGTTGCATGATATAGCATTTTTCCATGATTGTCTTATATTACTTGTGTCATGTGGATTAATGATTTTAGAACAAGATGTGTACTAAGATTAGTTTTGAACTTTTGTTAGACTAGTTCTATTTTGAATGTTCACATATGTATTTAATGTGCACTTGATTTAGCTTAATTAATGCTTTCAATTTATTTAGTGACCCTATGTCTTGTCCTATGTCTTGTATAATGTCTGTTGTTATAACATGTGTTATATGTGTTCTTTGTGAATTGTATTGTAATTTCAATGCTATATATAGTTTGAGACTATGAACTATATGAACTTGCATAAATTCCTTAGTTTTTATTATGTTCTAATTTTGGTAGTTATTTATTTTATGATTAATCTTACTTTTGTTATCTAAGAATAAAATACATACAGAGACTGCTTGTGAATCATTATTTTGCTAGTCTTTTATTACCAATTATTCATATATGTATTTGGTTCAATTTGATAATGAGTTTTGTCTAATCGTTGTTGTTATATTTAATCTTATTTGAGTATCAATGCTTCAAAAAGATACATACAATTTTCATATTATTCAAGCTTCCGTGATGGTATGAATTGACATGTCTCTGCATTTAAATTAATGATTGTATATGATATTCATTATTTATTGTTTTGTTGTGGTTCGATGTTAAATTTGTATTTACTAGCATATGTACTCATATGCTCATATATTCATCTAGTATGATACTAGATACTCATCCATCCTGAAATTTGTTGTCCTTTGTGTTCTTGTTGTCTTCACATTTGACAAATATAGTTCTTTTGTTAATGTTTAAGATTGAGCTTTATCTTAGTAGCATACTCCCTAATCATTTGGTCTTGGACATTCCGTGATTTTTTATATTATATATTGTAAGCGAATGATTGGATTGTTCCACGATGCTAGTTTTGTTTTTTCCATGCCTTTTACTCTTTTGGTGTTGCACGTTGTAATATCACGAGTGCTAATTTATCTTCATGTAAAACCTCTCTAGTCTTAAGGAGTCAAGCTAATTTTGCAGGAAAAATCTTTGTTTAGATTAAAAGTAGCATTCTATGTGTTGTATAACATTTTAAGCTTGAGTTTTTTTTTTTAAAAAAATTGCTTCAGAATTAGTGTTTGAAATTTAGACACTTACTCTTTGAATGCTAATTCATTTTTATTAAATTAGTTATTATTATTGTTGTTGGATACTCAATAGGCACTTAACTTATTTTAGTTAGTTGATACTATGTCTTGGGTAAAAACTTTTGTTATAATGTAT